>NW_026847549.1:134443291-134509735 GCF_025583915.1 Anolis sagrei ordinatus
GCAAGTGCACAGTGTAGCAGAGCTCTTGCCAAAACACTAAAACTGTTTCTAGAAGGTGCACAGGCCCAGAAAATCCTATATCTGTGAGTTCAAAATGACTACCTGAAGAATCATAGTTACATATAAACAACCTGTTCCTTCTGGGTTTCAGTATAAAACATAATCTTTAATCAAAAGCTTAAAACACAAAAGAGTGTTTATGTCTTAATAAATACCTATGTTGTCTTAATAAATACCTATGATTCAGGTGAGATTATAAATCTAATCTCATAGACCTAAATCTAACTGCTCATTCTAATCACAATACACCCTTTTAACTGTTTGCAGAATAGTAAACCAGAGTTTGTGTGAACCCCATTGTTTCAATGGGCCTATTTTACTCAGAATTAAAATTTGCATTTAGGGCAGAAATTGCATGCTGGATTTGGTGAGCACACATCTAAATGATATCTCCCTATGGAAAGCTATTGAAAAGCATTCCTCTTTGGCAGTGCATTGTTTTGATGCAATACCTACTAGCTGTGTAACAATGGTCAACCTATATGCAGTATCTCCATAGCAGATTTCCGTAAATGGCTAGCGTGAAGAGGTTAAATAGGCTGATACATAAATTATGAAGCTGCTAATAATTTAGAGAAGAACATGACCTTGGAGTGGTGCCTGTTGATAGTTTTTGTATCAGCCTCAGAGGTTTAAAAAGACTAACACTAGTCCTCCAGTAGATTTATATGTACCCCTTTTGCTTACAGTCGGCTGTGTCTATGTCACATTGTTGAGTCATTAGTATAGTTTGCAAAGTCGCTGCCACCAAGGGACTGTTCTGTCTTCTATTCCAGTATCACTTTCTCCACACTGTGAAACTACTGACTACATTCTTGTGGGTTTTCATTGATTTAACACTGTTAAAACTGACACCAAACTAGAAAAATGCATAGTCATGTGGGACCTCTTTCAGTTTGCTCAGTGTTTAATATATGTGAGTAAGTATATAAAAACCTTGAAGGTGAAAGTAATAACTTCGGCAATTCATTAACAAGTACATTTATTTCATAGTTCCACCTGACCTATGCACAGAAAGAGTTCTTAAACAAAGAACCTAGAAGTGAAATCCACCAAGAAATTCTGAGAAGAGCAGCCAAGGACCTTCCCATCTATACTCGAACAATGTCTGGAGGTAAATGCTTATGAAGAGTGATATTCTGCTCTATCTTACTATCTTTTGATGTCAGCTAATTGATGTTGACATACAGGGCCTGTCCAGGCAGAGACTTATTGCAGAGACTTCCTCAATAAAAAGGAGGCTGTCCAGACAACATTCTGAGTAGTCCCGCATTAATTCGCTACAAACAAGGAAAGGTTGTTTTTGGATTGTAGGCCCCAGAATCCATCTCCCAGCATCATCACTACCCATGCTAAGTTGAGAGGTTCTGGAAACTTTAGTCTAAAGATAACTTTTCTCTCCTGAAGCCAGACATAATCATCTCAATCCAATGAAAGTCAATATACGTACAGAAGGAAACTTTAAAGTATACAGTCCTAGCTTGCTTGAAATCATGGCTCCAAATTTGCTGGTGCAAATGCAATTCCCTGGTTTGATAAAGTAGTTAAGGGTTGTATGGACACAGTCACGGCAGATAATTTGTGATAGCTTTGAACTGCTGCTGCAGAGACAGTTCAAGCAGTGTTCAGAAGAAACAAAGGAGAGCCCAAAAATCGAGTGCCCTTCCATATTGGGCCCTTGAGGTGGAATGGAGTAATACTGACCATTTTTAATAAGGACTTATTTCAGTGAGTCTCTTTGCAGAAAGAATATGCAGGCAGATTTTTACATTGAGTAAGCCCCTAATTAAAAATGGCCACAGCAGTATCCCTACAGAGAGACTGATACAACGGTCTGTTAAAAACGGCTGCCATCATTCTGCTTCATCTCATTTGCCGAAAATGGTAGGCACACCACATTCTTCAGGTTCCTTTATGTTGCTGCTGAATGGGTATGAAAACTGGGTGTGAAAGGAGGGAAGGCTGCCTTTCTTCAGTGGGCAATGCAGAGGTAATAAAGTGAGAGCTTCCTACACTCTTCTCTTGGGGAGATAGGCTGCTCTTTTTGCCACTTTTTATTAGCCTGAGGCACCGTTTGGACATCTCAGGCTGATCTGGAACCTATCACGGGGTTTGGTCCTGTCTGGAAGGGCCCTCGGAGAGACTTAACACTGAGTAGATGTGGAATAAACCGCAAACAAATCCTTTTCAATTGAAAAAGAAACATGAGACTCTTTGAAAAACAATTCAATGTGTTTTTTGCTTCTGTCTGTATGATATTGACATTAAGAACAGGATGTGTACAAGTTCACGTCAATGTTAAACAAAAGTCTTTTTCTGTTCTTACAGCAATCAGATACTGTGACAGATGTCAACTTGTAAAACCAGACCGTTGTCATCATTGTTCTGTCTGTGATAAGTAAGGCTAAGAAACATTTTATCATATTACTGAAGAAAGTAAATCATTAATATATATGCATGAAATCTATATAAATAAAAACATAATGTTCATTTGTGAGATTAACATAACTCAAAAACCACTGGACAAATTGGCACCAAATTTGGACACAGTACACCTATCAGGCCAACAAGTGACCATTACTCAAAAAAAAAACCCACTGAAAAACTCAGAAGAGACTTTAAAGCCAAAAACTAAAAAAATACGTTAGAACCCATGTGCTAAACCACTTCTATACACAAACACACATATATACACATATACACAAATATATACACCCACATCTATGGATATATATGCACACAAACACATATACACAGACTGAGCCACAGCAACGCGTTGCAAGGGGCAGCTAGTACTATATAAATTATATATTTACAAATACTTTAATGTATTTATTATAGCAATTGTATAATTAAGTATATATTTAGTAAAAATAATTATTTCCATTTAAAGCAGTGAATATTATTTCAGGATGCGTTCTTGTCACTATTAACATTTGAATAACCAAATTATCTCAGTGAGACTTTTGCTAGATTAAATTATTGAGAAATTATTTCTTTACTACATGATGTCCCAAAAATGAATCCCTATATTGGAAGAAAGGCGGGATAAAAATAAAGCAAATCAATCAATTAATTGAAAATATATACAGTATATCCTTAATAGAATGAAAATGAACGCAAAATTACAAGAGGAACCTTTAAGTAACTTTGTGTCAACAATGTGAGCAGTTCAGTGCTGTATGGGGATGACAGTTTGAATCCTTCACATAAGATTGTAATGTAAGATGAAATTTCTAACTGATTAAATAATTATTATAATATTTATTCTTTCATATAAATTTATTTACTTAGCCTTGAAATAATCACTATGGCTACTATTAGCTTCTAAAAGGAGTATCATTTTTGGTGGTGATACCCTGTATTTTGGAGTATTGCATTTGATAGAGGCTATTAGTACATAGATAAAGGATATTCCTACATGGGACTTAAGGAAGGTATACACTGTAACTATTAAGGAAGGACGGTTTTGATGACTTGCCTAAGATCACTTGTTGATTTCCATGGTCAAGTGAGGATCTGAATCCTGTTCTTCAGATATGGAATCCAACACTCAAACATCAAGCTTTTTATGGGATAATATATCTGGACCTCTACTTTGACTGAAATATTTGAAGCACATGAGTTTGTGGCTGTTGCTTGCAGTAAAATCTAGATGAATCATGAGCTAAGATCTCACTGCAAGATAACGGGAACGAAACCCCTTAAGGAACATGCAGCAGAAAGAAATAATGTAATGTGAGTCACGTCTGTGTCAGACTAGAAAGTAAGAATTAAGCTACTACCTTAAATGACAATGGAATTTTGAGAGGGTGATCTCATGACGCTGATTTGATTTTGAGGAAATTTTATTTTAAAGTTGTGATTAACTTCCTACATTGATTTCACACTGTGAATAACTTGGTCTAAATCCACCCCATGTTTGTTACTTGTATATCTATGTTTTCTATAACTACGTCACTTTAGTATTCAAAAATTATTTCTGTTGAACATCCAGCAGAATAAATGATGTTGTTGTTTTTCTTTCAGGTGCATTTTGAAAATGGACCATCATTGCCCTTGGTAAGCAATATGTTAACTTATATCAGTTTGGAATAGATAAGATGCTAAGGAAGTAAGGCTCTTTCTGGGTGATGAAAAAAACAATAATAAAGGCCAAGATTGATGCTGGTTTCAAGTGTAAATCACAAAGGTTGTAGTCAAAGATTTTTAATAGTGTTGTAAGAGGTAGCACTGGTACAGATCTATTTCTGTAGTATTTTGTGGTGGTTGCTGTGCAGTTACAGTGGTGGCTTGACTTGAGCCCGGATCTGTTTTTAGCCATTTCCTTTGGCTTACTTCAAGTGTCCGTAATGGCAAGGGCCCAGCCATCACGAATTTCTGTCCATAACGGGATCACATGGCAGGCGATCTCGGCTCCTCCTCTCCTATTTGGCATCACAGTTTAATCTTTTTTACTTTCCTTTATTTTCTTGATTCTTTTTATTTAGTGGGACTGACTGGGAGTTGGGGATGGGTGGGTGGGATGGGAGAGTCACCTTTTTAGCTTTTTTTCTCCTTCCCTTCCTCTCCTTCAAGAGAGGAAGGGAAGGAGATTATTGTTGTTGTTGTTGTTATTAATCCCAGCAAATAAAAATAAAAGCGCCATTATCTGAAAACTACTACCACCTAGTTACCTCTCCTCTAGAGTAGAAAGTAGAAACAGCTTTAAGGAAGCATTAAGGACGCAGGTTCGCAGCTTGGGAGTGATCCTGGACTCATCGCTGAGCCTGGAAGCCCAGGTCTCGGTGGTGGCTGGGAGAGCTTTTGCACAATTAAAACTTGTGCGCCAGCTGCGCCCGTACCTTGGGAAGTCGGATCTGGCCACGGTGGTCCACGCTCTTGTTACATCCCGATTGGATTACTGCAATGCACTCTACGTGGGGTTGCCTTTGAAGACTGTTCGGAAACTCCAACTAGTCCAGCGGGAGGCAGCCAGACTGCTCACCAGAGCGTCATACAGGGAGCATACCACCCCCTGTTATGTCAGCTCCACTGGCTGCCGATCCAGTTCCGAGCACAATTCAAAGTGCTGGTTTTGACCTACAAAACCCTATACGGTTCAGGCCTAGTGTATCTGTCCGAACGCATCTCCCTCTACGTCCCATCTCGGAGTTTAAGATCTTCTGGGGAGGCCCTGCTCTCGACCCCGCCTCTATCACAAGTGAGATTGGCGGGGACGGGGAGCAGGGCCTTCTCGGTGGTGGCCCCACGCCTATGGAACTCTCTCCCCGGGGAAATCAGATCTGCAACCACGCTCCTTTCCTTCAGGAGAAAACTAAAAACATGGATCTGGGACCTGGCATTCGGACAAGCGGGTAAATAAAGAAGAACTCCATTGATGGCTAGGAAATGACTAACGGATTGGTCATGTGGAACTCTGGAAACGAAACGCTGATTATAAGAATTGACTTTTATAGGATGTTTTATATGATGTTTATACAATGTCTCAGGTACCAGTTGTTGATGTTTTATTGTGTTTATAGTTTTAATTGCATTTTTTGTATATTGTTCTTTTATATTTTTGTATACTATGTATTGTGTATAGGCATCGAATTCTGCCTTTTCTGTAAGCCGCCCTGAGTCCCCCTTTGGGGGTTGAGAAGGGCGGGGTAAAAGTACCAGTAATAAATAAATAAATAAATAAATTAAACCCAAAGCAGAAAGCAGCCTGCAGTAGAGAAAAAAGAGATATTTTAAAGGAAACTTAAGGATAGCTCCAAGTCATCCCTCTTAGAATCATAGAGTTGGAAGAGACCTTGTGGACTATCCAGTCCAATCCTCAGCCAAGATCAGGAAAATCGCATTCAAAGCACCCCAGACAAATGGCCATCCAGCCTCTGTTTGTTGTTGTTCATTCGTTCAGTCGTCTCCGACTCTTCGTGACCTCATGGACCAGCCCACGCCAGAGCTCCCTGTCGGCCGTTACCACCCCCAGCTCCTTCAAGGTCAGTCCAGTCACTTCAAGGATGCCATCCATCCATCTTGCCCTTGGTCGGCCCCTCTTCCTTTTCCTTCCACTTTCCCCAGCATAATTGTCTTCTCTAGGCTTTCCTGTCTCCTCATGATGTGGCCAAAGTACTTCAACTTTGTCTCTAGTCTCTTTCCCTCCAGTGAGCAGTCGGGCTTTATTTCCTGGAGGATGGACTGGTTGGATCTTCTCGCAGTCCAAGGCACTCTCAGCACTTTCCCAACACCACAGCTCAAAAGCATCGATCTTCCTTCGCTCAGCCTTCCCTAAGGTCCAGCTCTCACATCCGTAGGTGACTACAGGGAATACCATGGCTTTGACTAGGCGGATCTTTGTTGCCAGTTTGATGTCTCTACTCTTTACTATTTTATTGAGACTGGACATTGCTCTCCTCCCAAGAAGTAAGCGTCTTCTGATTTCCTGGCCACAGTCTGCATCTGCAGTAATCTTTGCACCTAGAAATACAAAGTCTGTCACGGCCTCCACATTTTCTCCCTCTATTTTCCAGTTGTCAATCATTCTTGTTGCCATAATCTTGGTTTTTTTGACGTTTAGCTGCAACCCGGCTTTTGCGCTTTCTTCTTTCACCTTGATTAGAAGGCTCCTCAGCTCCTCCTCGCTTTCGGCCATCAGAGTGGTGTCATCTGCACATCTGAGGTTGTTAATGTTTCTTCCAGCAATTTTCACCCCAGCTTTGCATTCATCCAGCCCCGCACATCGCATGATGTGTTCTGCATACAAGTTAAAAAGGTTGGGTGAGAGGATGCAGCCTTGCCGGACGCCTTTCCCAATCTTGAACCACTCTGTTGTTCCATGGTCAGTTCTTACTGTTGCTACTTGGTCCTTGTACAGATTCCTCAGGAGAGAGACAAGGTGGCTTGGGATGCCCATCCCACTAAGAACTTGCCACAATTTATTATGATCCACACAGTCAAGGGCTTTAGAATAGTCAATGAAGCAGAAGTAGATGTTTTTCTGAAACTCCCTGCCTTTCTCCATTATCCAGCGGATATTGGCAATTTGGTCTCTCGTTCCTCTGCCTTTTCTAAACCCAGCTTGAACATCTGGCAACTCTCGCTCCATGTATTGCTGGAGTCTTCCTTGCAGGATCTTGAGCATTACCTTACTGGCATGAGAAATAAGGGCCACTGTACGGAAGTTGAGCAGTCTTTCGCATTTCCCTTTTTTGGTATGGGGATATAAGTTGTTTTTTTCCAGTCTGATGGCCATTCTTGTGTTTTCCATATTTGCTGGCAAATGGCATGCATCACCTTGACAGCATCATCTTTTAAGATTTTAAACAGTTCAGCTGGGATCCCGTCATCTCCTGCTGCCTTGTTGTTAGCAATGCTTCTTAAGGCCAATTCAACCTCACTCCTCAGGATGTCTGGTTCTAATTCATTCACCACACCGTCAAAACTATCCTCAATATTATTATCCTTCCTATACAGATCTTCTGTATAGTCTCGCCACCTTCTCTTGATCTCTTCAGCTTCTGTTAGGTCCCTGCCATCTTTGTTTCTTATCTTACCAATTTTTGCCTGAAATTTACCTCCAATGTTTCTAATTTTCTGGAAGAGGTCTGTTGTCCTTCCTATTCTGTTGTCTTCTTCCACTTCCATGCATTGCTTATTTAAAAATAGTTCCTTATCTCTTCTGGCTAACCTCTGGAATTGCGCATTTAACTGGGCATATCTCCCCTTATCACTGTTTCCTTTTGCTTTCCTCCTTTCTTGGGCTACTTCCAGTGTCAGCAGACAACCATTTTGCCTTCTTGGTTTTCTTTTTCTTTGGGACGTACTTTGTTGCCGCCTCCTGAACAATGTCTCGGACTTCTGTCCATAGTTCTTCTGGGACTCTGTTTACTAAATCTAGTCCTTCTGGGACTCTGTTTACTAAATCTAGTCCTAGCCTCTGTTTACAAGCCTCAAAAGAAAGAGTCTCCACCACATTCTGGGGCAGAGGCTCTCCCTTCCTTCCCTGGGCCTTCTTAAAATGCTTTAGAAAGCTGTGTGACGTGCTAAAGGGTCAGAAAGAGCATGCCTGCAGCGATTCTCCTCTAGAGTAAAAAACAGCTTTAGTAAGGCATTAAACCCGGTCTCCTCTACAGACAGAAGGGAAAAGACTGCAGAAAGAGTGGTATCTTTAAGGCTTTTAATCCAGGTCTTAATGAAGGATATGGAAGTCTCCCCCATAAGGGGCCAGACAGGGTGCTTTCTTAACCCCGTTGCTGACACCAGGCTCCCTTAAAAGAAAAAAGGAAAAGGGTCCCAGGAATGGAAAGGGGAGCCTCGTAAGTTCCCCATTGCCACTAGTGGGCCTGATCTAGCCGCATTTTTCGGCTACAGAATGAAAACTGCTATCTGGCTACCCACCCGTTTTCAGGAGGTGTGCGAAAACGGATATGGGGGTCTACTGGTATCCAGCCAGCAGAGACGAATCAAGATACAGCTGAAATTCACAAGCCTAGTGGTGACTGTACTGGGGTGGGATCATCTGTTTGCTGTTTTCTCCCATTTTTAAAAAAATAAACATTATTCAAGACAGATGTGTGTTATGTTAGAGAGGAGATACACACAGACTAATACAGAGGAAGATAAAGGCATCTTGGAAAATGACAGAGGATTGTTAGGGAATAGGAAAATAAACATATATGTGCTCTTAGTGTTCTATTTTCAACTTGAGACATCCTACGGAAATGGTTCTACAAAAACCACTCAGGAACTTCAAAGGACAAGAGATGTTTCAAAAACTGCCATTATTAATCAGCATTCTGAGATATTTTAGTTTAGAGTAATTTGGGGCGTAAGGAGTTGAACCTGCTGATCGTGATGGAAGAAATATGACAAATAAGAATGCATTATTGCATGTGTGTATTTTTTGTGCTTTATCCTTTCTTTCTTTCTCCTAGGGTGAACAATTGTGTTGGGTTTTCCAATTACAAGTTTTTCCTTCTTTTTCTGGCATACTCTCTGCTATACTGCCTTTTCATTGCTGCAACTGATTTACATTATTTTATCCGATTCTGGACAGTAAGTCTTTCAAAAGTTTAAATCTGTAACTGTAAATGTTTTGACTATTATCTTTAGGCTATAATCCTAAATAGAAGTACAGGTGTGCAAGCTGAATAAAGTTCTAATGTTAATTTGCATGATTATCCAATGATTTCTAGACTGCATTTAGAGAGAGCAAAAACCCTAGTTATACAAGGGTTTTTTTCATGTTGTGTTTGTACATTGTTATGGTCAGTGATTGTGTCTTTGGACAAGGAGGGAGATATATCCATCAACCTATTATTACATTAATAGCCGTCAACTCATTATTACAGTAACGATCAACTAATTAATTACATTTTCACAATCAGCTTATTATTACAGTTGCATTATCATTTTCAGAAGCTGACAGTAATTGTAAAAAAATGTTTAATGAATGAACAACAAAAAGGTGAAAATATTAAGATTTGAGTGCACCTTAGGGAGCTAGTGCAGCCCCAGCCTCTTAAAATTACCCACTTTGACATAAAGTGGACAGGGGAGGAACAAGTGTGGATATTGTTTCTTAATTGCTATGGCATCCACTCTGGAGAAAGAATCTCCTAAATGATCTCTGAATACAGTACTTTGGAGAAAAATAACTTCTTTGTCCTATTTTTGCTTTGATAGCTGCCTTGTGCTGGTCAGTGACCATAATAAAAGTTTTGTATTGCATTGCATTGCATTGCATTGATAGCTGCCTTTTAGCAGCAGGAACATTGCTGAAATAACTTTGTTGGAGTCTGTCAATTTTGTGTTTGTAATACCTCTTGATTTTTCTACCTATCAGTACTTTGCATTGCCCCCCCCCCCATTTTTCTGATCTTTTTCTAATCCTTCCACACCTTGCATATTTTTTTTATTTAATTGAGGGAGTGAACACGTCTTGAAGTAGGAAATTACACACACTCCATCTTTTTGGCCCTAGTTTTTAAAGTTACTTTTGCTATCATTTTTCAGTGTTGTTCATTTACTTTATATACTCATGTATAAGTCTAGAAGTTTTTTGTCAAGAAAAATCACTCCAAAAACCTGGATCCACTTACCTACATGGAGAGCAATCCCCTTCTCTGAGTAGAGTGGCAAAAAGTCACTTAGTCCATCCTGGGGGAACGTAAACAAAGCATCAAGTCTACTCTCTCCCCTTTGGCACCGCTTTTGGCCCTTTTTAATGCCTCCATAAGGAAATGTTGGAGGTAGCCAGGGACAGCTGACCTCCTGACGTTGCATTGGTGCTTTCCCTTCACCATGGTATAACCCTCAACATCCATGGATCACACCAAAATCCATAATTTTGGTCCCAAAAACTTTCCTTGACTTATATTAGGATAAACTTATACACAAGTATATACAATACTTCATTTTAAAATGTTTTCCCTCGTTTCTGCCTGTACTGTATGCGGACCGCATTCAAATATACAGACACAAAGTACCGGTGATTCTTAGTTCATCAGTCACAAGCACTACATTCAGGTCACAGGCACTACATTACAAATGAAAAGCAGCAAACGCATTAGCACAATTTAGGCATTAAAAAGTAAACTTTAAAGGTATCCACAAAATCCCTCAACTTATCTATGTAGAGGTTTAAATCCCTTATCAAAGATTTAGTGTACTAAAGTGACAAAATAACATAGTGTTTTCCATGCAAATTAGTGGGTTACAAAGATTCAGATTTCGAAAGTTTGTTTGGATTCAGATCCAAATCATGTCTGAAAATATCTAAACTGAATTAAAGCCTCGCACAAAGTTAAAATTCAAGTAGCTGTTATGTAGATAGTTACTTCATGTATCTGATAATTGCCTAGAAATCTGACAAACATTAAAATTGCATGTACTTCATCACTATCCTAAGTGTTCAGTTGTTCCGTCTGACTTCTAGGATTAATAACTACCTGTTTCAATTAATGGAGTGTGTGTTTGTGTGTAGGAAATGCACACAGGATTGATCTCTTCACTGAAATATTTAGAGAAGCGTTTTCAGTGTAGGGGAAATCATAGGTGCTTCTTTATTTGAAGGGATAGCTAGACTGGAAGTTCTGTGGATTTCATTTTAGAGATATTTCTATCAGTCTTTCTGGATCAACTACTCTGTAGCTGATCAACTATGAAGATGTGGTGTTTTTAGAAGAGTATGCTGGCTTGACCGTTTTTGTAAAAGCTGTCTACATTTTTGTTTAATTAGTGCTTAATTAGTTTATTGCATTTAAGTTCTATCTTTTCTCCACAAAATGATGCTCAAGACAGCCAATAGTCATAAAAGCTATTATTAAATTATATATTGTTATATAGGCCCTCTGAAAAGACCTGCCTTAGAATGTCTCCATGACTTTGCTCTAGTGCCCTCTTGTGATAGTTTGCCAACACTGCAATGTAGCAGATCATTTTAAAAGTGGATTTCTGAATTTGTAACCCTGCCAATCTGTTACCAACAGGTACATTTTTAAGTGTAACTCCAGCCAAACAGATATAATTGAGATAAGACTTATATTATATTTGCTTTGTTTAGCATAGAGAAGGGTTAACACCCCTGTGGTGTTTGTTTTGCTATCTGTGCCCCTGTTCAGAATATTTAATTATAATAATTGGATTTTGAAAAAAAAATGACTTGTTGTGAAAACAAGGATTGGTGATAAAGCTTCAATGGAGACACCTTTTCCCCATGATAAATTTTTCAGGAGTGAATTTTCCTTCCTAGGAGTAGATTCCTCTCACTTCCTGTTGTTTCACCCCCGTTCTTAACTTTGAGTCATTACAAATATAAGTTGGATGTTTGTAATTCAGGGACTGCCTGTATATAGTTTTCGATGTCAGTAACTTTAAACTCCATTAAGTCAGTGAACTGTTTTAATAATATCAAACCAAAATCCTTTAGCAAACAAGTACATTCAACATTGGTAAAAAAAATATCTCTTTCTAATGTTTTTGAAAAGGTGTGTAGATTCCAATTAAAGAAATGTTTAGAAATTGTATACCATCATGTCAGAGTTCAATCAACTGTTTTGAGTACATGTATATCCAAAGATCATGTCAACAATTCTTGTTTTCTTCCTTTCTTTTTTTCTAGAATGGCCTTCCGGATACACAAGCCAAGTTCCATATCATGTTTTTATTCTTTGCTGCAGCCATGTTTTCTGTCAGCTTGTCTTCTCTCTTTGGCTATCACTGTTGGCTAGTCAGCAAAAACAAATCAACATTAGGTAAATAATTAAACATTCATTTTGTTTGGGTTCCACCATTTCTGTTAAAGTGTATGCAGGCTTAAACTTGTTAACAAACATGAACATACTTCATTTTTAGAGGCATTCCGAGCGCCTATTTTTCGACATGGAATAGACAAGAATGCCTTTAGCTTGGGTTTCACCAAAAATCTAAGACAAGTCTTTGGAGATGAGAAAAAGCTTTGGTTGTTGCCTGTTTTTTCTAGGTAAGTGATATTTAAAAGATAATTATTTCCATACTTGATAGTGTAAACCAAATTATGTTTTGAAACTAATTGTTTTGAAGAGTTTTTAATATTGCTATTTTTTTTACTTTCAGCCAAGGAGATGGGTGTTCCTTTCCAACCTGTCTTGTTAACCAAGATCCAGAACAAGCTGTATCTCCACCAGGACGTAGTAATCTAAACAAAAAGTAAGCCTGCATCTATTACTCATCATACTTGCTCCTTACTTCATTTGTTGTATATTGGTTGTGGCTTGGGTAGCAGTCATATATTTTTAAATGTACATTGGTATATGAATGGGATTGTTACTTAGTTTCACGGTATCCAAATCATTATTATCTGCAGTCTCTACAGACAAGATAGATAACTGTAGATAGCATTCATCAGCATTAGTTTAAAACAGGCCTGCACAACTTGACAGTAGTAAGGGGCCAAAATTAAAATAGACTAAAACTCTTTGGGATGCAGATAGGTTTTTAGTGCCTCACTCAGGGTTTGCGGGGGTGCCTTTCCATCAGAGGAAGCAGCAAAGCAGATTAACCTCATTTTGTCAACCTTCCCTCAGGGTGATGGCAGACTATAGTCCTTTCCTGAGGGAAAGAAGAAGTGCCTCAGCTCTTGCCTCCACTGCCTCTCCTTTCTCTTTGCCTCTTGGTTGCCTCTGTCATATCCTTTTCCTATGGAGGGAAAAACTGCCACCTCTACACCATTTATTTCCTTCACTTGTTAGAGAGAAACGTAACTTCACTATGAAGACCCCTCAGCAACTTCATGGTGAAGCTATAGTTCTTCCTCAAGGGTGATGGCAATGAATGGCAGGAAGCTTCTGGTTTTTCCCACCAGAGGAGGAGACGACGAAGGCAACCCAGAAGCAAAGAAAAAGGACCAGCGGTATAGTCACGTTTCTCTCTCACAAGTGAATGGTGCAGAGATGACAGTTATGCCGCTGGATTATTTATTTATTTATTTTTATCCTGCTTTTCTCCCATGAGTGGGACTCAAAGTGGCAAATAAATTGAAACCGACAGAAATTACATGACACAAATTAAAATAACTGATAAACAGATATCACAATTACATAAGCCATAGACAACAAAGTTAATAAATATTCCGCTAAAATTCCCTGGACCTCAAGCCATTGAGGTCATTCATTAAAAAATTATATTAAAAATCCTAACGCTCTGTATATTTCATGCTCTCAGACATCCATGTGGACAATTTTGGATTTCTGGGTAAGGGATGCTCAACCTGTAAAAATGCTTCTGTAGCCAAGTGTATGAAAGGTCACACCTTCTGCTATACAATGTCTTCAAAAATAAACAAAGAAATAAATTATGTTCTTTATGGCCCAGATGCTCATCCCTGATTTTGTCACTGTCCCTTCATCTGCTGCTTTGGAAGGCCATTTAGAGGCCATCTGGACTCAGATTTAGCCATAGCTACACCACATCACAACCTAAAATGTAGACAGTCTCACTTCTCTCCTGGATGAAAGGAGACAACAGAAGCAAAGAGAAAGAAAAGGCGGCAGAAGGAAGAACTATGGCCATGCTTCTTTTCCACCTCCTCCTCTCTCTATAATGGCCAATCTAATGTTCAATTGTAACATAACCAGGAGTTCAAGATTCCAGTCTCCCTGAATAAATTTATTTATTATTTACTTATTTTAAATATTTGTATCCTGCCATTCTCAACCCCCAGGGGGGTGGGGGACTCAGGGTGGCTGATACTTCTTCAAATTTCATCAGCTTCCCCAAGCCATATTTCCAAACAAGACCAGCACTTCCAGCATCCTGACTAGAGAACTCATCAGATGTGCCGCCAGAATTGCCACACGAATCGTGCAGTGCCCGGCAAGGGAAATCGTCACCTCACACCTCGCATTGCCCAGCTTCCCCCAATCTCCCCACGAGGGGAAGGATCCACTGCCCAACTTCCCCCCATTTACTCCTATTGAACATGGGAAGCCTCCCGTGTTGTCCTGGAGCCCCACCGGGAGTAGTTTTACATCATGGGAGGGAGTTGGCAGCCTCCATCATAAAACTATCGAGGAACCAGTGCATGCTGCCAAAAATTACCCTCTCTGATGAGGTTATGGATTTATTGGTAGTGGTGTTCCCTTTGTCACTGGTTAGTTTGGTAACTTTGATGCATACAGTAAGGAAACATGTAGAGATAGAACACTTGGAGGAGGAAATGGCGGATTCCGATTGCTACTCCGCTGTCACTCTGTGTGTGACTTCCCTCGCTAAGGCTTAGCTCAGAGCCTTTGCAGGCCACATAAAATCCTTGTATGGGTCACATCCAGTCCCCAGGTTGTATGTTGTGCAGGTCTGGTTTAAAACAAACACACAAAATTTGTCTTTTTATCAATAGAGGACAGCATTGGTTATGCAGTTGCACAGGCAATGTGATGTGGTTTGACTCTGGAGACTACAGTTGAATCTTCACTTGGCCATGGTGACCTTGGGCAAGTTACACTTTCTGAGCCACAGAGGAAGGCACAGAAAAACCCACTCCAAACAAATCTGACCAAGAAAAAACCTATGACAGAGTCACCATAAATCAGAAATGATTTGAAGGCATACAACAACAAACCTCAATGCAGAGAAAAGGATGCTAATTGTGATTTTGAAAATATATGAATATTTATTTATTTATTTATTTATTTATTTACTTGCAACATTTATATGCTGCCCTTCTCATCCCAAAGGGGACTCAGAGTGGCTTACAAAATATATATACATACAATATATTATGTTATTAGCATGGTTTAATATCAGTATTAAATATTACTATATCGTACTATACCATTATATTGTAATATTATTAGTAATATTACATGTAATATAAATATATAATTATAATATCATATTATCATTAGTATTATATTGCATTACATTATAATATTATCAATATTATATGTATATACAATATATTATATTATATTATATTATATTATATTATTATAACTGGCTCTTCGATTCTTACTTTCAGCCAAGGAGATGGGCGTTTCTTTCCAACCTGTTTTGTTAACCAAGATCCTTAAATCTTACTCAAAGTTGTAACTTGCTTTTCTCTTATTCTTCCCATTTTACTAATGTAAAGCAGAATCCTTGTCCATTGTTTTCCTTAATCAAGCACTAGCTTGCCAGCTGGCAGGACAATTGATAGAATTAAACCTAATCAAAGCACTGTTTCATTACCTTATTAGGTGTCAACAGGCATAAAAGTAATGTTAGATTTAAGCAACGCAATATGGATAGAGAGGGTTTTGTATTAATTTCCCCAGCCATGTTATAAAATACTAATTCAGTAGCAAGAGAGCAAAATGGGGTTTATTGCTATCCATTTAGGACTTCTTTTCTCACAGTGTCCAGTAATTGGTATCACAAGGTACACGCTCTTCTGAAAGCCACTGTTCATGGAATAGAGCTGTATAGAGTATGCAAAGTTTTGAGCCCTTGAGGTATGAGCTTAAATAGAAAAAGAAGAAATAGTGTCTTCTTAAAGAACCATCTTAAGACTTGTCATGTGGAAAAAATGTAAATATTATGTATCTCATATTTACTTACAGCCAGATGTCTTCATTCGTTCCCAGTAAACAGAGACATGATATTTATGTAAAGATTAACATCTGTTTTCCCAGATATTTAAAGAGATTAACACTAATAATATGAGGCTAAGAATTCCTTTGCTTTCCTATATTAACAATGGAAAATACAATCCCAGCTCTTATAAGAATTTTTAAAAATAATAATGTATGTATAACTATATCTGCTTATATGTAAATGATTAGCACTTTAAAGCTGTTGTTCAATATATATGTGGAGCTTGTTTTCAAGAGGTCCCATATCGATCTAAACAAATTTTACAGAAATTAGGGGGGAAATGGGCTGAGGTTATGCATTCTGTTGTCAGAGGCTTTCATGGCCGGAATCACTGGGTTCCTGTGAATTTTCCAGGCTGTATGGCCATGTTCCAGAAGCATTCTCTCCTGATGTTTTGCCTACATCTATGGCAGGCATCCTCAGAGGTTGTGAGGTCTGTTGGAAACTAGGCAAGTGAGGATTGTATATCTGTGGAATGTCCAGGGTGAGAGAAAGGTGACCAATTGCAGCATTCACACCTGCCTCATGTAGACAAGAGTTCTTTCTCCCACCGTGGACATTCCACAGATATACAATCTTCACTTACCTAGTTTCCAACAGGCTTCAGAATCTCTGAGGATGCCTGCCATAGATGTGGGCGAAATGTCAGGAGAGAATGCTTCTGAAACATGGCCATACAGCCTGGAAAACTCAGAGAAACCCAGAAATGCATTCTTTTGCTATAAAATGCGCATTTTCCAAGTCATGTACTGAAATGATTGTTGCATTTTGATCTGCAGATATTCTACTCCTTTCCAACAATGTCCTGCCACCTAATTAATGAAAATGTCATTCATTTTCATTAATTATTATGAATTAAGTACTTTTTGAAACCAAACTCCACATATTTTTAAGTATGTATGTATATATTCACTTAGTTTATACCCTGCCTTTGTCTTGGCAAGCACTTACAAACATTTAAAACAAATTCTAGTTAAAATTGTATTTAGAAAAATTAAAAAAACAAACAATATATGAATTTATATATTTTCAAAATGTAGAAACAAAGCACATAGACCTTTACATAATTTTGCCATTGCATTAGCAGCTGCATGGTTTTTGGGTTAAAGAGCAAGCATTGTATCTAATCATTTATGCAAAATACAGTTGGTTATGTCAATCGGATGATCAGTCATTTGCATAAATGGTTACAACTTGTTATATGGCTGCTTTGCATGACCACTGGCACAGTCATTATTCCAGTGAAATTATACTGTCCTAGCTGTACTAGGTTTAAATTAGATATTTGCCCGATTCATAAGTAATGGCGCTCCATGCAGTCATGCTGGTCACATGACCTTGGAGGTGTCTACGGATAACGCCGGCTCTTTGGTTTAGAAATGGAGATGAGCACCATCCCCCAGAATTGGACACGACTAGACTTAATGTCAGGGAAAACCTTTACCTTTCATAAGTAAATTATTAGTGAGCTGGAATATTTATAGAACCAAGCGTGACATGTCTGTAATTAAATTTCTCACCTTACCTGAAACAGTACAGCATTTTAATAATGCAGCTATATCATTACTCTTCCTTTAACATCCTGTCATTTATTAACAGTGAGAATAATCCTCATTTTCCTTCTAAACCATTGCGAGATTCCCAAAGCCACCTTCTTACTGATAGCCAGTCTTGGACAGAAACCGGTGCAAATGCTGAAAAGAACAAACTTGGTAAGATATAAATGTTTTTTGTATACTAGGTGGCTTGCAAAACTAACTGAGTGTTCATGAAAGAAAATGATATGTACAGAACATAAGGACAAAATTAATGGGGAACATTAAGAATGTTCATCTCTCGGGGTAAACTGTTAGATAATTGATCAATATTTTATGTTACATTGTTTATATATAATTACTCTATATTTAGCAGAACTTGTTAATTACATTTAACTATCCCTTTACGTTGAATTTAAAATATTAAGAAAACAAATATTTCTTTATTCATTTATGTGCACCTCCAGTCCAGACCTTGCTTCCAATCACACAACAATTTGAACAATATTTGGAAGAAGTGGATCCTCAGTATTGACCAAGATACCCTGCTGTTATCTCCTATCAGAATGATGTTCTCTCTGATCAGATATAACAGCAGGAATCTCTGTTATCATCTCTTGGTCAGATATAACAGCAGGACTCCCTTTGTGTGTCACACATTGTCCCAACCAGGATGGCAAGGAGCTCACGAAACAAGCCTTTGGGGGGGAAGGGGTATTCATTTTCTTTACTCAGGTAATCACAGAGAAAGCACAAATAAGTGTAGAAAATAGTCCATGATGATGTAAAGAAAATATTTGAATTTGGCTTCCAAAGGTAAATTGTTTGGCCCCGTAGTTTTAGATAACTCAGGGTAGTTCTAGACAACTCTTTAACCCGGGAGCAATCATGTTTTAAAAACGCAGGTGTTCCCAGGTTCTAGTCCATTCCCTCCATCAGAAAACATGTGCTTTTCTGGAGGGAGGGGAGGTCCACATGCCCTTCGGGCTTTCCAGCAGGACAGCCCTTTAAAAAGCCTTTAAAAAAGGAAAATAACTCACTCGACCGCCATTTTCTCTTCTCTGGAGTTCTCCTGCATCATACCAATGACGCGCCAAGAGAAGAGAGGGCCAGGAATGATTGCCCACTCCCCGCTTCTCTTGACACATCATTGGTATGACCCAGGAGAACACCAGAGAAGGGGAAATGATGGCTGGGTGAGTTATTTTCCTTTTTAAAAGGCTTTTTAAGGGGTTTTGGGAGGGAGTGGGGGCTTCATCAGCCTAAGAAAACAGACAGATGTGTAGATGGGCACTGGAAGTCACGCGGTACCATCCCTGGTCCCATCTACACAGACAAATTACCTTGGCACATTCATTTTTCCGTGAAGTGTCGTCTGGACGCCCCAGGGGGAAACATGGGAGGGCACGCACTATTGGTGCTATCTGGATGCGCCCTCAGATATCTTCTATCTTATAAGTTCTTTAAGTGTTTATATTTAATCAGAAGTCTTTTTCCCCATTGCTGTACAACCAAGAAAGATGCTCAATCCTAAATTGTTTGATTCCATGATGTGTTCCTTGGTCTAGGTCTGACATAAAAGTAAACCATAGCTTAATGTTACTTCTATTTTCTATTATTAAACATTTTGTTTCTGTTTTATTATTATTCTATATATTACGAAACAAAAAAGCTTGATGTCTTGGTTTTTAGGACAGTTCCTGGGGTGGTTTGGGGGATTGATTCAGAAAATTGCATTGGATGGACCACATCTGCTCTAGCTTCTTAAATACGGCTATTATGATAGGGGAGAACCGATGCCATTTTTGGAATCAGCAGGTCAAGTATACCCAGAAACAGGTCTAACATTAGAGGCACCAAAATGTGTGTTTGACAATGTTGTTATTGTTCAAATCTTCCTGATTGCTTTATTGAAAAAAAAAAGCTGCCTTTCAAATTACGGATTGGTCAGTTAAACACAGTTTAGCTTTTGCTTGTGAAATGGAAATAGAAACTACTGGTCTTAATGTAGCTACACACCAAAGCATCATATAATGTTGTGTGAGAGACCTAGCTCTGTCTGTTGACTGTACCATCTTTAGACCATTATGGAATCAATGTGATATTGGAATATGTTATTGGGTTTAGACACATGTGTGTCAAGACTTTTACCATGATTTTTGTTTTGGTTAATATACGTTTAAGTTTTCATAGCAGCTGATAGAATATCTAGCAAGAGATTATTGGTTAAATACAGGGTGAGGCATAAAGATCTCCCATATTTCGAGGGGGGGTTATGTGAACTGTAGTGAGGGTAGAGATTAAGTCTAATTTGGTAGGTTAGGCTCTGTAATTTTCCGTACCCATCATAACTTGAACTGGTGAACATTGGGACCACTATATGATAATGACATGGAGAGTGTTCTGGACATGTTTTGAGTTTGGCTGACATATATCAGGACAGAAGACAATTTTGCTATAGATTTCTAATCTTCAGGCAACTGGTTCCACACTGAAAAGAAAATCCCTGGCAGACCTAGAACCCCATCAGAACCCCAGAAATGTGGAAGCAATAAATGCATTCAGTCAGCAGTTGCCAAGGGTTATAAGCATGACATGGTCCTGGGGATATCAAGTCAGACTTGGAAGAGGATTCTGCATGCTGATTTAAAACTGCATTTTTACGCAATGATTTGTCTGATTTTTCAAACTCAAAACAAAACTGTGTTATGTACATTTCAGAAATATATATATATTTCTTCATTTTTATACCCCTTCAAAATGTGGGATATCTTTATACCCCAACTTGTCCTCTCTTTATTTTTGGCTGCATACTGTGCTGTTTGTATAACCAATTTTTGGAGATTAGGCATCAACTAAACAATGACTTCAGCAGTTGTTCCTGAAGAGACATAGAAATATATTGATGATGCTGATCAATACAAAAAACAAAGACTCACTATTGAAAAGTATTATTTTTTTCCCAAAGGTACAAGCAATCCTGCACTAACAATAGAAAATGAAACTTAGTCTTGCAAGTAAAAACAAGAAATCCTGGATTTTCCAAGTAAGTTTCCAAAAAAATCCTTTATTGACTTTTCCTTAATCAATTAAATTTAATTTTTTGTAACTTGTGTAGATCTTGATACACACGTCGTTCAAGTTGCATACCTTGTCTTTGTTTTTCAAACAAGTATCCTTCCATCCTTTGTTGTAGTTCAGAATTGTTGATGAGAGGACGAAGGATTCCTCCATAACATCAGCATCCATCCAACAGCTGTTCCCATCCACTGTTGAGTGGATCTGCTGCGAAGATAAATTCAAGACCTAATGTCGCTGTGTCCGTATCATCGCTTGAAATATAAGATGTGTTGCCATCTCTACTGTGTATCAAAGAATGTTTTGGTCAATGCAAAATAATGTTAAAATCCAAAAATGGGGAAGGCTTGAAAATTGCATGTCAGGAAAGCAGGATGTCTTTAAGACATACAGGACAATAATCTTTTGCAAACAAGGACAGGTTTTGTATTGCTGTTGATAGCTCAGGTGACTGTAAACATTTTACATAAAACCTGAAAATGCTCTTGTGACCGTTCTTGAATCTTTAAATCATATCTATGATTTCTGCTTGCAAATGACTTGTCTCCCTAGGAATATATTCCCAATTTTGGTTACTTGACTGGGAAGCCTGCTGGTAGTTCAGGCATAATGATTGAACTACATTCTTCTTCCTGTCTTCAGTTGAGTTAACAATGCAGTTTTATGCAATTGCAGATAGGTCATCTTTTCCTCAGACCCTTTATAAGCAAATCACTTATTTACTGCTAAGCTATCATTTATCTTTAATTCGTAATAGAGAGGCAGTACAAAATTTCACACTTAATTTATGTGCCTGGGACATGCATTTAAACATGCTCAGGAATTATTTTTTTGTGAAACTGTAAATATAAGATACAGCTCACTATTTGGTTTTCAACCTTAATAGAAACATGGTTAATAATATCAGATTTTAAGAGCTTAACCTATGTTCATACCTGTAAGTGGCTGTTTAAATTACACTATGCGTTTTTCCATTTGGATTTAACATTCCTGAATGGCTGCATTCCTCATCGTTTTTCTCCTGACGATGTATATACGAGGCCATGTTGCACTCATGCTTTTACACTACAGTCTGTATTAAATGAACAGCCAAGTGGGCTTTGCCGAGGCACATCATGAATGAAACTAACAGTCCTCTAAGATTTGGGGATAGGGTTGTTTTTTTGTAGGATCATTTTTTAAAAAAGCAGCTTTAAGATTTCAGAAAATGTCTGAAGCCAAGGAAATTGCAGTTTCACAAATACGCTTTTATCAGTGCCTTTGCATACACACATCCAGTGAAATTGTATACATTTAATGTGTTACATAAGACATTGCTGTTTACATGAAATCAGTGATCCTATTTAACTCTGAAATAGTATATGGCAAGTGATTAATACCTAAGAAACTAACTGAGGAAATTGTGAAACTCATTCAGTGTCACAGCTGAAGAAGAGAAACTGCCGCTTTCAAAATCAATACGGATTTTTGTAATAGGCACGGGACAAGGCAGATTTGTCTCCTTGGCTGTAATGTTTCAGAAAACCATTATTTACTCTTTGTAGCCAAGTAAATAGAATCTGATTTATTTCAGAATTATTCTTCGGGGCGATAGGGTTCTTTTAAAATGAGATGGTATGATATCTCTCTAATGATATGTGTGTGACCTTGAAAGACTTGTGTCCCCTAACATTTTCATCCCCATGAAAAACCTTTGCAGGCTCAATCACCAAAAGTGCCAGAATAGGACTCTCAAGAGTTGGAATATCTGAGAACAAAACAGGGTGTGCTATAGCAGTGTTTACACAGCATACATTATGCATTTTGCTGTCATTCGTATCCATAGCATCGTCTTCTCACTCATTCATTTTTGTGTTTGGATTTGGATGTAGTCACAATAGGAAACTCCACAGCCAAGTTAAAGTAATATACTGTGATGCATTTCCAGTTGTGCAGAGCTGTATTTAATAGTTACTAGAACTCATCCTTTAAAAGGGTCCAAGATGATGGAAGAATTGGGAATTCCTTGTTTCATAAATACGTTTCATTAAAATTCAGCTAACGGAGAACTGTATAAATATTGCATTCAGCACTGCTTCATATAAAAGGAGGCTGACAGCATTTTGCCATCTGTATTTTCTAAGAAAGCAGATTTCATAGATAGACAATATTCATACAAAATATAGCCCTGTAGTGGAGATGGCTCATTATGTTGTGATGCACTTTTCCCAAGGTATTACTTGTCAGAATGAGAAGATAGTGAATGTAGCCTAGCAACAGGAACGGCTCTCATACATTTCTGTTATTGCCTGGAAGTCAATTTCATTGCCATCTTTGAGCAGTGGAACGTCCAATTACGTGTAGGCTACTGTGGAGTTATGAATTAAAGAAATAGTCATGACAGTAAGTAGGTGTGGTGGGGGTTCCCCTTCTGGGGCTTTAAAAAATTACTATATAATGTCTTACTGGTGCAGAAGCAGACAGCAAGTTTTCCCTGTAGTAGATGAAAAAGAAATACATTCACTTACTGCATCAACTTTGGCTGTACAAGGGCACTTTGGGAGACTACATTTTGGATTAACTGAACAGGAGGACAGTCATCCCACTAAGGAAACCTTAATTCTATTCAATCAGTCTCTTGGCTAAGTTTGGATATTGGGCAAATGCAACAAGGATATGTTTTAGATGATGCATTGTTGTAGGGGTTTTCCTTCCTAGGCAAGAGAAAAGATCCAGTTTGCCACCTGCCGGTTTTGTAAGTACTTGTGCATATATATATATAAAGATTACTGGCCTCTTCACCAGGAGCATGTCTGATGAGACACACGAAGGATTGAACTCAGTGGATCTCAGCAGGATAGCATTGTAGAATATCGAGTCTTTGTTTGAAACCATTTATTGAGATTGGAGTAGTCCAGTTTTGCAGCCCTGTTCTGCGGTTCCCCCAATACAACCAACCTCCAAAAGGTGCCTCTGTGCCTATTCCTTATTTGTGGAGGAAGAAAGGGATAGGCAGTTCAGAGGAGGAAAGTTCAGAGGGGAATAAAAGAAAGACCGCTTCCTTCCCCTTGGAATACAGACCAAGATGTAGGGAGATTTCTACCAGGCCATACCCATGATCTTCAATTGCACTTGTGAAAGTAGTAACAAGTCTGTTGTCAAAAACAGTTGGCATGATTGGATATGTAACAGTGATTCAACCTCAGAGTTATTTAACCATAGGTAAGCAGATACTATAATACTAGCATTATCCCCTCAGTCTTGCAGTAATTAATGTGCCAGCAAAAAAAGTAGGATGCAACATCTGCTCAAGGTATTATTCCTTTCGGTTCATTTGTAACTGCCAGGCTTGTAACTACCAGATGGCCTTACAATTCCTACAGATTTTTTAAAATTCGAAGACAGATTAATAAGCGGTTTCTCAATATTTTAGCAGTATTAACGTCTCAACTTCCAATATTGAAAACAAAGCAAGCATTAATGCTGTAGGTACATTCCTGCTGCCATTCTAGGAAAATCATAGTCTTCTGATTTTGTTTTCTTGTTAAGGAGGTGAATAAATCAGTAATTTTCTATATTGGCACCCTTTCCCAACAGTTGTTTTCATATGCATGTGCAGGAAATTTCCACCTCTCCACCCAAAATTGACTGGAACAGAAGGGATATTTCCAAGACACCCCAAACGGCTAGCCTGATCCTTTGCATTTTCATTTATGACATGCTTTAGCCAATTAAGACTCAAATTGAGACACCAGCAAATTTGTCAGACCATAAAGGTAGACAATGGAAAATGGGGGAGTTAGTCCTTATAAATTTTTCTATGACACTGGTGAAAAAACTAAGCCTTTATGTTGAAAAATTTCAGGGATTTCAATAATTCCTCTATATTTAGGAGGAAATAAAGCTGAGTAGTGAAAGCAGAAATCTCAACTGCTGTAATAAACCTATTACTGGTATGATTTTTTTAAGATTAAGATTTTTGTGTATCGTTCCAAATACCTTTTGCTATTTTCATGGAAGGAACTCCTCTTTGATTTTGTGGCAATTTGAACTAGTTAAAATGCAGTCTGAGGTAGGAATGTGTTTTTTCCCCTATCTCGGAGTTGTCAGAGTGCCAAAACTGCCAGTATGGAAAGTTAGGAATTGTTGATTAATAGACCTGAATAGTAATGTGGAGTGGAGTCATGTGATTCACACAAAAATATAATATATATTTTTAGGGTGTAGTTCTGATGTTTTAAAAAAGATCTTGCAAAGATGACAGCAAGCCATAATAATGTATGACTTGAGAAGGAACCAGCACTGGAGATCAAATGTACACAGCTGAAATTATGCATTAGGTAGGCAAAACATTTAAAAGTGAGCATCCTGAGAAGCACTATATGTGAATGAGCTCAGGATAAAATCATCTTACTTTGAAGGAACAGCAGTTTCCACTTTCATAGCAAGTCTCATTCGTTGGTGGGTGAAGGTGGAAGGAGGAAAGCGAAATGCGGTTTGCTCCACAGCAGCTAGCGCAAGTTATTTAAGTGGCTCTATTAATAATGCTTTATGTGAATACTAGGTGCATGTTTGTGTGTAGAATGGCTTTTGAAGACCAATATTGTACTGAGTGAATACTGCAAATTAACCTTGTGGGATACTCAGGATATTGTGAGTGGAGAAGCTTCCCTTCACACCTCCAAAGAATCCGTTCTTGAGGACACAGATGACATTTTTGCACCGCTCCTCGTTTTGTTTGCTGCTCCTCTCCTTTGATTTCTTCACTAACGGTGGCGGGATCCCCGAACCAGAATGAAGAGTCCTAGCTTCCAAATATTCTGCTCCAAAATGGCTTTGCATTGTCATTCCTATAAAGAAAAACATTCCCAACACTTGCCTGAGTACGTGTAACATCGTACATAATAGCTACAGTGTTTGCACAGAGTGGGATGCTTCTTGCTTCGCTTTTCTTTTGTACTTTGTAAAGCGGTATATGTATTTTTGTATCACATAACTTGCTGGAAAACAAATTAAAACCTTTAAAACAAATTACCTAAAGCAGTCAGGGTTTGAATATATGCGATAGAAAACTTCTGTCCAACAGAGCTAACAGAAGATGCTGCAATAATCCAGTCAACATACAGAATAATATGCATTACACAGGTGTCTGCACATATACCCATAGTGCATAATTTGTTGGTTTTCTTAATGTACAGAACTTTGAATCGACTCATTGACTGGGAACTCCCAGGGCCAAATCTAGACCTCAGGAAAAGCCATTTTTCAGAATATTGCCACCTTCCTTGTCCAAATCAAGATTTGTGTGGATGGAGGGATGATTCTAGCAATCCACACCAAGGATAGGACTTTGGCTTAAACTATAATGGCCCTCCCATAAAATAAATTCAAGACTAGGAACCTAAAAATGCAGCCTAGAACTATTACATTATGAAACAGGTAACACTATGTAACATGATTTTTGTTTCTAGGTTATAAACATCATTTCCTAATTGGTTCGATCATAAAAACCTGGGAAAGGTTTATTAAATTGCAACAGCTTTGATTTTACGGGATATCCTGCTGCACATTTCAATTAGTATCTCATAGAGTCCCAACCAATTCAACACAATTTGTGGCAGCCACAAAAACCTAGTTTCTGGAGTGTAACACCTACTTTCAATTAAATAGGAAATAACACTTTCAAACTAGGAACAGAACAATTTTCAAATTGTGTTACATAATGTATAAAAACACAATACAATATAAAAGTACAGGTAAAGGTTCCTTGACATTAAGTCTAGTTGAGTCCAATTCTGGGGGGTGGTTCTTATCTCCATTTCTAAGCCGAAGAGCCGATATTGTCCAGAGACACCTCCTAGATCATGTGGCCGGCATGACTGCATGGAGTGTTGTTACCTCCCCGACGGAACGGAAACTATTTTAGCTACTTACATTTACATGTTTTCAAACTGCTGGGTTGGCAGAAGCCGGGGCTATCAATGGGAGCTCACCACATCCCATGGATTCGAACTGACACCCTTCTGGTCAGCAAGTTCAGCAGCTCAGTGGTTTAACCCACTGCGCCACCGCTGCCCCATGATGCAACATAATGCATGATTAAAAACCTATCAAACTGACTGAAGCATGTTGATCCAATACCATCTCCACTGTGCTAAGTAATAGTAAACAACACTTAGGATAAGATGGATCCTTTATAATGTAGTTATATATATGGGAGTTTTTTGGCCACCAGCCATAACGACTGCTTTTTGATGGAGATTTGAATGGCTGCATCAATTTCAAAGGTGGGGAGGGGGGTCCTACTCAAAACTAGCTAGCCATGAAGGGAGCAAATATAACTGCAGTTGTGTTCAAATTCCTCTGACAAGGGTGGCTAAACCCATTACGCAAAGTAAGCATTTGTAGTATAGTTGATTTTACCCAGGCGCTCTTGGGGCGCTCTTGGGGGAAAATAGACCTTGACATATGTGAGTTGTAGTTACTGAGATGTATAGTTCACCTACAATCAAAGAGCATTCTGAACTCCACCAATGATGGAATTGAACCAAATATGGCACACACAACTCCCATGACGAACAGAAAATATATATCAGTGATTGGTTGGGGGGGGGGGGCAAAATACTGTTTGCTTACCGTTGAAAATTACCTAGGGCCGCCTCTGTCCTGAGATAGCAATTTTGCTGAAAAGTGTCCATACAATGGCACAAAAGTCTAAGTAGTTCTGTTAAGAGCCGTTTTATACAAGAACATAAAAAATCGAGTGAAAAAAATAAATCATATATTTAAGACACAGTCTGTTTTGAAGTATTTTGGGTCATGCTATGACATAAATGCACATAAATCTATACCTATGGATGATGTATAGGGTAAAAGCCAACAATTTACACCAACTGAAAAAATACTTAGATGACACAGGCCAAGAGTGTATATGAAGCAACTAGAGTGTTAAGCCTCTACACATGCGGCTCCATATTCTTTACCTGCCCTGATAAAGGCTGCTGTTTACTAGGCCAAGAGGCAGAATAATTCAAATCTATATAAATAAAAATGTAATGTTCGTTTGTGGGATTAACATAACTCAAAAACCACTGGACAAATTGACACCAAATTTGGACATAAGACACCTATCACACCAATGAGTGACCATCACTCATAAAAACACTGAAAAACACAACAGAAGGGACTTCAAAAGCCAAAAAATAAAGAAAATATGTTACAACACATGCACAATACCACATATATACACAAATAGATACACACACAAAACATATACACAGACTGGGCCACAGCGACGCGTGGCAGGGGATAGCTAGTACAGAATAAACAGCTTGCCTTGGCTCCCAGGAGGGAGAAAATGAGAGTGCACTCCAAGATAGAGAGCTCTCCGTCCCCTCTGTTTTACCTGGAGCCCGGTCTTAACTATTCCTTCCCCAAGAAAATAGCCACCTGCATCCCATCCAAAGAGAGAGGCAAATAAGTTAACACTTCCAAGCACATAAATGTATACTGGGAAAAACGTGAGTTTGAGCAGGTAAGTGACGGTAAAAACTACAGACAAGCATCATTGGAAGGCCACCAAATTCCCTAATGACAGAAAGACAGCCAAGATATCAAGAAAATACATGTGCCTTTCACTTTGAAATTCACTTGGCCCATGCAGTTCAAGTGGTTAGTTTCATTGAACTCAGCATTGCTTAAGAAAGAAAGCAGCTCACTTCAGTGGGTACATACACTGGGATTGGTGTACAGGCAGTCCCCGAGTTACAAACATCCAATTTACAAACAACTCACAAGGGTGAAAAAACAGAAAGTGGGAGAAATCTCCCGTTAGGAAGGAAAGTTCATTCCTGGAAGAGTTCTCATGGGGAAAAAGTGAAGCTTTATCACCAATCCTTGTTTTCATAACAAGGCAAACTTTTCAAAATCCAATGGTCACAGGAACAAAAAGTGAGATGAAATCTTGTAAACAGGCACAGGCAGCAAAACAAACACCATAGAAGTGTTGAGCCTTCTCTATGTGCTCACGCTCCCTCTCTCTATATATATATATATATGTGGCTGGGGTTACGCTTAGAAGTGTACCTTTACTGGCTTACATATAGAATCAACTTAAGAACAAACTTATTGAACCTATCTTGTTCGTAACTTGGAAACTGCCTGTACTTAAATACTGCATGCAGTCCACTTTATTTATTTACAGCATTTCTATTCCACCCTTCTCACCCCGCAGGGGACTCAGGGCGGACTACAATGTATATATACATTGCAAACGTTCAATGCCATTAGACATACAACATATATAGACAGACACAGAGGCAATTTAACATTCCAGCTTTCCAGTTTCATGAGCACATGCTCGATTCCGGCCACAGGGGGAGCTGCCGCTTCACTGTTCACTTGTGACACCGAGTCCTTGATGGAGTACTTCCTCATTCTTACGCACGCTGATGTACTTGCATATTAAGGGCAATCTTACAAACCGTTAAACTTACTTCCTTGATTTTCAGGCATTTGATCCTCATCAAATTGCTAACATTTCAAGCCAAATTATTCCAACAGAACAAGTGAGCATATCAGAATAGGAATATACGACACAAGGCATTCCTTCTATTACAAGAATACTAGACTTCCTGGCCTGTTGCATCCCATTCCTTATTTTCTTATTACTGCAAATGAGTTTTTAAAATATAAACAACCATCCAGTCAAGCAACTGGTTTCAGAGAAGAGGAACCTTTCGAGGTCAGGATGATTATTACATAATGTACGTAAGGGTAATGTGGAGATAGTATTGGCAGCAGCCTGAATGAGCAGCACACTGTTTTGTTTATTCGGTCAGTCACTTCCAACTCTTCGTGACCCCATGGACCAGCCCACGCCAGAGCTTCCTGTCAGCCGTGGCCACCCCCAGCTCCTTCAAGATCAAGCCAGTCCCTTCAAGAATAACATCCATCCATCTTGCCCTCGGTCGACCCCTCTTCCTTTTTTCTTCCATTTCCCCCAGCATCATTATCTTCTCTAAGCTTTCCTGTCTACTCATTATGTGGCCAAAGTACTTCATCTTTGCCTCTACTATCCTTCCCTCCAGTGAGCAACCGGGCTTTACTTCCTGGAGTATGGACTCATTGGATCTTCTCACGGTCCAAGGCACTCTCAGAATTTTCCTCCAACACCACAGTTCAAAAACATCTTCCTTTGCTCAGCCTTCCTTATGGATCAGCTCTCGCATCCATAAGTTACTACGGGGAATACCATTGCTTTAACTAGGCGGATCTTTGTTGCCAGTGTGATGTCTCTGCTCTTAACTATTTTATCAAGATTGGTCATTGCTTTCCTCCCAAGAAGTTATTAATCAGTCTGGTTGCAGACTGTACAGAAGACAAAAAATGTAGTAGAATGGAACATATAATGGCAGGTAAGAAATACACAAGGGGGTATGGGTAAACAGACATGTCTCTAGAGGTTTCAGAAGAAAACCAGAAGTCTGTGAATATATAAGAAAACATTTCTGAAGCCTTTATTTACAAAAGCTTTAAAAACAAAATACCCTCTTATGCAAATGTGATATTTTTCTTTAAAAAGGACCGCTCAGTTACATCATTGTAACTTCATGAGGAAAAAAAAAGGAAAACAAGTTAAAGTACATGGTAAACAGATCAACTTGCTGAACATTGCTAAGACTGAGTCCAACTGATTTTCAGTGTAGATGATACACACAAAATACAGTCACAGGCACTCCATCATTTCAGTCTAGGATTTAGCTATTCAATATCAGTTAGTCTTCCTGCACAACTGCTTTGTATGAGGATGCTCTTCGTGGTGAGGAAAGTATTTTGTGGTCCTGTAATAAAACAATGTATTTAAAAAAAGATATTGCTAGGATCGACTCAGAAAATAAGCTAGCCTTACAAGACTTGGGTAACTTTATTAGATACAAACAGATTTGTTGTTTTACAATGAAAGTCCTTTGTAGTTGCTCCCGAAAAGGATGCATCTATTTTCCTTTTCTCTTTAGTTCTATATCAAGTTGACTTCAAATCTTTGGATCTCATTCTTAAACCGAGTTGTATTCGTCTACTCAAGTAAAGAATAAATAAGGTTTTTTTAAAAAATAGAAAGTATAGGGCATAGCTTGCTAGAACAGGAATACAAAATGGATCCACAATTAGCACATCCTGTTAATCCTACTGCAGTTTCCATCCTTCAAATTGAGTCTGCTCAGACAAAACCACAAAAGGCCACAGGAACTTTGCTGTGTGCTGTAAGTCTTGTTTCTAGAAATGGGGGTCTTGAATAATTTCCCCCAAACACACCCCACTGAGAACTGATCAGGAACACGCATTAGATGCTACATCAGAGCCTCTTACTTCAGTGAAGTATTCATAGGAATCATTCCCCACAGCTCCATCAAGTTATTTCCATCACAGAGCAGTATATGGAACTGGCAAGCCAATTGGTGTGTGCAGGACACACATGGAAGACCAGGCACCAGTTTAGATACAAGAACAGTTGCGAAGATTTCAGTAGTTCTGGACAGAGGTGATACAAAAAAGGATTTATCTTCAGTGGATTTGAAACTCGGGTGGGTGGGAAGAGAATAGCCATGGGTGGGCAGATTTGTCTGAAACAGGGAAGGAATACTGGAGCTTGAGATAAAACAGAGGATCTGACTGAGAGTCACTCTTCTAAAGTGCAAATGTGATGGTCCGCAATCTTGAATAGCTAAAACTGGAAGGCATAGACACCAGATGGGGAAGCCAGTTACAATCAGTGCTAGTTCAAGTTTAGGGAAATGGGTGGGAAAGGTAATAAACAAATACTAAGACCAATTAAAGTTTACCAGAAATTTCATTATCATTTTTGCTTCCCTCTTCTATCCGCCGCCCCGCTCCTACATGTGCTTATGTACAGTTGGGCAAAGTACAAGGCCACATTTCACCCAGAAATGCCTACACGTCAAGGTCAAAAAACTGGGATAGGAACAGTCAAGTTTAGTACATACAAAGGCAGAAAAGTGTGCTGATAAAGAGAGGAAAAGAATGCCTCATTGTCCAAGGGATTGAACCAGAGATAAAACCTATGTACAAGCAGGTGGAGCTCAGAAAAAGTGGTTTTCCATTTCATGTCATGATTGCTTGTTGGCTTCTTCTTCATATGCATTTCCTGTCCCATTCTGTACATAAGATGATCCCGAACCAAGACCATATAAGTGACCACAGTATTTGGCATCATCAATGTGATCTTCAAAGAACATCTGAAAGAAAAATTTACAAAACAAATCACTATTGCCGTCTGTAGCAATAAGCAATAAATAATATAACCACATGTGACAATAGAGGACATCTAGTTCCATAAAGCAAAAATAAGTCTAAACTAAACAAAAGTCTCTTCCCAAAGTATGAAAATTGGTAGCTTTAATCCTCTCTTTACTAAAAGGACCAGTAGCAAGATATAGCAGAATAATGAAATTGTAACATACCGAAATAAATGCAACTAAATCAACTAAATTAAAACAGAGTGATAAATCTATGTGTTCCTATTAAAGTTGAAAAGGGAAGTGGCTCAATGGCTGGTTAACAAAACACAAAGTGGGAACTTGATGAATTTTAGGGAACATCCCAAAGTTGAAGAACTAAAATAGAACAGACCCTGACTTTTGTGCGAACTTCCCAACTCTCTTGAAATGGACCCAAGAACAAAGTTAAGTCAGGGATCCGTGGAAAGAAATCGTCCTCATCTGTCTAGAACAGGGGTTCTCAAACTTTTTCAGACGCAGAGCCCTTTTTGAAGCAAAAGTTTCTTGTCAATTTCCAAGAAGTGTTTATATATTACATATAATGTATATATATTATGTATGGGCAAACTTTTGAAGAACATTTTAACCAACATAAACTTAACTGTATTTCAATGGAAGACCCAAGGGACCATCCAGCCCAACCCTCTTCTACCATGCAGGAAAAGCACAATCAAAGCACCCCAACAGATGGTCATCCAGACTTTGTAATAATAATAATAATAATAATAATAATAATAAGAGGGAGAGGATGGAAGAGGAGGAAACTGCAGAGCCCCTCCATATGCTTTGCAGAGCTCCAAGGCTCTGAGGAGCACACTTTGAAAACCACTGGTCTAGAACATCAATTACTAAAACAGCACCTTAGATTAAAGCCTGGAAACAAAAGGATCCAGTCAAAGATTAGCACTATTCCTTATCTTGCTAATACAGACAATATTTTAAGTTTTCAGATTATCCTCAAAGGCAGTGTCCATGTAGAGTACTACAATAATCAAGTCTAGAGTAGTTCAAACATGAGTCACTCAAATGAATTCCCTCCTTCTTTAGGAAAGGCTACAGTGGCATATAAACCAGAACTGATAAACCAGTCCTGTCATCTTGCTGCTGTCTGAAGGACAGCAAGGGATCTAGGAGTATCCCTACCATTCCACACTTAAAGTGTACCATTTCCTTCAAAGCAAGCGATACTCCAAAAACAAGCTGAACAGCCTCACGCAGATCATAGGTGGTTCCTAACTAAGAGCACCTCCACCTTGTCTAGATTAAGTTTGAACTCATTAACCTGCATCCATTCCAACACTGACAAACACCAGGTTATCACCTCCATGGCCTTCCTGAGAAGAGCAGGCAAAATTGTGCATCACCTGCATTCTGATCAACTTGCCCCAAATGTCTGGATAACCTCACTCAGCAGTTTCATGCAGCTATTAAAAAGCATGGGAGACAAGATGAAGCTTCATGGTACCCCACAAATGATAAGGACATAAAGTTAGTAGCCTCCCAAGGCTACTAACTTTATGTCCTTATCGTTTGTGGGATACCATGAAGTCTGCACTTATAAACAAAAACAGAACCACTGAAAAGAGGTAACATTCCAGCCAAACTGACCCAAAATTTAATCACTTGCTGCTGCAATAAATAAATAAATAAATAAATAAATAAATAAATAAATAAATAAATGTATATTCCGCCACCATCTCCCAAAAGGGACTCGGGGTGGCTTACAAGGCACATGCAATCACCACTCCTACTTTATCCTACAGCAACCAAGAGATCAAGAGTATTGCAAACAACATGTGTTGGAGTAATAATGCCCTCAGACTCTGCAATCCTAGTAAGTAAGTAAAACTTTGGATAATTATCTATCTTGGTCATGGCAACTGTTGGCTATCTCTGATACAACATCAGATACAAACCCTGCATCCAACTTACAGACAGATTTATTTATTTATTTATTTTGGGGGGGGGGGGGCTTATGTATGAATTAGTGTAATGTTCCCCCTTGCTTCCAGCTAGGCTAGATGCTGTTCTAAGTGAGCCAAAGGTGAATCAAGCTTGGTCTGCCCAGTTTTCTCACATGAAATCACCATTATGGAAACCAAATCAGATCATAGATGAGCATTGTTAAATTATGGACTCATCTAGTATCAAACTGCACCTAGCATAAGTACTGAGTTAGAATTGCTATCCAAATTGTGAGAGACACCCCACTAGAATAAGATGTAGCCAATGATGGTGTATACACTCCTTCCTGTTAAGAACGTATCAGTTGTTAACCTTTGTTGTTGCTGTGCGACTTCTAGTCATTTCCAACTTATGGCGGTCCTAAGGTGATTCTATCAGAGAGTTTTCTTGGCAAAATCTGTTCAGAGGATATTTGCCATTGCCTTTCTCTGAGGCTGAGAGATGATGACTTGCTCAAGGTCAGCCAGTGGGCTTCCATGGCAAAGTGGAGGTTCAAACCTTGATATCCAGTATCTTAGTCCAACATCCAAGTGACTATACCATGCTTAGGCCCATACCACTGTCAGGTGACGAAGCATGTAAATGACATTTTCATCCAGCAAATTAAAAAGAACCACGCCTACCTCTCTCATTTTGAAGAAAGCCATTCCTGTTAACAGAGAATCAGATCCTGCCTGATGCTGTGGGCCTATCCTTTCCAATTCTAATTGCTCAGCAACCTCTTGCAATCCACCCTGAAAGAGAGTATTTCTGTACAATCAGAAGATTTCAAGATGTGACATCACATAATGGAACGGTCGCCAAATAATGAAATCAATCCTATTTATCTGAGTTTCTAACATAAGGAGAAATGGGTACTGTTCCATTATCCAGGCTGAGGACTATTCTAGAGAAGTATAGTCCATTTTACCGGGGGGGGGGGGGGGGGGGGGGAGTTGAAGGAGGAAAACCATTTGTTGGTTATCCCCCCTCCCCCTTCCCATATCATAAAGAAGGGATGTTTCCACGATGGGGACATGCGGGTGGGGAAGAACAGAAAAATGGGGGAAACTGTTTTCCTCCTCCAAATCACCCTTCACCCCCATAAAATGGACTACTCTCTCTAGCTCACCCTTGTGGCCTCCACCCGAATAATGGAACAGTACAGAGAAATGTATTAAGAGCTCTCAATTGAAAATTTCATGTTTCTCTTCAAATCATAGCCTTAGCTCAGCTGGTACATACTTTAAAAGCAAAAACCTTCAAATCACATTAATTTGTTTTCTTACATTTCATGCCACAGAGCTGATCACATGTAACGCTAATTTGTATTAGCGTTACACGGCACATGTCAGAATTAAGAAGCACTACCTAATTAAACATTGGTTCAGGTGTTCCAATCTGTGTTCCTATCCTGTCTAACTGGATAGGGGTGTCAAGCTGTGATGGCAGACAACCAGTTGACCCAAGTCAGTAGAAGGGCCACTAATTTCCTAGCAGATATCGATGAAGTAACTACTGTATATACTTGAGTATAAGCCAACCAGAAAATGAGCCGAGACACCTAATTTTATGTCAAAAAACTGGGAAAATGTATTGACTCGAGTACAAGCCGAGGAGGAGAAATACAGCAGCTACTGATCAATTTCAAAATAAAAATACCTCGTATCAATAAAATTACATTAATTGAGGCATCGGTAGGTTAAATGCTTTTGAATATTTGCATAAAAGCATTTAAAAATATTTATTTACTCTCACCCCAGTGGTGGATTCAAAGCAGTTTCCAACAGATTTATGGCAAAATTTAATGTCTCACATACATATAAAACCCAACATAAAACAACAATAAAATATAACTAAATAAGGCTGTCCAACTCTGATTAAACCATTATTCTAACCTACTTCAATGTAAATGTGCTTACGTATCCCTCCAATAATAACAGAGTAAAATAATAAACGTAATAAGAAGAATAGAGTAAAATAATAAACTTAATAATAATAGAGTAAAATAATGTAAATGTAAGAACAATAATAAATAGAGTAAAATATAAATGTAATAATAATATTTTTTGGTTTTTTCGTTTGTCCTATGTCTGTTATAACAGGCTTTGCCTTTTATTTAACTCTAGTTTATTAAGTTATAATTCATATTTATATGTTGGCTTGTATCAATTTTGTTAGTATGGATGTATTGTTGTTGTATTCGGGCATTGAATGTTTGCCTTTTATGTTTGGAATCCGCCCTGATTCCTTTTGGAGAGATAGAGTGGAATATAAATAAAGTATTATTATTATTATTATTATTATTATTATTATTATTAATAACAGAGTAAAATAATAAATAACCTTGACTCGAGTATAAGCTGAGGGGGGCTTTTTCAGCCTTAGAAAAAAAGGGCTGAAAAGCTTAACTTATACTCAAGCATCTATGGTAATTGGATATGATTATATCCAGTTAACTTCTTGTTTTATGAATTATCTCACCTGCATCTTTTATCCTCAACTAAGTTGCTAGTAAGCTATCAGAACCATTTCATGCAGGAGTTTCAAACAGACATGCCAAATTACTGAATCCTACTGAATGTTAAATACATCAGTATTGGCTCACCACTCAACTGATTGTAATTGGGACCAGTAATATAATTCAAGCCCCAAGTCTCAATGAGAGTGTCTCAGTGCACAAATTTCTCTGTGAGAATAAGCTGAATTACAAGGGTTTAATGTCTGTTCAATCTCTGTGGAAAGCATCAGTCCATTTACCTTGAGATTTTTGCAACTCTTCATAAGGTACTTCACGTCATAAATGACAGGGAAAAACAATCTCAGTATCTCAAAGAAGTCCAGCTCTTCTTCAGGTAAATTAGAATTCGTCAAGATCTTTATCAGATATCCAAAGTCATAGCCACTGGGAGGGAAAAACATAAATGGAAATGAAACAAAGACATCTGCAATTAGGCAGGTATTCATTCAAATGCCAGAAGCATTCCCAGATGCCATATCTCTGTGTGCCTGCCTTCCAACATGGGAGATATACTCCAATTCTTAGAAACTCCTATTACATGGGTGGACTTGTCAAACTCCTCCACAAATAATAAGTTATTTTTCATCTTTCCCCAATTCCTTTGAAATTATTGTCCTTTTTGTTACTCTTGCATGTTATATCATTTATTTAAAAGATGATGCAATGCTACTAGATTTCCTTTGTCGACTACAGTCAGCCCTCTTCATTCACAAGAGTTAGGGGAACAGACCCCTCACAAAAGAGGAGTAACATTGTTTTGTTTTGGGTTTTTTTGAACTCACAACAACACTTCTCTGGGAATCTGTACAAGATCCTCTAGTACAGTGGTTCTCAACCTGTGGGTCCCCAGGTGTTTTGGCCTACAACTCCTAGAAATCCCAGCCAGTTTACCAGTTGTTAGGATTTTGGGGAGTTGAAGGCAAAAACATCTGGGGAGCCACAGGTTAAGAACCACTGCTCTAGTAGGTCAATGTCTGCTGGAAACCGATCATACAATATTACTGAACAACCTAGAGATTCCTGGAGATAACATTTTAAGTATTTCTGTCAATAATCGTATTTGCAAACATGAAGGGCCAAAGGTATTTCATAGATTCAATGCAACCTAACCCTGTACTTCTAACAGTGAATATCGACTAGATTCTGGAGTTTATAAAAGAACTAGGGACCCCACTTTTCCATTGTGGACTCAAAACTCTTTGTTGGATGGGAAACCTTCTGCAGTAGGGTTTTGATTGCATGGAGGGCTGTAACCAGACAGGAAAAGGAAGGAAGTCACAATTCCAAAGTTGCTGTGATCTTGGAGGCTCTAAGAATCTCATAACACTTTCTTTGGGGTGTTATAAGCTTGTTTTCTGCTGTTATAAAGACTAAGACACAGAACAATGCTTTCAAGTTACACCTAAACATTCGAAATAACTTCTACCTAAACAATAGCAAAAACTTCCTGATAGTAAGAGTTGCCTTGGAGCATAGTGGAGCCTCCTTCTCTGGAGGTTTTGAAGCGGAAGCTGAGTGGTCATCTGTTGGGGGTGCTTTGGTTGGATGTTCCTGCATAGCAGGGGGTTGAACTGAATGGCACTTGGGGTTTAATCTTCCAATAGTTTAGGGTAGAAGGTTTGTAATTTCCCTACCAGTATTATCAAAGGGTCTTCTGAGCTGTACTGAATTTGGACCTTCCAACGATGTTAACCAACTAATTCCAGTTTCCATTTAACTGCTAACCATACACAAAAGGCAGAAATACGAGGGTGTTCCTTCCTCTGACCTGGAAAACTGTCAAAGCAAAATAGTAAAATACAGTGCTCCCTCTCTACAAGGCCGACGCGTCAGTGCCTCACTTTAACATACAGATCATTTGTTGCCAGCTGAAGCCAAAGCACAAGCTTGAGAGATAACTTTAAAGCTGAAAAGCCTTTAAAACAATATCGCACTGCTACTTCAAGAACTCTTTTAGGCCTGATATTCCTGAAAAGGTAATTACGCTCTCTTACAGCTTCAGAAAAGCAGACAAACATAATCATCAATTTTATATGCTGCATTTACCTGTGAAACGAAAGCCACTTGACTCCTTCGCATAGCACTACTCCCGACGTCATCAGAAGTTCGGCAAAGTATTGAGTCTCGATTCCTTCTTCCTCATGTTTTTTGAACTGGATTCCAGACGTTGTTAGTAACTCTATGGAATCCTGGGCATACATGTCCTCTCTAAAAAATATGGAAAGAAAGCTCATTTAAATTACGAAATTCCTATAGAAAAAAGTGTAAACCAAAACCCAACATGAACAACAAATTATATTTTTAAACCACCATTGCAGCACCAATTATGTTAAGTAAGGGTAAAGGTTTCCACTGACATTAAGTCTAATTGTGTCTGACTCTGAGGGGTGGCACTGATCTCCATTTCTAAGCCGAAGAGCTGGCATCGTCCATAGACACCTCCATGTGGCCAGCATGACTACATGGAGCGCTGTTACCTTCCCGCAATAGCAGTATCTATTGATCTCACATTTGCATGTTTTTGAACTGCTAGGTTGGCAGAAACTGGGGCTAACAGCGGGAGCTCATCCCCACTCCCTGGATTTGAATTGCCTACCTTCCGGTCAGCAATTCAGGAGGTACAGCGGGTTTAACCCACTGTACCTCCAGGGGCCCAATGTTAAGATTTACAGATGTTAATTATGTTAAGATTTACTGATAAATTTTATAAGTAAATCCCACAAAACTCCAGCCCAAGTTAACTGTTAAAACATCTAAAACATATAGGGCAATTAAACTTGCAATATGCTGTATGTGACATAAAAATCCTTCTCACACACCACTGCTATGACCATGAAGTGAAGTGTTCCAAAGAACGGATTAGGGTGATAGTCAGCAGGAGGATCTGGGATTTCTGAGTCTGCCAAGTTTGGACTGACCTTCATGTGTGTCTTGGCTCAACTGAATTCATCACTTAACATAAAGAAAGCTATTTATCAGCTCAAGAGATAATCAGGTCATATCTGAGCAGTCAAACTAACAGTTAAGTCACAACCTGGGCAATGTCTAGCTAATTACATGGTTTCCCAGACACTAAATCTGCAATCCTATGTCACACAATGAACTCATTGGAATGAAATTCTGAGTCAACAAGCACTGCAATGGGCTGCATGGCTACAATCTTACACATACTCAGTGAAACCAATATAGTTACTTCTAACAAGATACACTTACAACTGGGTCTCTTTTTCAGAGAAATAAAACAGGATGATAATAATATTTATTTACCGTATTTATACATTGTCTTTCTCACCCTTGGGGAAATCAAGGCAGTTTACAACATACTAATGGAAAAAATTCAATACCAACATAGGGTACATAAACAAATCATAACTAATTACTACATATAATGATATAAATATAAAATATAATAACAATAATAATATTAATAATAATACATGGCTGCTATCAAAGCACACTGATGCATATGCCTTTGTAATTACACTATGCAACACGGTATTTGTTCCTGAGTTATAAATGTCATTTTCTAATAGGTTCTATTAAAAAAAAAACATGGGAAAAGTTTATTAAACATCCTGTAGAACATTTTGCTATAGTTTTTCAATGAATATCTTATCGAGTCTCAACCAATTCAACATAGTTTGTGGCAGCCCACAAAAGTTAGAGACCTTAATGTTCATGTTTTTATTTATTTTGTTATGTTTTTATTACTTGATTGTTTTTATTGTATTGAATTTGTATTTTATTGTCTTGGACCAACTGTAAACCACCCCGAGTTGCCTGCGGGCTGAGAAGGACGGTATATAAATACAGTAAATAAATAAATAATAATAAATAACAAAGTTTCTCAAGGTAAGTACAGCACAATTGAACTTTAAAGGAATAACACTTTCAAACCAGGAAGAGAATTTTTATCAAATTTTGTTACACATTGTAATTAGCACATACACAGACACAAACATAAAAATGAGCAATATCCAGTGTATTGTGTAAGATGGACCTTATATATAGTCACTCATCAAATGTCTGTCAGAATAGAAAAGTCTGTGAAAAGAAAGTAGGGAGGATACTAAACTAATTTTTTGGGAAGAGAGTTTAGAGCTTGGGGGCAGCCATTGAGAAGACTCTCTTCCATATTCTCAATAGATGTACCTTTGAGTTGATAGAGCAGAGAGAAAGATTGGAGAAGGCGTGGTTATGGAGACAGGCATTCGATGAGTGAGCCAACACCCTGAGATATGGATGGAGGATGATGAACATCAAATTCAGTGGAACGACTGACCATTGTATTTATTGAATGTAATTGCTGTTTTGCTGTTTTAATGTTTTATTGCAATATGAAGTATGATGTTTTATTGACTGTATGTATATTATGGTTGGAAACCGGTCTGAGTCCCTCAAGAGAAGTGAGAAGGTCGGTATATAAAACTTTTAAATAACTAAATAAAAAAAAGATCTTCCCAGTAGATCTAAAAACATGGGTCAGTTCATAAGGGAGAACCTGGACCTGAGTTGCATAGGGCTTTAAAAGTCATAACCACCATTTTGAATTGTGCCCGGAAATGGACTGTGTTTCTTGCAGTCAGTTAACAATCTGGCTTTGGTTCTTTGGACCAGTCGTACTTTTCCAAACATTTTTCAAAGGCAGCCCCACATAAGTGTGCAAAATCACTATGTAACAAAATTTGAAAAAAAAATCTGTTCCTGATTTGAAAGTGATATTCCTGTTTAATTATGTGGTACTTACTTTGAAAGTAGTTGTTATACTCCAGAAACTCAGTTTTTGTGGCTGCCACAAACTAAGTTGACTTGGTTGAGAATCTATGAGATATTCACTGAAAAACTATAGCAAAATGTACTGCAGAATGTCCCACAAAAGCAAAGTTTTTGCAGTTCAATAAACTTCCCCATTTTTTTATGATTGAACCAATTAGGAAATGACATTTATAACCCAGGAACAAAAATCGTGTCACATAGTGTAATTGGAAAAAAATTGAAATGAATATAAAAGCATGTAAATTTAAGCTGTCCATGCACTTAATAGGCATATCAATATTTCAACTTTGCTCTAAGGTTTTATAAAATTGACGGAACAAAAACACTTAAAAAACACATATACACAAACAGCATTTACTATTACTCCTACAGAAAGGAAAAAATGGATAAAAACACACTGAAACAATTCCCGGAATCAAAATTTTTAAACATTCTTTTGTTACACTGCAAGTTTAAGCACAGATGACATCATTTTTGGAGCTTACGTTAAATTAAATTTAAAATTAAATTGCCACGTTGAAGTTCCTGGAGGATATTCGCCTTGCTCATTCATGAACGTCAGCCCTAACTGAATTATCTTTAGTAAGTCCACATTACAACGAAGTAGTTGGTACTGATAGTCTGCATTGCTTCTGAATTCTCCAATTGGCCGTGCAACTACACCTGGAAACTCTGTGTCCTGAAAAATGGAGAGAAAAATAGAAATGTAAAATATCATGAAGAGATGGCAGTAGGTGGGCAATCTGGATGCTTTAAAGACCCTTGAATACCTTCCTGACATCAAGGGCAAGGTTTTCATAATGTAATTCCATCATTGTGAATGCGTCAGAGCAAGTACAACGTAATTCAGTGCTACAGTCTGTCTGAACATATGATTTTGATATTTTTAATGAAAAACAGTATCATCACAGACTGGGGTGATAATTTGCATCCTCAAGATGTTTCAGTCATCATTCTTTCTCCTGTCACATCTAATTCATGCAAGATTATGTGTAGTGCCAATGCTCATAGTGTAGTGTCAATGCTCAATCACGGGGTTGCTGTGAGTTTTCCGGTCTGTATGGCCATGTTCCAAAAGCATTATCTTCTGACATTTCACCCACATCTATGGCAGGCATCCTCAGAAGTTGCAAGATCCCAACATTTATTCCCAATGAGAGGACCTCACAACTTCTGAGGATGCCTGCCATAGATAGTAATAATAATAAAACTTTATTTATACCCCGCCACCATCTCCCCAAGGGGACTCGGGGTGGCTTACATGAGGCCACACCCAACAATACAGTAAAACAATATAACACAAGATCATAAGAGAAAATAAGAAAATAAAATAACGTAAGATACAAAATCAATATAAATAAACAGTGCAGCAATATAAAATCAGGACATTAAAACACTGAAAATAATCACAGTGGGCAGGGCCAATTGCAAAGACTAAAATTTTAAAACACTGCAATGTATCAGAATAGGGGATCTGGAGGATAAGGTAGGGTTTAATTGCACAACCAGTAAAATAAAATGCTTCTGAGGGATTTTATGCAGAATTTGGTCAGGGATTATTGAACATTCAATCATTGAAGGCACACTGGAACAGCCAAGTTTTCAGGCTCCTCCCAAAGACTGCCAGGGTGGGGGCTTGCCTAATCTCTGGGGAGCGAATTCCAGAGCCGAGGGGCCACCACAGAGAAGGCCCTCTCCCTCATTCCCACATGTCGCGATGGGGGCGGGAGCATGAGAAGGGCCTCTCCGGAAGATCGAAGAGATCATGTACGTTCGTAGACGGAAATGCGGTTGCGCAGGTAGGCGGGTCCCAAACTGTTCAGGGATTTGTAGGTAAGAACCTGCACCTTGAATTGGGACCAGAAAATAAATGGCCACCAATGGAGCTGCCAATAGATGTGGGTGAAACGCCAGGAGAGAATGCTTCTGGAACATGGCCGTACAGACCTGAAAACTCACAGCAAACTTTTTATAGATTGACTACATATACACAATGATAAATAATATATATATTGATTCCAGCATTGAAAGTAGTATTGCATTCCTGTTTGTCCACAGTATCTGCTATTCGGAAGAACACTATCTAAATATTCTGTCTAACAGGCACTGTTCAGTCTTCCACAAGCAAACAGCATCTGCCACTACAGCTAACTCACCTATCACTGAGCTGAGTTATACCTGAAGAAGTATTCATTTTCTATCACAAATGTTTTACTACGATATTTCTTCAATTGTAAGACACCATCAATTGTAAAATGTACCCTAATTTCTGTACCATCATCACCAAAAATATATAAGATGCACATGCAATTCTAAGACACATCTCATTTTTAGAGATGTCTATACAAAGACAAAGGTGTGTCAGAACTAAAGAAATACAGTAATATGTTTTCCAAGAAGATCCCAACGTTTATTCACAATGAGAATATGTGGGATGGAATGCTGTAGTTATTTCCTATATTAACCTCAACAGTCCTCCACATGTTTTTTTTAATGTCAGGAGCAACTTGAAAAACTACAAGTTGCATCTGGTGTGAGAGAATTGGCAGTCTCTAAGGATATTGCCCAGGGAACGCCCGGATGTTTGATGTTTTACTATCCTTGCAGGAGGCTTCTCTCATGCCCCTGTATGGAGAACTGGGGCAGACAGAGGGAGCCCAACCTGCTCTCCCTGGATTTGAACCACTGACCTATCAGTCAGTAGTCCTGCTGGCACAAGGGTTTAACCACCAGGCGCTCCCCTCCATATGGTGTCCCCATTTCATATGTCATCAATACAGTATGTGACAGAAACACAACCGGAAGTCACTCTATATAGATCACACAACCCTTAGACAATAATTTGAGTCAAGGTTCCACTAATTATTTGATGCTTCTTTCCAATAAAATATCAGAGACTATTATTTCTGAAAATGTAATTACCTTATTTCTTTTATTGTAAAACATACACTAATTTCAGTACCACCAACAGAAAAAAAAACTTTTTGCATGTACCCACGTTTCTAAGATGCACCCTGTTTTTAGAGATGTTTATATCTTATAATTTTAGAATCGAAGAAATACAGTACATCTTAGACTTAAAGAAATAGAGCATGCCTTAGAATCAAAGAAATACAGCACATCATAGAATTAAAGAGATACATTATCTTCTTTGAATCACACCCTTCTTGGCCTTTTAAAAGACCAGCTTCAACCTAAACATAGATCATCCATATCCCCAGATCATACCATTGCAACATAGTTAAACTTGCGTATAACTTGACGAATTTTCTTCATCTCTTCATCCAGGTTGCAAGCCCAAACTTCACAAATTCTTTGGCTGTGATCTACCGTAGCTGCTGGCATAGTTGGGAGGTTTCAGACACCATGCATCAAAAAGGTAGACGTGACAAAAAGTCAGTTTCATAAAATACGGTTTAGTAATATCCCTAAAAAGACAAGTTAAAAAAAGAAAGAATTATTTCAAATTCATAAATACAATATCCAAATAATCTGAAATTGTCAAAAATTAAGTCAGGAATTGCAAGAGTTAACATAGTGGGTAGATGTATATAGTAAATTTGTTAATTTTGCTGTCAGGCAAAAAAAAAAACCCCAAATCAACTATAGAATCAACTTTAAAGCTTTAGGCCAGAATCCTGTATTGAAATTGCATCTTTGTAAGTGGACTTGTGTAAGTGGCAGCTAGAACTGGGCAGTTTTGTAATATCCATATCCAGTAAAACGCTACTGTTACATTATTACGTAGCAAAGTCGGCAAAATGATAATTGTGCAATGAGACTAGTGCACATCAGCTACCAATGCACATAGGCACTTGTCCTTGTGCAGATCCACATCTTTGCAATTTCTTTGCAAGTTTCTTAACACATCTGTTACACAGCTTAGTACATGTAAATTTACATTAAGTAAAAAAATGGATTCTGGCAAACATGTACTTTTCTTCACTATAAACCTATTTATAGAACAATTTAAAATATCTTGGCTCAGATATATGTCCCACTGTGGTCAGCAACACTTATGACACTAAACAGCACAGGATGGCAGCTTTCCTTTGAATTTGTTTCAGTGGACTTACTTCCAAGTATGCATGGTCAATACAGCGATTTCATTTAGTAAAACAATATCAATTTATTCCACTCTGCTTGAAATGCATTAGTTAATTAAAATAAACCATGCAACTGGTTGGCATGAAGAGCAAGTAAGGTTCACTGCTTATATGACATACCAATGCAACGAAATTGGGTTAGTAGATCAGAAGATGTGTAAATTATGCATACAGTAGGTCCTTGGTATTTGTTGGGATTTGTTTCCGATACCCTATTTATACCAAAATCTCTGGAAGGTCGAGTCCCATTATATACCATTGCATATTAAAATGGTGCCTCTTATGCAAAATGGCAAAAACAACTGGACAACCATAAAGGTTTTTCCTGATCTTACTCACTTCCTGGGTGGATCAAATTGACAATGACAGAAGCAGGAGCATTATAATTTATGTGATTATATAGATTGCTGTCTGCAAACCACAAGACAACAACAATGGTGAAGCAAACATTCCACTGAAAATGAATGAGAGTAAGAAACAGGAAAAGGAGATACGATAACATACATAGTGCACAAGTCTTTCCTACAGAATATGTATTCTGAAGCCAAGGAACTATCAAATACTTGAAAGCTCAGTTGCAAGCACCCAAAAGCAATTTGGGTTTAAGTCAAAGTTGGTAGAAATATATCAACTACAATTTCAAAAGAAAAACTTAGAATACTGCAACAATACTAGATTATGTCATCTTTGTATTTCACATCTTATAAATGATTGAATTCCAAGATGGTTGAATATTTACTGCAATTGGAATTTAGGAAACTTTTCTTGTTCAGGGATTTTAATGAAATAAGTACACTTTATTTTCAAACAATCTAGGTAGAACAAGTGGTGGTGGTAAAATGTCATGTGTTATCATTTTACTACAGTTATTAGTAATTAACATTTATTTGCCATTTATGAATAAATCAGACAGAAGATAAAAAATGTGTCAGAGTCGAAGGTGTAGAACAGGGGTCCTCAAACTAAGGCCCGGGGACAAGATACGGCCCTCCAGGGTCATTTAGCCAGCCCTCACTCAGGGTCAACCTAAGTGTGAAACAACTTGAAAGCACACAACCACAACAACAACAATCCTATCTTATCAGCCAAAAGCAGGTCCGCACTTCCCATTGAAATACTAATAAGTTTATATTTGTTAAAATTGTTCTTCATTTTAATTATTGTAATGTTTTTAAGAGTTATTTGCACTACAAATAAGATATGTGCAGTGTGCACAGGAATTCATTCTTTTCAGATTATAATCCAGCCTCCCAACAGTTTGAGGGACTGTGACTTGGCCTTCTGTTTAAAAAGTTTGAGGACTCCTGGCTTAGAATATATTTTCTATGGCTTTGACGAAAAACTTAAAACACTTTTCAGTGGTACTAAATATTGCACCCTAACACACGAGGCTTGCTTCCAGCTTTGCAATAAAATAATGGGGAATGACAGAGTTTGCTACATCTGAACTGTAACCAGACTTAAGGTTTTGGGGCATGGAGCAGCCCAAAATAGAAGGAAGAATACATAAACCAAACAAATAATTGGACAGATACAATTTTCAGTCCTGGATCTGAGCCATGTCACACAATCTGAGAGCCACATGACTGGACAAAGTCTTCATGAAGAAGATATATATGCTGCCTATCAGTCCATATCAATTTGGTCATATGCCTCTGCCGTCCCATAAAATCAGCTTCTATTAACTGTTGCAAATATCAGATTTTTAAATATTTGTGAAAGCATACAAAAAATATTATGTTCATCCTAAATAAACAGAAGTGCTGATAGCAAGTTTGCCAGAAACTAGGGGGGGGGGGGAGTCTTTTGCTTTCTCTGCGAGGTGCTGGTGCCTCATCAAACTACAAATTCCAGTATTCCATAGCATTAAGCCATGACAGTTAAAGTGGTGTCAAGCTGTATTAATTCTACAGTGTAGATGCACCCTAGGAGTCCACATATCTAGACCTTTCCAATGCACATAGCCACTTGAGACAATCTTTTTTTAAAGCTGTAATAATAATAATAATAATAATAATAATAATAATAATAATCTTTATTTATACCCCGCCACCATCTCCCCAATGGGGACTCGGAGAGACTTACATGGGGCCAAACCCGAACAACATATTACATCAAAATAAAACCAAAACATAAACAATAAACAACATCATCAAAATTACATTTTTTAAAAACTATAAATACAAGAACAAAATAACATTACAATAAACACGGTCGCAGTAACAGTGGGCGGGCCACATGTACAGGATAAAATGTTAAAAAAACTCTAATGAAATAAAAATAGGAGCATCTATACTGACCATTAAATGCAGTGTCAAACTATCAGCAAAACATGGTAGTTAGACAACACACACTGCAAATGTTTTCTACAGTGCGTTTTAGTCCAGTAATCTAACAGAAGCGAAGTTGGGAGAAAGTCCAAAATGAAGCCTGTAATGCTCATCAGTGTGCTGTAGTATAAACCACATTGAATTGAGAAATGGCTCCATAGAATTTGAATTGCAGTGCTGACACTCAAGTACTCCAATGATGCATGCATCTGCATTCCAGAGGGGGGATTTGAGGAAAAAATGCATTTTCCACAGCTGTCAAGCCACAGATACTGTGGATCCTGAAACTGTTTAAGAGGCCACCCTTTGTGTGTATGCAATCACCACTCAGGCCTCAAGCTAATTCCAGGGGTTGTAATCTAATCATCCACACAGTGAAACTGCATTTTTCAGTAAGTATTTCAGATTGACCTAAGTGATTATTGTAGATGGCCTCCAGATAACAGAAAGTGTTAAGTATCAATCACACATAGATATCAGGAAGTTTCATGTAACTAAAGATATACACTGAACTGTCCAGATTTTAGAGTAGTGGTTCCCAGACTTTCACATTATTATTATTATTATTAATTATTATTATTATTATTATCATTATCATCATCATCATCGTCCTTTATTTATATCCTGCCTTTTTCCCTGTGTGGACTCAAGGCGGCTAAAAATCCCACACTTTAATCAAGTTTAAAAAGCGCAAAACACTCTTAGTGTTGAACTTCAAATCCAAGATGTCCCAGCCACCTTGACCAACAATCAAGAATTCTGGGAGCTGAACTCCAAAACATTTGGTGGACCAAAGCTTGGGAACCACTTTCAGAGGGACAGTTTGTCAATCTAAAACAGCAATAAGGAGTTCTACAGGAACCTAACAAATTGGTTATAATGTAAGATGACAACTGGGAGTTCACATTTTTCAAAGTCTTGCCCAAAGAATGCTGTCGGCTCACCAAACTACAAATCCATGATTTCATAGCACGGAGCCATGGAAGTTAAAATACTCTCAAATTGAATTAATGCTACACTGCAGATGTACTCATAGGTTGCATCTCTATTATGGACATACTTTGAAAACAATTTATTATGTACTTAGATGCAAATGCAAGTATTTTAAAACCACCGCAAAAAACTGAAACCCAAAACACTTCCAGAGAAGGGAGCCTCTGGTCCCTTCTACACTGTCCCTTTAGCTCAGTATCTGATCTCATATTATTTGCTTATCCCAGATTATATGGCAGTGCAGACTCATATAATCCAGTTCAACCTTGGATCAGATCTTGGGATATAGTGTAGAAGGGGCCTCTGGCTGCTTCTATGCTGAAGGATCAGTGCATTCTAACAGCACTTTAACTGTAGTGACTCGATGCTATGGAATAGTGAAAGAGTTGTCCTTTGATGAGGTCCCAACACTATTGGTAAAGAAGGTGAAAACCCTTGTTAAAACTGCAACTCCCAGGATCCCATAGCGCTGAGCCATGGCAGTTAAAGTGGCATCAAAGTGAATTAACTCCACAGTGTAAATGCACCCCTTGAACCACAGGTCCCCAAACTGAAGCCCGCGAGCCAGATGCAGCCCTCCAAGATCATTTACCCAGTTCCTGTCCTGAATTTTAAAATTAGGGTCACTCTATGGCCTTTTCTGCACTGTTCTTATATTGCAGGATCAGATTCCAGGATATCTGCTTATCCCAGATTATATGGCAGTGAAGACTCAGGGTCCTTCCAGACAGGTCCTATATCCTAAGATCTGGTTCCAGGTTTTCTGTTTTAAACTGCATTATATGAGTCCACACTGCCATATAATCTGGGATAAACAGAAAACCTGGGATCAGATCCTGGAATATAAGGCCTGTCTGGAAGGGCCATCACATAATCCAGTTCAAAACAGATAACCTGGGATAAGATCCTGAGATGTAAGGATGTGTAGAAGGGGCCTAACTCCGGAAGAACTTAAAGGCACACAACAAAAAACAATCCTAAGTAGCGTGATGGACTCATCAACCAAAACCAGGCCCATCCTTCCCATTGAAATAATGGGAAGTTTATTTTGGCTAAATTGTTCTTCTTTTCAATAGTGCATTGTTCATCAAGGGGTTTTTTTCCCTGCACTACAAATAAGATATGTACAGTTTGTGTTTGTTTCAAACTATAGCCCGTCTCCTCAACAGTCTGAGGCCCCTTCCACACAGCTATACAAAACCCACATTGAAGTTGATTATATGGTAATGTGGACTCAGGGCCCTTCTACACAGCTATATAACCTAGAATATCAAGGCAGCTGAATAAAATCCCACATTATCTGCTTTGAACTGGAATATATGACAGTGTGGGCTGAGATAACCCAGTTCACAGCAGATATTGTTGGATTTTCTGCCTTGATATTCTGGGTTATATGGCTGTGTGGAAGGGCAGATATTGCAGATTTTCTGCCTTGATATAGGAGTTCAAAGCAGATACTGTGGGATTTTCTGGCTTGATATAGGGCTGTGTGGAAGGGCCCTTAGTCCACACTGCCATATATCCAAGGTGCTTGTTTATAAAGCCAGTGTCCTCCCAACCTTGCTATATGCCTGCAAAACGTGGACTGTCTACAAACATCACATGCAACTCCTGGAACAATTCCAGCAGCCTTGCCTCTGAAAATCCTGCAAATCTCTTGGGAAAACAGGGGGACAAATGTCAGCATGCTGGAAGCAGCAAAGACCACCAGCATTGAAGCTATGCTCCTTCACCATCAACTCCGCTGGACTGGCCACATTGTCTAAATGCCCAAACACCATCTCTCAAAGCAGTTACTCTACTCCCAACTCAAGAATGGGAAATGTATTGTTGGTGGACAGAAAAAGAGATTTAAAGATGAGCTTAAAGTCAACCTTAAAAACTGTGCCATAGACACAGAGAACTGGGAAGCCCTGGCCCTTGAGCACTCTAACTGGAGGTCAGTTGTGACCAGCAGTGCTGCAGAATTCAAAGAGGCACGAACGGAGGAAGAAACATGCCAAGAAGAAGGCACGTCAATCCAAGAATGACCGGGACTGCCTTCCACCTGGAGAACATGCAGGTCAAGAATAGGGCACCACAGCCACGTATGGACCTACCGCCAAGACACCACATCTGGAATACCATCATCCTCAAGCTATGAGGGATAGCCTAAGCAAGTATATCCCAGTTCAAAGCAGATATTGTGGGATTTTCTGCCTTGATATTCTGGGATATAGGGATGTGGAAGGGCCCTGAGTCCACATTCGGATAATGTGGGATTTCCTACCTTGCTATTCTGGGATATAGGGCTGTGTGGAGGGGCCCTGAGTCCACACTCAGATGTGATTTTTTCTGCCTTGATATTCTGGGATATAGGGATGTGAAAGGGCCCTGAGTCCACATTCGGACAATGAGGGATTTCCTGCCTTAATATTCTGGGATATAGGGCTGTGCGGAAGGGCCCTGAGTCCACACTCAGATAATGTGGGATTTCCTGCCTTGATATTCTGGGATATAGGGCTGTGTGGAGGGGCCCTGAGTTCACACTCAGATATTGTGGGATTTCCTGCCTTGATATTCTGGGATATAGGGCAGTGTGGAGAGGCCATGAGTCCACATTCAGATAATCTGGAATTTTCTGCCTTGATATTCTGGGATATAGGGCTGTGTGGAAGGGCCCTGAGTAACACTGCTTTAGATTATCAGTTTTTGCATTAAGCAAGAAATAAGCCATGAAAATTGCCTGATAACTGTGCGGATTTCCTCTTAATATTCTGGGATATAGGGCTGTGTGGAAGGGCCCTGAGTACACATTTGGATATTCTGGGATATAGGGCTGTGTGGAGGGGCCCTGAGTCTACACTCAGATAATGTGGGACTTCCTGCCTTGATATTCTGGGATATAGAATGTGGAGGGGCCCTGAGTCTACATTCAGATATTCTGGGATATAGGACTGTGTTGAGGGGCCCTGAGTCCATACTCAAATAATGTGGGCTTTCCTGCCTTGATATTATAGGATATAGGGCTGTGTGGAAGGGCACTGAGTCCACACTCAGATAATGTGGGATTTCCTGCCTTGATATCCTGGGATAGAGGGCTGTGTGGAAGGGCCCTGAATGACCATGAACCAGCCCTGGGCTCACAAAATTCAAGGAGCTCTGCTTGACAGATGATTATTATACTTATTCCTAGCTTCTCCTTTTGCTGTCTTCCTGCTCTTTTCCTTCTCTCTTGCCACCTGCTTCATCTATGCTGCAAAGGGCAAGGCATGATTACAATCAACAGCCAACAGCCTCCAGTTCAAAGTGGTGTTTCAAACGGAGGTTGGATGGCCATCTGTCGGGGGTGCTTTGAATTTGATTTTCCTGCTTCTTGGCAGGGGGTTGGACTGGCTGGCCCATGAGGTCTCTTCCAACTCTAGGATTGTATGGTTCTATGCGTCCAAGTGCCTTGATTCTACAGTGTAGATGGACCTTCTCCTGAGAGAGAGCCCAGAAGAGATGGATCTGGAGGGAGTGAGGGGAGAAGAAGTTACTCCCCTGCAAGAGCCAGCTTCCCAGAACGGGCTGAGTCCATGTGAGGACCTTCTGGCATGTTAAAGCGGGTGAATGAAGCAACAGGTGGGCCTTCAGGAACGCACCCCTCCCGCTCCCGCCTTGATACTACCTCTCCCGCTCCGGCGCGCGAAGCCTTCGCATCAGGAGCCGCCGAGCCTCCCTCTCTCTCAAAACGCCCCCTCCGCTCCTTCCTTCCTCTCGCTCTCTCTCTGTCTGGCGCGCGCGCAACCACACACACATACACACGCACGCACGGCCCGGAAGTGCCCTCCCTTTACCGGAAGTGGGGGTTGTCCCTCACGCGGGCCTGGCTGGGGACAGCGGTCGGCAAGCAGCGCCGGCTGCTCCTCCTCCTCCTCCTCTTCTTGCCACCCAGCGCACAAAGCCGTGCCGTCATCACCCCGCGCGCGATAGAAAGAGAGAGAGAGAGAAAGCGACTCTAATCACCTTTCGATTCCTTTCCCCTTTTCTCCCGCCTCAACCAATCGGCGCCTTCTTGCCTGCACTTTCCACCAATAGAGAGAGAGAACCAAGCTGGCGTCATGACGTCGCTGAAGCAAAAACGAAGACAGTTCCTCCCTCCCCTCGCCGTTTTCTTTAGCGCATGCGCGTTGTCGTGACGTCTGAGGAGCGTTTTGTTTTCGCCCTGCACTTCCTGTCTGACTTGAAGGGAGCGAATGTGAGCGGTTGGAGGAGTGAGGCGAAGGGAAGCGAAGAGGGGAACACAGAGAGAGAGGGGCCGAAGGAAGGCGGCGGGGATGAACTGGCTCTTCCCTCTCTCCAAAGGCGGAGGCGGGAGCGGGGCCGCGGCCTCCTCCTCCGCCTCGCCGTCCTCCTCCTCATCCGCCTTGCCTTCACACCTCACCAGCCTCCAGCAGCAGAAGCAGCGGCAAATCGAGTCTCTGCGCAGCGCCCACGCCGCGTGAGTGACGCACAGGCCGGAGGGCCATCTGTCCGGGGGGCTCGGGTTGTGTAGGTCTCTGCTTTGGCAGAACAGGATTGGCCTACCGGGCCCTTGCGGCCTCTCCCAACTCTGTGGTTCTGGGGTTTGACAAAAAGACACCTCTGGGCCTGAGATTGTGTCCATTTGGGGCATCGGACATGAGAGAAGCCTCCCACAAGGATGATAAAAACATCAAAAATCATCCGGGCGTCCTGGGCAACGTCCTTGCAGACGGCCAATTCTCTCACACCAGAAGCGACTTGCAGTTTCTCAAGTCACTCCTGACACGACAAAAAAAAATCGGCTTTAATGACAAGAGCATTTGTTCATCAGTAAGGCTTTCATGATGATGATAATAATAAACTTTATTTGTATTCCGCCCTATCTCCCCGAGAGAATTCGGGGCGGATTCCAGCATAACAATGGCAAACATATTCAGTCTATCTTTTATATAAATAAAAATGTAATGTAATGTTCGTTTGTGGGATTAACATAACTCAAAAACCACTGGGCGAATTGACACCAAATTTGGACACAAGACACCTATCAGGCCAATAAGTGACCATCAGTCACAAAAACATGGAAAAACACAGCAGAAGAGACTTAAAAAGCCAAAAAACAAAAAATACATTACAATGCATGTGCAAAACCACACACACATATACATACATATACACAATTATATGCAGAAATATATACACACATATATGCACACACAAAACAAATACACATAACGGGGAAAGGAAGGAAGGAGGAAAAGAGGGAGAGAAGGAAAGAAAGAAAGCTAGAGAAGGAAGGAAGGAGAGAAGGAACGAAAGAGGGAAGGAAGGAAGAAAAGAGACAAGGAAGGGTCGAATCAAAGAGCAAAGGAAGTGAGAAAAGAAACAGGTAGAGAAGGAAGGAAGTAGAAGGGAAAGAAAAAGAGGGACAGAAGGAGAGAAAGTGGGAGGGAAGGTTGGTCGTAGCAATGCGTGGCAGGTACAGCTAGTCTATATAAATAAAAATGTAATGTTCGCTTGTGGGATTAACATAACTCCAAACCTCTGAACAAATTGACACCAAATTTCGTCACAATACACCTACTAACCCAAGGAGTGACCATCACTCAAAACATTGATTTTGTCATTTGGGAATTATAGTTGCTGGAATTTATAGTTCACCTACAATCAAAGAGCATTCTGAACTTCACTAATGATGGAACTGAACCAAACGTGGCACCCAGGACTCCCAAGACCAACAGAAAACAGTAGAAGGGTTTGGTGGGCATTAGCCTTGAGTTTGAGAGTTGTAGTTCATCGACATCCAGAGAGCACTGTGGACTCAAACAATGAAGGACCTAGACCAAACTTGGCACAAATATTCCATATGCCCAAATATTTATTTATTTATTTATTTATTTACTATATTTGTATACCGCTCTTCTCAGCCCTCAAGGTGACTCAGAGCAGTTAACAAAGCAAATACAATACATAAACATGATAAAAACAGTTAAAACAAGTTAAAAGAATAACATTATAACAATCAATAACAAACCCTTTATTTCCATTATTTTATCTATCCATTGTGTCTTTAAAGGGATTAGTTCAAATTTCCAAAATTTGGCAAAAATAATTCTAGCCACAGTTGTGAAAAAAGGAAAAAGTTTATCCAAGTTAGGGCTCTTAAATATTTTGAAGTCAAACACTCCTAATAAGTAAAATTTTGGTTTCATTGGAAAATCAATTCTTAATATTTCTTACACCCTTTATGCACCATTTTTCAGTACTCTAATGTTTTTCACAGGACCACCACATATGGTAATATGAACCTTCATGTAATTTACATTTCCAACAGAACGGGAAACATTTGATGGTTCCCATCACACCTGTTTTGCAGTTATAAACATGGGAATAAAGTGCAATAAGAGATAGGAGCTCTGAACATGTTTGCTGGCCCGTGTTCAGAGTTCCCTCCTTTCATGACACTTCTGCCTCTTTTCAACCCTGGAACATGTGATGAGTTCCGTGCCTCTCTGTGCTTAAAAAGAGGATGAAGTGTTCAACTGGGAAATTCCTCAATGTGATGGGGTGGTAATTTTTATCAGTTTACACAGTCTTTAGCCTTCTCTGCCCAAGGGTGCTGGAGTACAGCCAGCCTCAGTTAGGCCTCCTAGCGCTTTGGAAATCAAGAGAACTGAAAATGAAAGAAGATGTCTGTGGGTGGGGAGTAAATGCATAGAAGACAACACTGGTCATGGTACTCAAGCTAAATGGCTTAGTCATTCTTGGATATGTAATCCCAAAGCCACAAAAATAGTGCCATCTGAGAGATGTAATTTACTGCTAGGTTAGAGGATGGAGCGAAATGAAATCCTGGCTCAGGAAACTGTAGGATGGAAACTAGCTGCCAGCTTTCTCTTCAGAGGCCTGGGATGTTAATACCCCCTGCCACCTGTCCCAGCCTGGCAAGTGTTCCTGTTTACAAGAATCAATGCAAATGTGGAGAGGTGACCTTTCTGTCACTCTTCCATATCCACAGGTTCTGTATACACAGATTCCACCATCCATGGCTTGAAAATGTCCTTCCTCTTCCAAATACCCAAAAGCAAGCCTTGATTTTCCCATGATATATGAGGATACCATTTTACTACACCATTGTATATATTGAAATGTGAGCATCCAGAAATGTTGCTATCCACAGGAGGTCCTGGAACCAAACACCAACCGATACCAAGGGCCCAGCGTATGATGGTTTTGGATTTGGCAAATGCATATGTGTCTATATTGGAGCATGCAGCATTCAGTTGGAACCTCAGCTTTAATGTTGGGAGTAGTTGGAGTTCAGTAAGGCTAATTTAACATGAAGTAAAGGAGCAATATTTGTTCAGAAGCTGGCACGCTGGAATCCAGCAAAACAGAAAGTGGAAGAATATGGTCATACTGAAATGTATCTGATGTCATGGGTAGTAAAAATGTTTGTCATGGTACTAAGATTAAATGGCTTAGTCATTACATATATAATCTTAAGGCAAAAAAAAGTGCCACCTGACAAATGTAATTTCCTGCCAGATCAAGAGATGGGAGAAGGTGAGATACTGGCTTAGGAACCAGTAGGGTGGCAAACTAGCTACCAGCTTTATCTTGGTAAAAAGTTGTTAACACTCCAAAATCTGTAGACTCCAGAATGTTTTCAATCTTTCCCAAAGGCTGGCTGCTTTCCAAGTCAGTGTGACAAAATTAGTAGATATTGGCACATAGTTCATAAAGCATTTTAATTCAATTAGTTTGGTGGTAGACATTTAGGATTAACTGGTGTATTGAGATTGCTAATCTGTTAGGTGTTTAACTTGACTGTATTGTTTAAATTCATGAACATCACCATTCCACAACCATTGATAAATTCGTACATTTCTTTTTAACAGTATAGCTGAAATCCAAAAAGATGTGGAGTATCGTTTGCCATTCACTGTAAACAACTTGACAGTTAATATTAATATGTGAGTATCATCTGTGTGATCTTAATTATATCCTAGCTCAATAATTTGATATATTGTCAAAGGCTTTCATGACTGGAATCCCACATAATCTGCTTTGAACTGGAATATATAGCAATGTGGACTCAGATAACCCAGTTCAAAGTGGATATTGTGGAATTTTCTGCCTTGATATTCTGGGTTATATAACTGTGGAAGGGCCCTGGGAGGAGGAGGTGAGGAGCTCATAGTTTGAGCTCTCTGGATGTCATATAAACCAGACAAAATCTAATCTGACTTTCTAACTGATTTTACATGGGCTGTGTGAATTGTTTTATTAATAAAGATTGAAATTTGAATAGATGAATCATTTTTCTTTGGGTATGTTGGAATTCTCAAGAGGAAAGTCTCAGTTGCCAGTAATTTATAGGAAGGAAAACCTCATATCTTACTGTGTTGTAGAATAAAAAATATCTTAATTTGCATTATGTTCATGAATTCAGTAGTAGTGACAGAGTTGTTTTTTTTACAGCTTGCTACCACCTCAGTTTCCTCAGGAAAAGCCAATCATCAGTGTTTTCCCACCCATACGACATCATTTAATGGACAAACAAGGAGTGTATGTTGCCTGCCCTTTAATAAGCAGTGTATGTATAATTGTGCAAGCTTCTAGAATAATAATGGGGTGGCCAAGAGTAGAATTGTTTGCATGTTTTTGGAATTATTACAGTGTTCCCTCACTTATTGCGGGGGTTCCATTCCAGGACCCCCCGCAATAAGTGAAAATCTGCGAAGTAAGGACACCATATTAATTTTAATATTTATACATGATTTTATATATTATTTTCTTACTTGCACTTCCCTACCCGCATCCCGGCCCATCGCAAGGGCGCTTTCCTGCCTCCCTGCCCTCTGCAGACCCCAGCATAGCCTCCAAATCCACAAAGCCAGCAGCAGGCCAGGGAGGCAGACCTTCCCCACCGCACCTCAGGCCACTGCACTTCCAGGGTCGCTGACCTCCACTGGACATAAATATTTTATATTTAAATTTTTAATTAATATTTTCAAAAACCCACAAAACAGCAAGTTTGCTATTACCAAAACATGAAGTAGCAAGGGAACACTGTAGTAGCAGTCATAATTCTGGGTAACAGAGTAGATGCCATTAGAAAATGCACACAAGTATGACAACGTGGTCTGTATAAAAAAAATTGCACCCAAAAAGTGAATTGCAGTCATTAGTAGTTTGCATGGGTTAATTTTGTATATATATTTTTAAATAATCCATAAATATATTTTACAAATGTCTCTTATTTTAAGAATCCCAGTTTATATTGTCGGTTCAATCCAGCCCTGTACGTCTATGCATGCAAGATATTATGAATAGGTTCATAAGACGAAGTGTACATGTCATTAACAATTGTATCAATCACCTCAAGATACCTCACAAACACACACAAAATTGTCTTAAGTATGTCATTGTATCACCTGCGCCAGTCATGTTAAAAGTAATAAAGCTTTTTAATCTCCTAACAGTTCACAATGCACTCAGATCTTGGGAAAATTGTCCAAAGTATACTTGATGAGTTTTGGAAGAATCCTCCAGTTTTGGCTCCTAATTCAACATCATTTCCATAGTAAGTAAATAAGGAAGAAAGAGTTCAATAATTGAAATGAATACGTAAATTAGTTGTGCATTTGTGTTTTGTAAAGTCTCCCTGGACCCGAATCTGCAAAATGTGGCTGCCATTCAGATCAGACATTATAGCTAAACCATGGGCTATATTTTGGGTTCCCATTTTTCTGTCTCCTACACATTCAGATTCCCTTCTCCAGTTTCTTGCCCACAATAAGTCTTATTTGCAGTGATGTTCAAATTACCATAAAGTGTTTGCCCTCAAGCCAAAATTGCAGATGTGGAGTTTGTTTCCAGAAGGTGCCAAATCCATCTGAACCAGTTTTGTAGGAATTAGAAAAAAATATGTGCTGAGGTTACGCATTCTTTGCTGTAAAATTTAGTTTTTCAAGCCTTGTACAGAGGTGAGCTAATACATTTTGATACACTGATCTGTACATAATATTGTATCTCTAGCCAACATTGTGTTACCACCTATAACTCATTTTTCATTTTTTTTTATCTGGTACCTTTTGGGGGGGGGACGGGACTCCACAGGTGACCTTGAACACAGCTTCCACATCACATTTGAAATGAAGTATGTTATGTGGTAATCATAATTCTGCTTTTTTGGATGCCTTAATAAACTATAGTTAACTTGGCAAGATCTTTTTCAAGGATGTTCACCACTGCTTTCCGCTTAAGCTGAGAAAATATTTCTTGCCCAAGATCATCCAATGGATAAGCAGGGATTTGAACCCTGGTCTCTAAGAATCTAAATCCAAAATATGAACCCCTACATCACTATTAGAAATGTGATGTTAGTTGCCCTCAGACTTAGAGTCAAAAGAAGTTTGTCGCCAGTTCTAAATGCCAAAGGATGGTTTCACGAACAGCACAACCCCTCCCACACACATTATCACAAGCTTATCTGGAAAAGCTACGTATGTTTTTAAAGATATGAAATGACACTTTAGTGGTATTGTTACACAGTCAGGTTAATAGAGTGAGCTTGGAATGTTATCTTTTCAAAGTTATTTAATCTCATTGTCGCTTTTAACAAGGAACCAGTTTTCATTTCATTTCTGGGTTGGAGGTGGGGAATAACTTGTTAAGTTACTTGCATAAAGCTTGAAAGTTTGTGTCAAATGCCTGCCTGTAACGATGTATTAAAATGCCCTTTAAAAGTAGCCAAAACTTCACTTGCTACACTGCCAGGAAGCTTTGTTCCTACTTTCTGTGTTAATTTTAACAATGCCACCCTCATTATCCAGAAAAATAACTCATTTTAGGTAACTGTTACTTATAACTGCTGCTTTCACTTTCCAATTCATGATGCATTGCATCTGCCTTTTACAAGAAATTTCTCACCAACACCTTTGTATTCTTTGGTAAGCTTTGCATTTGAGGAATAGCGCTGGAAAACGATGAAAGATTGCTGATGGCAAATCCCCTCTTCGCCTTTTTCTTCTTAGCCTTTACAACAAACCTGCTGGAATTCCTTCATACCCTCAGAATTTCCCATTTCTTTCTCCGTATCGGCCACCAGAAACAAATAGGTCTATAGCACCTGTACCGGATTCACTTTCTTCAGGCTACACAACAGACAGACCTGCTGCTCCTTCCTTTGGTATGATATCAGACTTGCCATTACCTGTTCCAACAACAGAAACATTTTCACAGGTATTTATCAGTAGCAAGCTTTATGATTCTAGCTATTTTCTTGTACATAAATACCAGCCCAAAGATCCAGTAAATGGAGAACCCAGAAGTATTGACAGGCATAGAAGTTAAAATAGTCAGGAAAGAAGATAAAGTATATACATATGATCCACTAACTCCCCAGAATTGCTCACGTGGCTGCAAATCAAACAAACAGATTGTGATCTCTTATGGTATCATGGGGATCATGAACAGAAAAGCACATTTTGTACCCAAAATAATTAATTCCTACTAAAATAATTAATTCCTACTGATTGTCCTTTAGCCTTTTGATGAGAAACAAGAAATACTTTCTAATTAAAAATTCATACGTGACCCCACTTTCTTCGTTAAGACCAGTGGTTCTCAACCTTCCTAATGTCATGACCCCTTAATACACTCCCTCATGTTATAGTGACCACCCCAACCATAAAATTATTTTTGTTGCTAATTCATAACTATCATTTTGCTGCTGTTATGAATCGTAATGTAAATATCTGGTATGCAGTATATATTTTCATTCACTGGACCAAATTTGGCACAAATATCCAATATGCCAAAATTTGAATACTGGTGGGGTTGGGGAAAGACTGATTTTGTCATTTGGGCGTTGTAGTTGCTGGGATTTATAGTCCACCTACAATCAAAGAGCATTCTGAACTCTACCAGCAATGGAATTGAGTCAAACTTGGCACACAGATTTCCCATGACCAACAGAAAATACTGGAAGGGTCTGGTGAGCACTGACCTTGAGTTTTGGAGTTGTAGTTCATCTACATCCAGAGAGCACTGTGAACTCAAATAATGATGGATCTGGACCAACCTTGGCATGAATTCTCAATATATCCAAATGTGAACACTGATGGAGTTTGGGGGAAATAGACCTTGACATTTGGGGGTTGTAGTTGCTGGGATTTATAGTTCACGTACAATAAAAGAGCATTCTGAACACTACCAACGATTGAATTGGGCCAAACTCCCCACACAGAACCTCTATGACTAACAGAAAATACTGTGTTTTCTCATGGTCTTTGGCGTCCCCTCTGACACCCCCTCGTGACCCTTCCAGGGTCCCGACCCCCAGGCTGAGAAACACTGGTTTAGACTTTTATTAAATAAGTTTGTTCCTGAACTTGTTTTTCTACCATATTTTGGGGCGTCCCTGTTTACCTTTTACAGTGCATTCATTTGTGTCCTTACTGAGATTTAAGACAACTGAGATCAGTGAGACCTATTTCTGTGTAGATTGATGTAGGATTGTGCTGTGTTTGCTCCTATCCAACACATTTAATTTTAAAACTTTTTAATGTTGTAATTACAGTGCCACAAGAAATAATTTTGTGTTGTTTTTCAGATTTATAAGCTATACATTTGTCTTTAGAAATAAATAGTATTCAGTGTCTTAACATCTTCCTAACATTTTCAGGGGAGCCAAAATGGATTCAGTTACAAAATGCCTGATGTTCCTGATGCATTTCCAGAACTATCTGATCTCAGGTAAAAATATAAAAAGTAATCTATTATTTAAAAGTGTGCTTTTAAAGTCTAAGGTAGTTTTTGATTTTACTAGATATATATACTATTTATTTTGTCATGGGATTTTTATGCTACTTGTAATACATGGGTGATGTACATTACATGTGAAACCAATGTAAGTACAAAATATGTTTCAAAACCATGCCCTCAGAATTGCATAAATAAAACAACAACAAAAAGCCCTGCATCCATAGTTAAGCATAGATTTTGAAACCTTCTCACAGTGGTAACAAGGTTGAGGAAGCAACTAACCTCTTGAAACCATGTAGACGTATCTTGTAGAAGTATTGCTGTTTGCAAAACCCCACCATATGAAAAATGAACCACCAATAAATATAAAAATGCAAATAGCTCAAGTTGTACAGCCGATTCTCAATTTTCACAGGTTTAACTTTCACAGATTTAATATTTTCAGGTTTACCATTAATATCAAAGACATTTCCAAAAAGGTTCTGAAAAATTACTGTGCACATAGGGTTTTTTTTTTTTTTGGTTTTTTGTTGTTGTTTTTTTTTTGCAGGACAATTGTCCATTTTTTAAAAAAAAAAACCTGTTTCTAAATAGCCATATGTTTAGGGAGAGGAACTGGTGTTTCTTGCTAAATAAATAAATAAATAAATTTGTTTCCATTAAAAATGATCACACTTGTATATATGTACCTCCATTGTTTTTTCATTATTGAATCTGGGGAATTGTCATGACTTGAGTGTACTGTCCTGTCTCTATTCCAAGTAATTGGCTTGCCCCGAAAATGAGACCGTGATTAACTTCAGATTTCTGAAATATTATTGCTCTATAAAAATGAAAATATGTGCAGCATTAAAGCAAGATGTAATGGTTGATACAGAAGGTTTAGATAATATACACAAAGTGAAGGAAATGTGTTTAAAACAAGATTGCTTAACTAATACACAGCTAGCTATTCTGCAAAATATTCTTTTTTTAAAAAAATGTTTTGAAATTCAGTATATCGCAGCTGACTGACATGAATGAGCAAGAAGATATACTGCTGGAACAATTTGTTAGTCTGCCCCAATTGAAGCAAGTGATTAATGATAAGGATGATCTAGTGAAAAGTATCGAAGAGCTAGCAAGTAAGTCTTTAAAATATTTATAATTCACATAATGCTGTGTGGGGTTAACAGTAACATAGTAAAATTGAACAGTGGCTTTACTTTACAGAAAAAAACTTGCTCCTGGAACCAAGCTTGGAGGCCAAAAGACAGGCGGTGTTGGATAAAGTAAGCGAGTTGGGTCAAAATGTACCTCTTGGGTCTTTGAAGATGGTTTGTGTCTGCTTTGTTAATAATAATAAAAAAAATTGGTTTCCCTCTCAGTATGAGCAGCTTACTCAGTTGAAAGCCACATTTGAAAAGAAGATGCAAAGGCAGCATGAACTTAGTGAGGTATTTATTTATTTGTATTTACGACATTTCTACCCCACCTTTCTCAACCCCAGATGGGACTCAAGGCGGCTTTACAACATAGGCAGCTATTCAATGCTATTAAAAACAATGTAAAATGGACATTTAAAATAGGATTATAAAATACATCAAAACATTTAAAAACATTTGAACCAAATTATTACTGTTAAATCACACTATTCATAATCGTATGGTTTTCTCCTCTACTATTAAGAAGAGGGAGTATGTGTTCACATTGCTTGTGATAAATTTACTGTAGGCTTCCATTTGGTCACTAACAGAGATTCTGAATGGTTTCGATCAGTGCTTCCCAACTTTTGGCCCTCCAGATGTTTTGCACTTCAACTCCCAGAATTCCTGTTGGCCAAATGGGTTGAGGTTTCCAAGAGTTGTAGAATTTTTTTGGAGTTGAAGCATTTAATCAGTATGCAATTCAGTCTTTAATTAATCCTGTCTGGAATCTACCAGCTTACTTTCCATTCTAGGATACATAATTTAACTATTTTAACTATTTGCTGTAATTTAACTGTTTGTTGATTTATTTATTAATTTCCATTTTTAGAATATGGCATTTAATTTTGTCTTTGTCTTTGGGAGCTGCCTTGAGTCTCTTTGGGGAGAGGGGGCAGGTTAGAATTAAAGGTTGTTGTTGTTGTTGTTACTACCCGTCTTTTGATTGTATTCTATGTACTGAATAAGATAATAGTTTCTAGCTGACTACATTAAGCATAGCATGAACAAGGTAGCACCACTATCACAGAACTTCCTTTCCTTCTGTAATAATCCATCAGAGCTGTCCAAAAGCAACCATGCGGAGAATTATCCTGCCAGAGAAGTGTGCAAAGAAGTGTGCAAAAGAAAGGGAAAGCCACTTCATTTCCACTGATTTATTTGTGTCCTGCTGATGTCCAGAATTAGTCCTTGTCCAAAATTTATTAATATTTCTAAATTAGAATCACACTGTAGTTATTGCATGCCTTTATCCCACTCATTAAAAGGTGTGTTACAGTTTCAGGAACATAACACTACTTTTGGCTGTTTTTTGTTGTTAGAATTCTATTGTCTATGAAACATTTCTGATTTCCACAACACTCTTCTTATTCGTAGAGCTGTAGTGCAAGTGCTCTGCAAGCACGACTGAAAGTGGCTGCTCATGAAGCTGAAGAAGAGTCTGACACAATTGCAGAAGACTTTTTGGAAGGGAAAATCGAAATAGATGACTTTCTTAGTAGCTTCATGGAGAAAAGGACGGTATGTAAAATCCTGAAATAGGCAAATATCTGACACATCATAAGCTATTTCAGAATGACAATAATGCATAGAATTAATTTATCTTCTGTTGATCTAAAGATAGATATTTTAGAGAATTACGATCTTTGGAAAGGCATGACCTTGTTAGAAATCATAACCTTTTGGAAAAATGATACCACAACCTTTTGGAAAATGGCATTCATTAACATTTGGGAAAATCAGGAATCTTCCTGAGAAGAGTTAAACACTCACCTGAGTCAACTTTCTCCCTAATGGCAAATATCCACCAATATTTAGCAAGGCAATTAGGTTTCTCAGCTGTTAAACTGATATATCTAGATATCTCTGAACTGTTAGAGACAAAGATATGCCAATGCACAAAAACATATATATAGCAGAGTTTCAGAAAGTGTTCTTTTCAGTTGCCCAAAACATATCTGCTCTCCCTTAAAACATCCTGGTTTAAATCATGCTCTCAATAGACCAAAAATACGTAAATAGACTTCTTTAAAAATAACATAGTTGATTTATTCACAAACTTCATGTATTCAGCATACCTACACACTACATTGCACAAAAGGGGCCCTGTCATTCCTGAAAGTAAACAGGTCTTGGTAGTAGGCGACTCCCTCCTTAGAGGAACGGAAGCTGTCATTTCCAGACCAGATGGGATGGCTCGAGAAATATGCTGCCTACCGGGGGCATATTTATGTCGTTCCTTTGTCCGCTGTCGAGATCTACGGTAGGTCCTCTGGGGCCTCTCGGAGATCTCGATTCATGTAGGAACCAATGATACTGCAAGGCATACGTTTCAAAAGATCACAAATGATTTTCGAGTTCTAGGAAGAAAGCTAAAAGAATGTAATGTACAGGTGGTCTTTTCATCCCTCCTCCCTGTTGTAAGACACGGACCCACAAGAGCCAAAAAAATAGTACAGGTCAATGACTAGCTTAGAAAATGGTGTCAGGAGGAACGCTTTGGCTTCCTCGACCATGGCCTGCTTTTCCAGGAGGATGGCCTACTGGCAAGGGATGGGGTGCATCTCACACAAGTAGGAAAACACCTTTTTGCTCACAGACTCGCAAACCTCATTAGACGCACTTTAAACTAGGTCCACCGGGGGAGGGAGACAACAGCCTTGCGATCACTACTTTACCCATAATGTCTGGGAATCGCCAGAAGGCTAAACGGAGGGCTGCACAAACACAACAAGGACCAAGTACCAAAAGCACAATAATCCCAATTAAACAGCTCAAGGGAAGATCTCAGGGGTTCACATGTCTTTACACTAATGCACAGAGCATGGGAAAGCGGCGGCGGCAGCAGCAGCGGTAACAGCAACAAGCAGCTGCCCCCAGTTTCCATGGCTTGCTTGCCTACGGGAGCCGCGAGGGGCCTGGCCCCGGAGAACTCGAAGGGAGACCCGGTGGAATCCTTCCTCGCCTTTTCCTCCCCGGCATCGGCGGCGTTGAGGGGAAGCAATGCGGCTCCGCTGGCGAGGCGCGATCGTCCCGCCTCAGTGCCCCTCTCCTCTCCCCACCGCCTAGGGGCGCCCACAAAGCCCCCCCTCCTCCTTTTAAAGTCAAGGATGAGGCTGGCCCAGCCCCCCCGCCGGTGCCCAGCTCTGGTATATTTACTTCCGGCTTCCGGCATGGTGGTCAGCAGCAGAAACGCTGAGCTGCTGAGACCAGAAACCAAATCCAAAGGAATCCTGGGTTCCCCCCTCTTCGACCATCTCTAAACTGAGGGGAGAGAGACCCTGGGCCTCAGGCTTCCGGCAGAAAGACGAGAAGCCCGGGGAGAGAGCCAGGAAGGCGTAAAGAAGGTAAAGAAGGTGGTGAGGAGGAATAAAGGGAAAGCCGTCATTAAACCGCGGTCGGCCTTCTTCGTCTTAAAAAAGTCGCCGTTCTCAACACCAATTGGCGACCTTACCCTGGCTGCTTTTCTCCTCCGGCTGGCACTGCTGGCACCGCTGAGACCGCTGCCGCTGCTGGCACCGCTGAGACCGCCGAGACCACAGCCTAGCCACACCATCGCCAGGCCATAACAGCGCGGAGGCCGCCATCTGGCCGCCAGGTTGGATCCCCGCAGCGAGCGGCGCGGCTTGGATCGCCCTCGCTCCATTGGTGAGGTGCCGCGGCCGGGGAGATCTTTCCGCCCGGGAGTGGAGTGGGGCAGCGAACAACAGCCAGAAACGCCCTCCCTGCCGGGAGTGGCGAGGAACGGCGAGCCGCCATTGCTGTGGAGCCGCGGGGGGCGCCCCCC
>NW_026847549.1:134509788-134807749 GCF_025583915.1 Anolis sagrei ordinatus
ATTTTCTTATGTCAGTAGAAAAAGGAAAAACAAGGAGGCGATAGGACCTCTTCGAGGAGAAGATGGGGCAATGCTGACAGGGGATAGGGAAAAAGGCAGAACTACTTAATGCCTTCTTTGCCTCGGTCTTCTCACAAAAAGAGAGTCTTCAACCTCAGCAAGATGGAGTGGATGAGGGATTGGAGGACATCCAACCCCCAAATTGGGAAAGAAGTCGTCCAGGAATACCTGGCCGCTCTTAATGAGTTCAAGTCCCCAGGGCCAGATCAACTACACCCAAGAGTATTGAAGGAACTAGCGGAAGTCATTTCAGAACCATTGGCAACCATCTTTGAGAGTTCTTGGAGAACGGGAGAAGTTCCAGCAGATTGGAGGAGGGCCAATGTGGTCCCAATCTTCAAGAAGGGAAAAAAGGATGACCCAAACAACTACCGTCCGGTCAGCCTCACGTCGATACCGGGCAAGATTCTGGAAAAGATTGTTAAGGAAGCGGTCTGCAAACACTTAGAAACAAATGCAGTCATCGCTAATGGTCAACATGGATTTATCAAAAACAAGTAATGTCAGACTAATCTGATCTCTTTTTTCGATAGAGTTACAAGCTGGGTAGATGCAGGGAATGCTGTGGATGTAGCATACCTGGATTTCAGTAAAGGCCTTCGACAAGGTCCCCCATGACTTTCTGGCAAACAAACTAGTCCAATGTGGGCTAGGCAAAACTACGGTTAGGTTGAGCTGTAATTGGTTGTAATCAGCAGGTCATCTTCAACCTCAGCAGGATGGAGTAGTGAGAGAGTGCTCACTAATGCTTCCTCTTCATCCTGGAAAGAAGTGACAAGCGGAGTGCCACAAGCAGGGTTCCGTCCTGGGCCCGGTCCTGATCAGGATCTTTATTAACGACTTAGATGAAGGGCGAGAAGGCATGATCATCAAGTTTGCAGATGACACCAAATTGGGAGGGATAGCCAATACTCCAGAGGACAGGAGCAGGATTCAAAACGATCTTGACAGATTAGAGAGATGGGCCAAAACTAACAACATGAAGTTCAACAGTGACAAATGCAAGATACTCCACTTTGGCAGGAAAAAAAATGCAAAGATACAGAATGGGGGACGCCTGGCTCGAGAGCAGTACGTGTGAAAAAGATCTTGGAGTCCTCGTGGACAACAAGTTAAACATGAGCCAACAATGTGATGGGGCAGCAAAAAAAGCCAATGGGATTTTGGCCTGCATCAATAGGAGCATAGTGTCTAGATCTAGGGAAGTAATGCTACCCCTCTATTCTGCTTTGGTTAGACCACATTGGAATATTGTGTCCAATTCTGGGCACCACAATTCAAGAGAGATATTGACAAGCTGGAATGTGTCCAGAGGAGGGTCACTAAAATGATCAAGGGTCTGGAGAACAAGCCCTATGAGGAGCGGCTTAGGGAACTGGGCATGTTTAGCCTGAAGAAGAGAAGGCTGAGAGGAGATATGATAACCGTGTATAAATATGTGAGAGGAAGCCACAGGGAGGAGGGAGCAAGCTTGTTTTCTGCTTCCCTGGAGACTAGGACGCAGAACAATGGCTTCAAACTACAAGAGAGGAGATTCCATCTGAACATGAGGAAGAACTTCCTGACTGTGAGAGCCGTTCAGCAGTGGAACTCTCTGCCCCGGAGTGTGGTGGAGGCTCCTTCTTTGGAAGCTTTTAAACAGAGGCTGGATGGCCATCTGTCGGGGGTGATTTGAATGCAATATTCCTGCTTCTTGGCAGGGGGTTGGACTGGATGGCCCATGAGGTCTCTTCCAACTCTTTGATTCTATGATTCTATGATTCTAGGTACTTTGCATATCAATCCAGTTACAGATGGGATTTGAAGTAGTTTCTCTGTGCAGATAACACAGGACATCTTTCTTATAATCAACAGTCCATACTCTAAAGCAGAGGTCCTCAAACTTTTTAAACAAAGGACCAGGTCACAGTCTCTCAAACTGTTGTATGGCCGGATTATAATTTGAACAAAAAAAAACAGAAATGAATTTCCTATGCACACTGCACATATCTTATTTGTAGTGCAAAAAACACTAAAAAAAATACAATATTTGAAATGAAGATCAATTTTAACAAATATAAACTTATTAGTATTTCAATGGGAAGTGTGGGCCTGCTTTTGGCCAATGAGATAGGATTGTTGTTGTTGTTGTTGTTGTTGTGTGCTTTCAGGTCGTTTCAGACTTAGTTTGACCCTGAGTGAGGGCCAGGTAAATGACCTTGGAGGGCTGTATCCGGCCCTCGGGGCATAGTTTGAGGACCCCTCCTCTAAAGCATATCTGTGGTCTGAAAGTCTAATAGAGTCTCTGTCTAGTCTGAAAGTCCAATGGAGTCAGAGTTCCAAAATGGCGCCTGAGCCTCAACAGTCCCAGTTGTGATCACATGGTCTGCAGCCCCTCCCACAACACAGTGTTAAGGAAAACTGCATACCCCTACACACATATGTAATACAGTAAGCAATCTGAATTATATACATAACAAATAACTAATGGAGGCTTGAAGGTTGCTATTTCCAACAAGATATGCTGTTTGAGAATTGTATATGACAGATAAATGTTTTCAGGAATAAGTTGTTGTCCTTGCGCCTTACAGCGATGTTCAATCTCTTATTGCCAAATAATCTCCCCCAAATTCTGGCATCCAAAGAATGCACTCAATTAAATGACTGCTTCTAGAAACTAGGGCAAAATGATCCCGTTGACATCTTCCTGATATCCACAGTAATTAAGACTGTAGGAGGATCCATGGATAACACTACTGATGGTGTTCTATGCAGGCTGTGCTTAGACTCAATTAATACTTTCATTTTAAATAGTGAGATGCAAAAAAGGATTCTAAAAACAGCCTAGACCATAAAGATTCACTGCATTGATATAAACCAGTGCTCACCGAATCACAGAGATTGTGATAAATTAAACCTCTAAATTACATGTAAATCAAAATACACAACAATAATTTAAAACAGATAGATTGGGCTCATAGTAATGTTACATGAATAAAAGAGAAAAATATGGTATTTACAGCTCAACAGTAGTTTTGATTTGATGCTTGTAGTGTATTTTTGCCAAATTTCTTATCAAACAGATTAATATATATCGGTGCATGTTAAACTAGTAAGAATTATTTTTTTCTCTTTCACTCATAGTAAGTGTCTTGAAGAATTACAAGAATGCATAATGACAGGTTTTCCACTCAATCCTAATTTGAAAAACAAAACATAAAAAGGATTTAGGAAAAAGGAGGGGCACAAAAGCAAAGCCAGGCACTAGCTGCTAGTTACATAGTTTTTATAATCAATTGGAATGAAAAATGCGTAAAGTTCAAGAGAGCTATGGATATTTCGACTTTAAATATGGTACTAACAGGAGCGGGGCACTGGGAGCATACAACTCCCTTGCTGCACCAGCTCCACTGGCTGCCGATATGCTACCGGGCTCAAGAAAGAGACTTATGTTTTTAAATCAAGAAAGAACATAAATCTATCCGAACGTATCTCAGCCTATCAGCCCACCAGGACCCTAAGATCTTCTGGAGAGTCCCTGCTCTCTATCCCACCGGCTTCCCAAGCGCGGCTGGCGGAACGAGAGACAGGGCCTTTTCTGTGGTGGCCCCTCGGCTTTGGAACACCCTCCCTATAGAGATACGATCTGCCTCTTCGCTGATGGCTTTTCGGAAATCACTGAAAACTTGGTTGTTTAAACAAGCATTCGGTTAGTCTGTTATCACCGAACTTTGCTGACTAAGGACTGGTTAATGATGGATGACGAATTCTGGATTGTGATTTTATTGACGAGATGCATGGTATGATTATTGGTGGCCCAATAATTTGTATTGTTTATGTGCTGTTGTTTTAAATTGTATATTGTTTTTAATTGCTGTAAACCGCAATGAGTCGCCGTCTTAGGCTGAGATATTAGCGGTATACAGGTGTATAAATAAATAAATAAATAAATAAATAAATAAATAAATAAATAAACAATAAAATTATCACATTCATCAGTATGTTTTGCAATGAAGTCCCTTGTTTCCAGTGGGTCTTTCTTGTAGGAGAACGTACATCAGATTGCTGCCTAGCTCTTTAATAACCTTGTAGTAATAGTTAATACCACACATGTGCTAAAACATGTGAAAAGTATAAAACTTACTAGGTGCTGCGTAAGGCGGTCAGTGCTATAAGTAATATCAATTTCAGAGGAAAATAACATAAGACTCGGCTTTGACCACTATAAAACCTCATTAGCTTATTTTGCCAAAAGTGACTTGATTCAGAAAAAAGCAATGTAATCCATTAAAAGCTGTGTTTCAAATTGAAATGAGTTTATTGATTTGATATGTGACCTGCAGAGATTAAGACAAAATGTGTGGTATATGTAAATAAAGAGGCATATTAACTGGTTCTCTTTTTAGATTTGCCACTGTAGAAGAGCCAAAGAGGAAAAGCTTCAGCAAGCTATAGCGATGCGCAGCCAGTTCCATGCTCCATTATAGGTATGTTCCATAGACCAACAGGAACTAGATCAGGTGTGGGCAAACTAAGACCCAGGAGCCTGATGCGGCCTTCTGGACAGACACCTCAAGCTCTTCTCATTTTCCCTGTCCTCTTGGCATAAAGCCACCACATCCTTATGCAGAAAAGATGGGGGAGGATGACACACAGCAGCTGAGAACCCTCTAGAGTGCTCTCAACCAGCGCCATGTCTTGTCCTCCTCCTGGCATAAGGATGTTGTGAGCAGCCCTGTCCTTATGAAAGGAGGACAGCTTGAGGAAGGTACGCAGTGGTTGAGACCCCTCCAGAGCTCTCTCAGTCGTCGACTGTCTTGCCCTCATCGCAGCATAATGCCGAAAGGACAGCCCGAAGATTGAGGGAGGGATCGGGGCAGTCACCACATGTTTCATTTTCCTCCTGGCATAAGGATGAGGTGAAGAGCCCCATCATTATGCCAGGAGGCCAACTTGAGAATGACCCACTCCGTCCTGGCCCTGCCCTCTCCCAGGCCCTCCCCCTCCCACCCAGTGTGTGCCTTGCTGCCCTCTTTCCTGGCCTGAACCTAAGGCAAGAAAGCTTGCCCATGCCTGCACTAGATGGCTCTTTAATGCAGTAGCTGAGACTAGCTGTGTCTATAATTTGTATATTGAGGAAATAGGATCCCTGTGTTCTCCTGTAGCAAGGCTTCTTAAACATTTCCACTCAAGACTTCTTTCTGTCCAAGACATTTTTATGTGACCACGACTATATAGGTATAGAACAGGCAAGGGCAAACTTTAGCCCTCCAGATGTTTTGGACTTCAACTTCCGCGGTTCATAACAGCCTACCGCCTGTTTGGAATTGTGGGAGTTGAAGTCTAAAACACCTGGAGGGCTGAAGTTTGCTCTTGCCTGATATAGAAGGTATGGAAATCAAACATTTACTGATAAAAAATCAGCATTTGCAAGGCTTGCTAAATAGGCTGATTTCCCTTTTTATGAAGTACATCTTTTGCAGAGTATTTGCAACAGATTTGTGTGAATGTCTAAAACACTAAGTGATGTTCAGGGAAAAAAAATCAAGACCCCAACATTTAAGCTAAAGAGACCCCATTTGGAGTCAGGTTCCACAATTTAAGAAGCAGTGTCCCATAGCATGTCTTTCTAGCACTATTCCTTTTGTTTAATTCTTCTCTGGCCTTGGGCATTCTTGAATGTCATCTCAGGCTGATATGTGGTAAACTGTCTTGGGATGCCTACATCAGGTTCTTCTATCCTGGCCTCCATTGACACCAGGAACTTTGCTTGATCTTTCCCAGATTGGCTCAAGAAAATATACATTTGAGCACTTCCACCTTTGTATACACTATGTAGCAAAATTTGAATATTCTGTTCTGGTTTGAAAGTATTTTTCTTGTTTATTTTTGTGGGACTTACTTTGAATGTAGTTGTTATACTCTAGAAACTTCAATTTTGTGGCTGCCACAAACTATGTTGAATTGGTTGAGACTCGATAATATATTGATTGAAAAACTGTAGCAGAATGTGCTGAAGGATGACCAGAAAAACAACATTTTTGCAATTTGATAAACTTTCCCCCATATTTTTACAATAGAACCAATTAGGAGATGACATTTATATCCCAGGAACAAAAAACATGTTACATAGTTATATCATACGAGCACTCTAAACAGTTTCCCTATGTCATGTTTCAACCACAAAATGAAATAGGATATTTTCCTACCAATACATTAAATTGAGTGGGACAACAATATTGTTACATCAGACAAAAAGCAACCGGTTTCTTGGAGGGCTGTTAACTCCAAATCAGAGCTTTCCAAACTGTGTGTCACAACTGCTGCAGTGTGTAGCTGTGTCACGCAAACATGATTTATTTATTTATTGTGTCAGAAGCAAATTGCGGATACAGTTATGTATAAAAAACCACATAGTTAAAAATCATGAACAGGGGTTTAAAAAAAACACACACTTGGCATTATACTAAATTTCCTTTGACCAGAAACTGGCCACTTCAAGTGCCTCTGGTGTCCCTGTAAGAAGGTCCTCTGTTGTGCATGTGGCAGGGCACAGACTGCATTATAGTAAGTGGTCTGTGGTTTTCAAAGGTGATGAGAAATGACAAAAAAATGAAATATATGTTATTATCTTACAAATTATATTTGGAAAAATACCATATATACAAAAGGTTTTCTATGAGATATGTTGAGTTCCCATATATTTAATTATTACAGTTTATGTATACATATCTCTTATAAGGGGTTGGTTTACCCTCCAGTTTTGCGAGTAAGACTGAATTATTGTGTTGCAAAATGATGCGTGTCTAAGGCCCCTTCCACACAGCCATATAACCCAGAATATCAAGGCAGAAAATCCCACAATATCTGCTTTGAACTGGGTTATCTAAGTCCACACCGTCATATATTCTAGTTCAAAACAGAAAATATGGGATTTTATTCAGCTGTGTGGAAGGGGCCTAAGATCAGTGCCATCAACATGAAATGTTTAGAAAACTCTGCTCTACGTGGTGGATGACCAAAACTCAGGGGCATTGTGTGGAACAGTCTAATTTTGTGCAATTTCTGCTACAAAACATTACATCAAGGTGCTTAAACGCACTGTATGATAGATTCCGGTTTAAAATGCTAGTTATATTACCTACTGAATTCTCGATATGTGATACTTAGTTTCGGAATTAAAAGAATAGGTGAAGCCCTTAATTAAACAGAATCCCTTTGTGGGTCTTAGCGATTGAATTTTTGGGTAAAAAAAAGTGATGCTGATAATATCTCTTGGAGTTAGATGTCCTAAAGTGAAGAAGCAAGAAATGGAAACTGTTGATAGAGGTGTGCTGAGGAAAGTGTTGGCAGAAATGATCTTGCCATTGCTGTTCTCAACAAATCCTAAACCATAAAAAAGCTTCTGCTAAAGGTAGAAAGGTCATACTGAGTGGGTGGGCTGTGGCAATACAGAAGTGAAGAAGATGGGACTACTAAATAGAAGTATTTTCAATTAGAAAATACTGGATTAAAAGTTATAATAGGGCTAAACCCAGTAAATTGCTAATTGCACTCGGTGAAGTCTAGATTCCCGACATTTTGTGTTGAATTAAAGTAAAATAATTGCATTTTTAACCAATAGGAAATGAAACTTAATTGTTGTTAACTTTTGTGTGTTCACAGATTTTTTCCAGATAACTAGAATTTCTTAGACGACTGAACAAATCCAGCAAAACACATGTTCATAGATCGGTAATTCTGCAATTATGGGTGTATTTATAGGGGGAAAGCTGTGTACTTATGGATATGAATTTTTTTTTTGTAAAAAATGGGAACGTCTTTCTATTCTCATTCAAACAAAATTGTTCTTATTGCAATTTTTGCACTAATATTTCTTGTCTTTATCATGACCATATTTAAGTTCTGCTGCTATTTCCACCTACTTTATAGATTAAAAATTGAAACATGTAATTTCTGACTAGATTTTTAAATTTTATACAACATAATTCATAACTTTTGTATTAAATATTGGCTAGTTTTGTTTGGGGGAGGGCTGTGAACATTTTCATTACTTAACACTAAGTGTTGTGAGGTGCTGTTAGGTCCTTTTGACATAGAAACATAAACCTTCTGGTTTCTTGAAGTCAAGTTTTCAACCATTTTTATTTATGTTACCATCACAACATACTTTGAAGTTACATACTGGCAACTGGGAAATGAATAAAGCTGGGAGCTTGTGGCACTGCCTTACAGCTCTTTGCAGAGTTGGTAATAAACAGCCCACAGCTTAAACCAGGTGTACCTTCTGGGGAGGACTTTGATATTACACCTTGTGTGGTCTTTTGTCATAGTCATGATCTGCTATTCACTGCCATAGATGTGTCTGAAAATTCTTGCTTCTTTTCAACGTCTTGCTTCACACGAGACAAGGAAAAATAGTCATGAGATAACAAGAATACAAGCAGATCTTTGTGGGATTTCAGTATTTAGTAGTCTCAATTTCTCTGCTTTTTATTATGTGCAAATGCACCTTGGGATCAAGAAAGGGGCTAAAGAAACTATGAACACACACAATGTGTGTGGGAAGACTGGGTAATCCTTGCTCTCTAGCTCACCTGGGTCAGAAATCAATAAGCTGAACATACTTGTCCTTTTTCTGTATTGTATTGATAGAATGTTGATTCTAATTCAGGCTTCTTCAGAGATGGAATCACTAAATGCCAGTCATTTCTTGTTTTAGAAGAACATCTTACATTAGCTGTGAAATGGGGCCATCACACTTGTAAGGAACTCAGTGTTACTTTATAGACATTGAATTATTGAACTCATTTTCCCCTACATAGACAAACATGTGTACATGACAATTTAATGGATAATCAGTTCTAAGTGTTTCCTTCTATGACACCCCCCATACAAAAACACCTTATGGTTTTGGTGGCTTCACAGGCTTCTTGGAAGATCTCAATTTCAATATTTGCTTTTCTAAAGAAAACCATCTGATTTCTTGAGTAGAAAGATAGTTGTAGAGCTCAGCTTTTGAATATTTTGGGGACTCTTCTTAATAATGATGAGCCTAGAACCGGAAATAAATAAGTCTGGTGGAACAAATACAACTGTTGACTATGTTGTTTAGATTAATTATCAACTCTTAGCTGTGCCTGTCTTTAGAAAGCTTGGTTGTTCTTTCTCACCTTTCCTGATAGTGGTTTTCCACAATATAACTGAAAATACTCAGTATTCATTCACGGACTGTAATTTATTTATATCTTTCCTTTCTCCCATTTAAGACCTCAAGCTGTCAATGCACCAATATCAAACTCATTGTCTAAATGGGGGTCCTTTAGATAGCCAAAATGGCACCATTCTGACACAAGGAGTGTGGGTAGCATTCAAGGAACAAAGTTTTGCAGAAGTACCAAGTTAAAAAAACCTAGAAAAATAACTAGGAGGAAGGGGCAAAAAAGCCCAGTGTGGACTGGTGCATTCCATTAACTGCAGAATGGGTGAGCATTGAAAAGGCCATGAGTGGATTTTTCATTTTTTTATTATGTAAAAATTATATAGAAAAAAGCACATAGAAGTGGGCTTTAGTGAACATTTCCCCAGCTGAAAAGGCAAAACATCTGATCCAATACCCGGCTGTTGAAAGCCATTTCCCAACAGCAGTGAACGGAAAATGCTGAGCTAGAGGTGCACCTTACTACCTAAATAGTAAAAATGTAATTTTGAAACAGTCGAAAACCAACTTATGCCTTAAAAGATCTCTCCAGCTACTACAAAAGATAACCACCTGAAGCCCAACACTGCCAAGAAAGTGTGTGCTTTCCACCTATGTAACTGTGAAGCCAACAGGAAATTGAAAGTTATCTGGGAAGGCCAAGAGCTTGAACACGGTTTCCATCCAAAATATCTTGGTGTCACCTTAGATCGAACACTAACATTTAGAAAACACTGTATGAACACCAACCACAAAATAGCTGCATGCAATAACATCCTGTGGAAACTTTCTGCCATCACATGGGGTGACTGCCCAAAATTAACAAGGACATCAGCCTGGCGTTGTCTTTTACTCAACCACTGAGTATGCCTGCCCTGTTTGGCACACATCTGTCCACACGAAGCAGATGAGCACAACAGCATTGAACAAAACATGCAGAATAATCACAGGATGTCTTAGACCTACACCTGTTGATAAACTCTACAAGCTAGCAGGCATTGCCTCGCCCCATCCCTCCGCGATGTGTGACAGGAAGTTGCTGCTAACTGTGAGAGAAATAAGGTTGAACACTATGAAAGCCATCCACTTCATGGCTATCACTCTCCTCTCAGTAGACTCAAGGAAAAGCTTCATGAGAACCATGTTATCCCAGCAACAGCAAGAGTATCCCTCTGGGCAGCTAAACCAGGAAATCCTAAATGGATACCCCCCCCCCCCCCCCGGGGAGTCTTCCTCCAGGGGCAAACCAAGAATGGGCAACTTGAAAGTCTCTGAACAGACTCAGAAGTGGAGTGGGCAGTTCAAAACACAATTTGGCAACCTAGAAGAATCCTCCACATTGTTTGACTGTGGAGCAGAACAAACAACTCTGCATCTGTATGCTTGCCCACAATGCCCTGCCTCGTGCACAGAGGAATAATTGTTTAAAGCTACAGACAATGCGGTCACTGTTGCTCGTTTTTAGTCAAAAATTATTTAACTGCTTGTGTTCCCTCTATTTTTATCAGATTCATACTGATTTATGCAATGCTTTTGACATGAAATAAATAAACCTAAATAGTTAGCCAGGGAATTTTCAATTTTAAAAAACTTGGGATACACACTTTGTGCTATTCTGAGGCACCATTTTAGATTGTCCTGCTAGAATTCAATTTTTTAATAGCAGCAGGGAGGAAAAACTTCTTTTATATCATAATATGATGGAATAGTCTACAGTTAAAATCCTAATATGAAAAATACAATGCAATACCAGTGTGCCCTTGATACATATATATGTTTATTGTTTGAATCTTCATTCAGGTAAAATAATATAGCATTAATACAATGCAAACAGTACCATCACATCAGGGAACTTGGCACTCAAAACTGCCAGGGTTTGATAAAGCTTGAAGTCTAATACAGAGTAAGAAGCATTTGCCAGAGTCCTAATTTTCAGTATTTCTTAGGTATACAGACATATCTTACATCTATATACATTTGATAGTCAGACCATACACTCAGAGAATCCATTCATACTTTCCATACAACTCTTTTCCACATTATGCTTTCATGCTTCAAAATTTTCATGTTTTCCCATTCAAAAAGTGTATTTGGAAAGTAAATTCGATAGGGTGTGCATGTTATATCTATATATAAATCACATCCAGTGTTCCTAATAAGCAAATGCATTTATTTAAAGGTATAAGAGAACAATCCGGACCCTATTTTTAAAAATAAAATGAGGGATATGCATCATATCCCCCATTTATGTATTAGAATGGTAATGACTTTATGTTTCTAAAAAGTTCTCTATGAATTCAGAAGCAGTTTAAAGTGGGAGCAGGTTTCCTCATGAAAGCATCATCCCTTTCTTTTATTTTTCCAGGGAAGTGGATAGTAGGCACTATTTTCTTTACTGTACTACACAATAACAATGTATAATTATAAATCCTTAAGTATAATTATAAAGTCTTAAGCATTTCTTCTGTTTCTTTCTCAGTGCTAGTGTTGCCCTGCTTTACACTGGCATCCTGTGTAAAGCAGGTTATATCATTATACTAGTTTATAAAGTGATGAAACTATATTCTCAACTCACAAGAAGTATCTAACAGACATCATGTTCTAAAATGTTAAATTGCCCCAATGTTATCCTAATTTTTTGTTTACCTTGAGGTTGTTGTGGATTTATGGCAACCCTAAAGAAAACATGTCACAGGGGTTTTTTGGTAAGATTTATTCAGAGAGGGGTTGCCTTTGCAGGGACTGTGGATCCTTCTACACTGCCATATAATCCAGATTATCAAAGCAGATAGTCCACATTATCTGCTTTGAACAGGATTATATTAGTCTACACTGGCATATAATCCAGTTAAAAGCAGATAATCTGGATTTTATATGGCAATGTAGAAAGAGCCTGAGAGTGACTTGCCTGAGATCATCCAAAGGAGGAACCAAACCCTGATCTCCAGAGTCATAGTATATGATGCTGCAGGCTACATTTCAAAGGAAGTCAGTGGCAAAACCAACTCTGAGTAGTCCTTTCCCGAGAAACCCCCATGTTATTCATGGGATCATCATAAATCGACAGACAACAGAAGGCACACACATACATAGTTAAGTCCCAGGTAAACAATACTAAACTTGATCCAAACGGATTCCAAAAGATAATATTAGAGCCAAGTAAAAATTATCAAGAGAGAAAGGAGCAAATATTAATCATTAATCATATGATATGAATAATTTGAGTCATAAGAACCCAATTTTGGTTGCTAGTTCCTTCAAAATCAATGTGTATTTCAACTGGAATGTATACTCTAAAGCAGGGGTCCCCAAACTAAGGCCCAGGAGCCAGATACAGCCCTCCAAGGTCATTTACCCAGCCCTCACTCAGGGTCAACCTAAGTCTGAAATGACTCGAAAGCACACAATAACAACAACAACAACAATCCTATCATCAGCCAAAATCTGGCCCACAATTCTCATTGAAATGCTAATACGTTTATATTTGTTAAAATTGTTCTTCATTTTAATTATTGTATTGTTTTAAAGTGTTTTTGCACTACAAATAAGACATGTGCAGCATGCATAGGAATTCATTCCTTTTTTTTTTCAAATTATAATCCGGCCCTCCAACAGTCTGAGGGACTGTGACCTGGCCCTCTGTTTAAAAGGTTTGGGGACCCCTGCTCTAAAGGGACAGGCTGAAAAAGGGTTCCGTTTTCACTAGGAATTAATGTCCCCAAAAGCAAAGTGGGTCTACTTCCTGTTTGAAAAGGGCTGCTTCACTGACACCTTAAGAGAGTTAGATTCCTGGACTCTTAAGGCAGCTAAAGTAGATTCATAGACTTTTGCATCAAGGCAAGCTCCTCTAACAACATTGTAAGCTGTCTTTCATACCCCACTTTTTCTTCAGTGATTTCTTGATGCCATTGCTACTTAATCCTCATGGAAACCCCAAGATGACATGACTGGCCCGAGATAACCGTAGATATTTGAGTGTGTATCCATTCTGGATCACAGTCCTACACTCTAAGCACTATACCACAAGATAAGGCTGCTTGTAGCACCTTACAAGCTGACAGAATAGCATAAATAGCCTCATATGCAAGGTCAGAAGGAAATACATAAAATACTAATGAAATTCACAGTTATAGCCTGACAACAGCATCACATGACATCACTCGTTATGTATTACTCCTTTGGTAGGAAACAGCCTGGAAAGCATGTCTTTTGCAAACACAAATCATCTGTTAATGGCCTTTTGTGAAAGGAGCCCCCAATGATCTCCCACTCAGAGAACAGCAAGTTGTTTGATAATTCTGAGGCAAAGACATTATTGTCCTGCTACAATTGCAATTTGCTTGCTTCGTGTAATAAACTCCTTAGTCTACAAAAGCTTATGCTGCTAAATTTGTTCTCTCCATCTCCAAGGTACTACAGAACTCTTTGCATACTGATATTCCAGACTAACCTGGAATACAGCAATATACCATAGTAGCTATGTATTTTATATTGCCTTTTTAAAGTAAAATCGTTTTAAAAATACGGTAGTTTGTTTCTTGAGATTTCTCAATTTCAAGTAATCCTGCTGCTATCTCTGCAGAATAAGATTTGCCAATCCAATTTCTCTCTCAGGTGCACAATGGCATATGAATGGGAAGGAGGTGGATCACAACATCTTCATCAAGCTAGAATTTCACAAGGAGAAGTCCTATTTATTAAACTGATATAAAAACGAGATACGCTGATAGTATAGATATGCCATCAACCCATTGAACAAACTCAAAAACTTGGAACCCTTTTTTACTTTTAATTTTTTATTGTCTGAATGTGAGCAGCAATGATAGTCATTAAATGATCTTCACCTTTATCTAGCAATATTTTAAATACACAGATGATAGAACTGCAACATCTTCCAAGAATTTAAAACAAAGAGGAAATACTTTTATCATCATTTACTTATTTTACTTTTGTTTGTTTATCTATTGGTGTTGTGGAAGGAATTATTTGCATTTGGGTGGGTCTTTTTGGCATGTTGTACATAAACATGTTCCCTTGAGGCTTCTTTGGAAGGATAGTATGGTTGACAAACTAAACACTGAGCAAACATCCAAAAATAAAATATAAATATTCCACATGGCTCTGTAAACTACTGACAACAGATGAAAGATATTATGTACATGATTGTTCTAAATATGAGAGGCCATTTCCTGTTTAATACTGTAGCTTTACAACTTGGTTACATAGGGGCTCTTTGAATGCACAACTCCCATTCTTTGGGGCTCCGTCTATCACTTACTGACCAACTGTCATTTCAGACAGTAAGACAAACAGCTTCATCTGAATCTCGGTCTTTGGTACTATCCTCGCTGGGCAAACATCCCCCTCCACTGGGTGACCGACAGCTCATATCCTCCACCCCTGATTCCTGGTCGCTGTTGGCTGAAAGATCTGGATCTGAGCTTTTCAGGTTATCTTGTGTAAGAATCAGGGCCGAGTCTTCGTCTCCCTGAGAAGTGCTCCGGGATGGGAATGATTTCAGATTGCCAGTATAGTCCTGGGGAGTGTTGGCGATGCTGTCGTTGGAGGTAGAGTGTCCAAAGCCATTGCTTCCATTTTGTTGCATTGCCATGATCTCGCCATTTTTAAATTGCACTTTTGTAAGCTTTGCCAACCTCTGTAAGATAAGAAACATAGGCTCATTCATTCCCATATTACTGTATGCTCAATTACATTGACACTGTGTATGTGCATTGGTGGAAACCCACATGAAGAAACAGAAATGGACTGGGATAGACTGATTGAGAAGTAAGTCATCTTTGGGAAGTTATATGTAACTGCTAGGTGCTGTTTTTTTTCCCCCAGGGAAGAATATGATCTTTGAGACAGAGACAATGTGTTCGATACAACTGAGAAAGTACAATAAAAACAAACAATATACCTTTTTTTCTTCTGAAACACACTCCTACACACTAAATATGTAGCATTATGTAAGAAGCCTTGACAAAAAATAAGGAATGTTCAAAGAGAAAATCCAAAATTAAAGAAACTGGTTCAATGGCAGGTGAATATGCCATAAGTGAGCAGACTTCAGCCCTAAATATCAAGCCGCTACCTCACTATGCCTCCACTAGCTCAGCTCTTCTTTCCAGTTAGATGGCACTAGATAGAAGTGGCTATTGAAAAAGTAGGAAAGGGATGGGTAAACTTATTTCCCAGCCAGAAAAACTTTGGTCTCCTTTCCAATCTGTGTGTCTGTTGTTTTTAATAGAATCCCCCTTCAACATAAGGTCCATTATTTTTAAAAGCCAAAAAGTGAATATTTAAATGTCTTAATTGCCAAACATGATTATTTAGTATCAAAATCTTCCCCATTCAACATTCTGTACATGAATCCACAGCTATATGAATATAAATATTTAATAATTCTTGTAGATGAAGATGAATAATTCCAACTGTTCCTCCCCATTGCGGGGATATGTGTGTGTGTTTGTGTGTGTCTGTGTTTTTCTACAGTTCCCACCCAGTATTTACATATCCCAAAGGGTTTCAGGAAATTCTTCTGTACCAACATACATGGGAGTGTGTGGTTTTGAGGGAAAAACACTGGTTGCAAATAGCATGTTTGTTCAACCCCAACCCCCCAAAAAAACTGATAGCCTCACGAAGAACTCACATGCATTTCTGTGCAGATTAATTTTCTGAAATGCTTAGGGGTGTACCAATACTGGAGGAAAATTATACTATTCTTCCTACACTGTTAGACACCCAGTTTTGACCAGGAAATGAATAATGGTGAATATTCTTTTTATCCCTACCAAGCAACCATTGAGTGGTTTGCCAGAAAACGTCCAGCATTCCAACAATGGATTGTGGCCAAAATTGTGTTTCCACCTTCAGGTTATTATTAAGAAAAAGGTGAAAAATTACACTATAAAACAACATTTGAACTGTGTTCTGTTCCTGGTTTAAAAGTGTTGTTTTCTGTTTGATTATGTGGTACTTATTTTGAAAGTTGTTATACTCCAGAAACATTGTTTTTGTTGCTGTCACAAACAATGTTGGATTGGTTGAGCCTCTATGAGATAGTCATTGAAAAACGATAGCAAAATGTGCTGCAGAATGCCCCGCAAAAACAAAGTTTTTGCAGTTTAATAAACTTTCCCCATGTTTTTATGATAGAACCAATTAGGGAACGACATTTTCAAACCAGAAACAAAAAGTTTATCAAATTTTGTTACATAGTGAATTATCATGAACTGGTGAATAACCACAAGTGACCAAGGGCCCTTCCACACTACCATATAATCCCGAATATCAAGGCAGAAAACCCCACAATATCTGCTTTGAACTGGGTTATCTGAGTCCACGCTGCCATATATTTCAGTTCAAAGAAGAAAATGTGGGATTTTATTCAGCTGTGTGGAAGGGGCCTCAATGTTAACAAATTGACATGTTTGTGATCCTTCTCTGGATTTCACTGAGTGTGATGGATGCATCGTGCTGAGGACACTTGTGCAAGGGCAATGGCCATTCTCATATCTGAGACCGCAATGCATTCAGTGCCTGAAGCTAAAGCCAACTTAAGGGCTGGGCATCAAAGTGACTTCACAAAACTCAGGGCCTGTACCTCTTCTAGCACCACCAACTCTTCCTCTAACTGTTGTGTTTCTTCTTTCACGGCCATCAAGTACTCAGTAACAGACTGACGAGGGTGAAATCCTTTTTCAAAGCGGTTATACATTCCACTCCAAAACCTGGACCATAGAAGAGGAATAAAAACAAACCTATGATTTTCACAGAGCAATTCAACTCCAAAGTAACTCTCACTGAGTTCAATTGGGTTTAGTCCTAGGTAAGAAGATAGACATTAGCAACCCAAAATGTTAAATAAGGCTGACACTTGAGTTCTGTGCTATGGTAGCCTCAAACATGACAGAAAATGTTCTCAAATTTTAAATTGGCACATGAAATTACCTGATTTTTAGGTATATTTCAGTTTGGAGGAGGGGTTACTCAAATCCTGATGCCATGTTATATTTCAGCTAATAAAGGCTATAATGCCCTATTGGTGGAATGCTTTCCCCTTGGAGACTTAATGGGCACTGCCTTGCACTTGCCTTGGCTTTTTGCTTAAGCACTTGGGGCCTAGCAATCTCATGGCATGGTTAGTGATCTATAAATCAGAACATTTTTGTTTTGGTTGTGGAATTGGTTTAGATCAGTGGTTCTCAACCTGTGGGTCCCCAGGTGTTTTGGCAACCAACTCCCAGAAATCCCAGCCAGTTTACCAGGTTTTAGGATTTCTGGGAGTTGAAGGCCAAAACATCTGGTGACCCACAGGTTGAGAACCACTGGTTTAGATCATTTAAGCGATCTATACCCTGTCCCTGATATTTTTGGACATAGGACAAATAAGAGAAATGAAGGGATTCTGTAAAATTAAATTGCCGTATGTTACTGTTACTGAACAAACTGCCTTGCTCTGCTGTATTCTTACGGGTGCAGCAACTTGGATGTACCCACAAAGCCCTAGGACTGCCAAAGCTCTCCCATTCATTTGGATCATTTGGCAAAGTACAGCCCCAAAATGCACTCTAGGAGGTGTCTGGGCATTTCCGCTGCATCTTGGTCCCACCTAGGCCACTTCAGACCCAAGAGATGCATTATTTGAAGTAAGAATGAACAGGAAAGAACTTCTGTTTGCTTGAAGTTAAGAAAAGGATGCCTTGGACTTAATATGGCTCAGAAAGCCCCCAAAATATGCAAAAAATGACCTATTAGCCCCTGAGAGAGAGAAAGAATAATGAATCCTCATCACTTTGTTTTCTAAAGCACTTTATATCTATCTAGGTCTGTTCGCATGCCTTCACCACGCCCCACTTCCTTATCTCGGCCATGACCAGCATCCTTTTAAATTTTTAATTACATTTGGCCCAGCCATAGATTTTAAAGTGTTTGTACTATTGTCAATGCTTATGTTATTGTTTATGTGATTTATTTTTAAATGCATGTATTGTTATTGTTATTGTTGTATTGTGGGCTCATGTAAGCCGCACCGAGTCCCTTGAGGAGATGGTAGTGGAGTATAAATAAAGTTTTATTATTATTTATTATTAGAGAGAGAGAGAGAGAGTTATTTTCAGGTGTAGTGAGGAATGTTCCTCCAAGGTTTCCTGTGGACTAATGCGGTAGAAGGTGCTGATCCTTTCTAAGCTTAGTATGGAGCCTCCATTAAAATGAATGGTACAGTGCAAGGAGGGGATCCATTCGTGTGGGTTAAGGTACACCTGAAAATCTGGTACACAAGGAAACACCTGATTGTCTATGTCACCACTTTCTTAAATAGTCCTCAGGCACTTATCTTGTTTAATCTAATGTCATGGATTGCATTTAAATCTCAGGGAAAGGGAGGTGTAAATTGTAAGACAAGTCGTAGACAACTTGAGTGAAACTGATCTGCCTCGTTGACTCACTTCTCTGGTTATATGTGGCCACCAGTCAATTGCGTGCGCATAAGCAGATCAGTGGCTGGGTTAAGTAACAGTCAGACGTGGATTCAACATGGAGCTGTCTAGAAAGGGCTTGAGAAGCTATTTTGAGAGGCTCTGTAACACGATAGGGTCTAATGATAGCCCTATTCCCTGTTCCCAAGTCTATAGTACTTCAGTTCTGTTCTCAGAAGACACTGTTGACTTGCAATTCAAATTAAAGAGCAAAATCCCTTTCTAAGGTAAAAAGGGCAAAACCATTACCACCCCTGAAAACTAGTAATGAAATAAATTTGAATATTACAGTTTTCCCTATTTGTTTCTCTCTGTATTGGTGGAGTTATTTCACATTTTAGTAAAACTACACATTACTTGAACACTGTGTGTGTGTGTGTGTGTTGTCACTTAGAACAAAAGAATAGAACTGTCAAGAAATTAGCATAATGTAGAAAATACTAAAAAAACATTTTTGTCCCTGACCTTAATATCAAAACACAGGGACATCCTATGAAGGTGAATTGTGATAAATTCAGGAAATAGAAAGTAGCACTTCATACAAATCCGTACGTAATTACGGCACTCGTTTTTACAACATATGGTCATGGCCATTAACTTGTGTGTGTAGATGTGCCTTAAAGTTGTCTGTCAACTCATAGTGACCCAATGGATTTCACAAGGTTTTCTTCAGGAAGGGATACCCAAGAGGGAGTTTGCCAATTCCTTCCTCTGAAATGAAATGTAGACTACAGCGTCTGGTATTCATTGGCAGTCTCCCAACCTAGTACTAACCAGGACATACCTGCTTAGCCTCCAAGATCAGACAGGCGCCTTTGGGGCATTTGAAAGTACTTGGCCACTCACGTACATTGATTTAAATGTGGATTAGACAAATTCATGGGCAGAAAGGCATTTAGCAGTCCTGAGGCCAATATGCTATCACCAGTACCTAAGGCAGGATACCTCTCAGTACCAGTACCTGTCAGTACCCTATTTTCAATAGAAGGTAATGTGCCCTAGTTGTTGAAAACTCAGTTCCTGAGTAACTGCAAGATTAACAAAGTGTGTTCCAATAGCCTCATTCCTCTACATGAAGTTGGTTTAAATAGGATCATGTAATTTTAGGACAGACATTCTCAAGAATTTCTTTGTGAATGGAGCCTCATTTTATTTGGAGGGAATAATCCAGTGGCAGGGAAAAAGTTTAGAGTCAATCTGTCAAATAAATTAGCACAGCGGGTTAAACTACTAAGCTCCAGAAAATCCTGTCAATTGAAAGGTTGGCAGTTCCTGCCCGGGTTGGGGTGAGCACCCACCGTCAGCCCCAGCTCCCTGCCCACCCAGCAAATCAAAAACAGAAATGTGAGTAGATAAATAGATACCGTTTTAAGCAGGGAGGTAATAAAAGGCTCCCATAATAAAAGGCAATTCGATCAGGAGGCCATCTAAGGATAACAAAGATCCTCAGCATGTAAGATGGAGCAACAACACACACACATGCCAACAATGGCTGGAGTCGAGCGCAGCCTCCAGATGCCGTAAATGGAAAAGATGGGAAATGCCTTTACCTCTGATTATGTATTGCCTGTCCTTGTTTAGTTGTACAACAGCACTGAATGTTTGCCGTATATGTGTTCCGTAATCCTCCCTGAGTCCCCTCGTGGAGATAAAGTGGAATATTAATAAAGTATATTATTATTTGAAACACAACAAGATGATTCCACAGCAGACACTCTGCTGGCTGTTGTACTGGATCACACGTCAGACACTTCCCAAGTGTCTAGGGCTGTGTGATGTATCGGTGAATAATGCGTGCAGATCCCAGTAAGGTGGCCTTTTGCAGCTGGTAATATTGTCAGCGCTGATTGTATTTAAGTGCAGGCCAAGGTCTTTAGGCACTGCACCCAGTGTGCTGATCACCACTGGGACCACCTTTACTGGCTTGTGCCAGAGTCTTTGCAGTTCGATCTTAAAATCCTCATAGCGTGTCATCTTTTCCAGTTGTTTCTCTTCAATCCTGCTGTCACCCGGGATTGCAACATTGACAATCCATACTTTGTTTTTTAACACAATTGAAATTATTATTATTATTATTATTATTATTATTATTATTATTATTATTATTATTATTACAGCTCCTAACATTTGTTCATAAACAGCGAAAATGAATAATGGCATTTTGTATCAATATTTTCCATCACAGAATAACTCTAGCATCAAGAAAGTCACTTACTTGTAGATAAAATGGCAGGGGGCAGACTTTGGATGCAGGGTCCTGTTGTGGTTTTCTCTATATAGGGGATTCATGTAATCGGCACGATTCTTCCACAAGTGAGCCCAAAGTGAGTAAGTTCGCTCTTGGATCCTGAGAGTAGATTTTAAAAAGAAGTGTTCGAGAAAATAGGTCTACATTTAGGGCAGCTAGAACTCAAGTGCTCCTGACTTGAAGAGTTGTTGTTGTTTCTCATTATTCTGGAAGCACTTGTGACTTACCAAATGCCATAGTATAAAATGAATGACACTCTTCTAACTTCCCAGCCTCATGCACTGCAGCTACTAGCTCATGTGCTGCCCTCTATAACAGTAGGTGGCAGCAGTAGGTCATTTTGAGATAAAATATGTAGAAATGTAGATTCAGTAGAAAAGAGGACCCAAACTAAGGCCCGCAGGCAGTATACAGCTCTCCAATGTCATTTATCCACCCTAATCTTTACATTCAGGGTCGCCTTAAGTCTGAAACAACTTAAAGGCACACAACAACAATCTTAATTAACTTGACTCTCTCATCAGCCAAAAGCAGGCCCATATTTCCCATTAAAATACCAGTAAGTTTATATTGGCTAAATGTTCTTCATTTTAATCATTGTATTGGACTCGCATGTTTCTTTGCACTACAAATAAGATACGTGCAGTGTGAATAGGAATTAGTTCATTTTTTCCAAACCATAGTCTGGACCTCCAACAATTGGAGGGACCGTGAACCGGCCCTCTGCTTAATAAGTTTGAGAACCCCTGAAGTAGATAGTCCAAATGGTTTTCCCAAACTACCATTAAGAGAAACAGCCTCATAGAAGACTGTCAGACATGCAACATGGCATCATTTATTTCACCTGTCATGACACTTGTATACACATAACAAGTGTGGACTTGTAAAGCATGGACAAGAGAGTTTGGAAAAATGCCTCCACCAAGATTTTACCACTAGTACTTTTTATGAGTAGGCACATCTGCACAATCAATATATAGGTTTAGGGAAGTAAACCATTAAATATCCAAATCATGGCAAAATCCTAATCCTTTCGATACATGATCAGACAGCTGTAACTACTCAGCTGAGAGTGGTTCCTTTACTTTTCTGTTGAGATGGGTTTTCTTTAGTTTATTAGTTGATTTTTTTCAGATTCTGTGATTAATATTTGGTTACTGTTTACTTATATTCCATACTTCCCACCTATTATTATATTTGGGTTTTAATATGCATGCCAACTTAAGTCGGGTTTTGTCCCTTGATGGTGAGCTACAACTTACTTATTTACTTAACAAATAGTAAAGAAATAACTGCAATCAAGTTTGTATCTAACAAGGATGGGGCTAACCAAAACCATTATTTTTTATGCCTGGCCCTTCAGCAGTCTTCCATTAATTGAAAGAGGAAACACTGAAAGGTATATTGTATATACATATGAAGAAATAAGCTGCCTTACTTCAGCTCTTGCCTCTCCTTCTGACTGTTACACAGGAAGTTCCCAAATTGGCAGGAATAGATATGATGCTGTATATGGATCAGAAAACTTTCGTTGAATTCAAAGGCACACGGAAATTGTTCCATAAGCTGCCAAACACATTCAATGAACTGATCGATGACAGGCGATATCTCCTTTGGGTCTCCATCTAAATTGCCATACCTAAACCAAAAAGGAAGAGAAAAAAGGAGTTCTTAGAAATGAATGGGGGTTAGGATCATGGCAAGGGCATGAGGCCAGATGGCTCTGAGGTCAGGGGTTACAGAAAGAAGCAGAAAATTGGCAAAAGTCAGCTACCTACACTCCACCCCCTTTCCATAAATGGGCGAATACACTGTACTCGAATCTGTCCTGTGATCAAAGGTCTGGAGAATAAGCCCTATGAGGAGCAGCTTAAAGAGCTGAGCATGTTTAGCCTGAAGAAGAGACGGCTGAGAGGAGACATGATAGTCATGTATAAGTATGTGAGAGGAAGTCATAGGGAGGAGGGAGCAAGCTTGTTTTCTGCTGCCCTGGAGACTAGGATGTAGAACAATGGCTTCAAACTACAAGAAAGGAGATTCCACCTGAACATTAGAAAAAACTTCTTGACTGTGAGAGCTGTTCAGCAGTGGAACTCTCTGCCCTGGAGTATGATGGAGGCTCCTTCTTTGGAGCCTTTTAAACAGAGGCTGGATGGCCATCTGTCAGGGGTGCTTTGAATGCAGTTTTCCTGCTTCTTGGCAGGAGGTTGGACTGGATGACCCATGAAGTCTCTTCCAACTCTATGATTCTATATTTTAGGTCAAAATATGCGGAGCCAAAAGTCTTCAGCACAGAAATAACTCCTAGCATCTAAGTGCATCATTCAGACAGTATTGTTTATTTAGTGTCCAGCAGCAAAAAAAAAAAGTCATATTCAAGCACATTAAGCCTTATAAAATCTACTTATATTAAATCATACTTACCTATGATTGAATTTATGTCCAAATGAAACCCAGTCTTTGTCAATTAATACCTAAAATATAAAATGCATGTCAGACTGACACTCCATGTTAGAATGTACTTTGATTATTTTCTAGTATTAAAGGAAAGCTTCTTCTATGTTCATTAGGTTAATTACAGAGTACACAGCTACCAATAAGCCATAGCAAGCACACTTACCATAAACCCCTTCATAGTTCGGTAATATGGATCCAAGAGAAGGCTTGCTACAGAGCAAACCTGAGCTGTTCGATCCCATCCATCAGAACAATGAACAAGAACACTGACGCCTTCTTCCGCTACAGCCTAAAAAGCAGAAGAGGAAGAAAGAGATAATTGGGGCAAAAAAGGAACATTTTCTTGTTTTTGTTCCTTACTCTTTCAAAGAGAAGAGAAGCTGCAAGAGGAGGCAGACCAAAATAGTCTGGAATACTGTGTCCAGTTCTAGGCACCACAATTCAAAAAGGATATTGACAAGCTAGAACGTGTCCAGAGAAGGGTGAGCAAAATGATCAAATGTTTGGAAGCCAAGCCCTATAAGGAACAGCTTAGGGAGCTGGATACGTTTATCTTGGAGAAAAGAAGGCAGAGAGGGGACGTGTTATTTATTTATTTACTTACTTACTTACTTACGACATTTATACGCCACCCTCCTCACCCCGAAGGGGACTCAGAGTGGCTTATAAGGTATATATTACATACAATATATTATATTATTAGCATTAAACATTGCTATATTGCAACATACCACTATATTGTAATATTATTAGTAATATTACATGTAATAAATAGTGTTAGCCATGTTTAAATGAATATTTGAAAGGATGTCACATTACAGAGTGGGCAATAGCCTCGGGCCACTGAAGATAGTTCAACCAGCCTACTTGCTATACGTCATTTTTCTCTGCATCTTCCTGTCTCTTCCTACTATTTAAAGAGTTTGCTATTTTAGACTACAATTCCTAGAACTCATTCTGGCAGAATAGCCACTAGGACTCTAGGCACTGATTTACAGAAAAATTACCTTGCTAGTGTTCTAGCCTCAGCTGCAATATTTCTGTTTAATAAGACTATGCACCAATCTCCAGAGTCGGACATGACTGGACTTAATGTCAAGGGAAAACCTTCACCTTTGAACTGGGGTTAGGCTCTTAGGTGGTGCAGTGGGTTAAAGCGCTGAGCTGCTGAATTTGCAGACTGAAAGGTCGCAAGTTCAAATCTGGGGAGCAGAATGAGCTCTCACTGTTAGCCCTAGCTTCTGCCAACCTAGCAGTTCAAAAACATGCAAATGTGATTAGATCGGCACCGTTCAAGTGGGAAGGTAACAGCGCTCCATGCAGTCATGCCAGTCACATGACCTTGGAAGTGTCTATGGACAACACCAGCTCTTCGGCTTAGAAATGGAGATGAGTACCAGCATCCAGAATCGGACATAACTAGACTTAATGTCAAGGGGAAACCTTTACCTTTACCTAACACTATGTTACAAAACCTGAAAAAAATAATCTGTTCCTGGTTTGAAAGTGTTATTCTTGTTTAACTGTGTAATGCTTACTTTGAAAGTAGTTTTTATACTCCAGAAACTTCATTTTGTGGCTACTAAAAACTAAGTTGAATTGGTTGAGACTCACTGAGATATTTGTTGAAAAACTATAGCAACATGTACTGCAGGATGTTCTGCAAAAACAAAGTTTTTGCACTTTAAGAAACTTTTTCTATGTTTTTATGATAGGACCAATTAGGAAATGACATTTACAACCCAGGAACAAAAATCATGTTACATAGTGTAATCCATGTCGGTATAAAGATAAATGCATCCTGGATATTATGGATATGATGCAATGAATAGACAAACGGGACATACGATACTCCAGTGGACAGTGCTAGCAGAACCTGTTCACAGTTTCTTGGTTTGATATTGCCCCATAGGGAACCCGCTGTCTCTTTCTTGCCCACTTATCTGGGTCACATTCGTTCCTTGAATTCCCAAAGGAAGCAGTGAGCGAACAGTTTTCCTGGGTCAGCACATTCCCTGTTTTCTTTAAAGACGAAGAAGTGCTGACTGTACCTTTGCGATAAAGATGCCTGCGTCCATGATTGCTTTGATGTGTTTCAGCCAGCCTGAATTCTCCAGCCCCCAGAGGAAGTCGCTCATTGAAGGAGCTCTCAGCTCGCAAACTTTGCAAAATCGGAAAAACTAATTAGCAAAATCTGAAATTTACATGACAGTTCCAATATATATCACACGAATAAAGTGTCTGTTTGCACAGCATAGTCATCACTTTTCTCGCAGGGATGTGTTGTATGTGCAAATATGCTTATCACAGATCATACAAATGTCAAATAACTCAGAAAAACAGAATGTGTCTAAATGAAATCAAGGCATACATTTAGAAAGAAAGTCAAAGTTACAAGCTAAGATGTATAGGAGTCCCTTCATATTTGCAGTTTTGACTTTTGTGGATTTGATTATTCAGGGATTTGTTTTTAAAATACTAGGAATCTCTAGGTCCTCCAGTGTCAATGTGTGGTCAACTTCCTCTAGTCATGCTGAAGAACTAGAGATTTCTAGAAAGAACATCTCTCTAGGAATCTCTAGGTTATCCGATGCAATTTTAGAGTCAGCTTCCAATACAAGTTGTGCTAGAAGACCTAGAAAATCCTAGAGAGCTGCTTTCTCAGAAAAAATAGCAATTTCTTTATTTGTTATTTTTCCCTTTTACTGGCAGCACATGGGGTGCAGACCCAAAATTAATAAGAACATCAGTCTTAGCCTTGTCTTACTCAACTGCCGAGTATGCTGCCGTTTGGCATAAGTCTGCCCTTGCAAAGCAGGTGAAAATAGCATTGAATGAAACATGCAGAATCATCACAGGATGTCTTAAACCTACACCTGTTGATAAACTCTAAAAGCTAGCTGGCATTGCCCCCCCCCCCCCCGATGTGTGAAGGAAAGTTGCTGCCAAATGTGAGAGAAATATGGTTGAACACTGTGAAAGCCATCCACTACATGGCTACCAGCCTCCTCCTAGTAGACTCAAATCAAGGAAAAGCTTTATGAGAACTACCACTCCTCTTGGCGTCCCCCCAGCAACAACAAGGGTATCCCTCTGGGCAATTAGACCAGGAAATCCCAACTGGACCCCCCCCCCCCCCCCCCCCCCCCCCCCCCCCCCCCCCCCACGAGGGTCTTCCTCCAGGGGCAAACCAAGAATGGGCAACTTGGAAGTCTCTGAACAGACTCAGAAGTGGAGTGGGCAGATCAAAGACAACCTGGTAAAATGGCACTATCTAGAAGAATCCCACAACTTGTGTGACTGTGGAGCAGAACAGACAACTCCACACTTGTATGCTTGTCCACTATGCCCTGACTCATGTACAGAGGAAGAATTGTTGTAGGCTACAGACAATGCCATTGCTGTTGCCCATTTTTGGTCAAAAGATATTTAGCCGTCTGTGCTCCTTCTATTTTTATCAGTTTTATACTAATCTATGCAATGCTTTTGATATGAAATAAATAAAATACTTTCATGAGGCTCCTGTGCCCCTAACACCAGCAAATGTGGAGGGCTGACTGCATAATAAAGCCTATTTTTCAAACAAAGAGCAACCCAGAGAGGAAACAATTTTGAGGGGCACAAAGGGAAGGTGGCTTATCCTCTTACCTACCAGCTTTAATCCAAGGTTCAACTATAAATGAAAATGTTCTGGAAGAAATTTTGATCCTTGAGAAATACATGAAGTTATTATCATGAAAACCTCTTTGTATTTGTGTAGTTGCTGGTCAGATGCCTTCACATACTTTTAAAAGGGTATAACCTATGTTTACTATATTTATTTCATCTGTTCACCTGTTCTCAATTCTTAGTGACAGGACTCAAGAACATCGTTTCCAAATCTTTTTGGTCATGGAACTCTTCCGAAGATTTTTTCCCCATGCAATCGTAAATCTGTTCCAAATTTTTCCATGGAACCCTAACCCTGTCCCAGATTTTTCCACACAACACTAACCCTGTCCCTGATTTTTCCATGGAACCCCAACTCTGTCCCGGATTGTTCTTTGGAACTCTAACTCTATCCCGGATTTTATTTTCCTGCTGAACCCTAGCTGTCCCTGATTTTTCCATGGAAACCCTAACTCTTTTCCTGATTTTTCCACAGAACCCTAATTCTGTCTCAGATTTTTCCATAGAATCCTAACTCTGTCCCTGATTTTTTTTGTAAATAATCTTTATTAAGAATTTAATTAAAATCATTTAAAAAAAGGAAAAAGAAGAAAAAAAGTTTTTTTCCCATAGAACCCTAATTCTGTCCCTGATTTTTCCACAAAAACCCTAACTCTGTCCCTGATTTTTCCATGGAACTACAACTCTGTCCCTGATTTTTCTGCAGAACCCTAACTCTGTCCTTTATTTTTTTCCCCCACTGAACCCTAACTCTGTTCCTCATTTTTCCATGGAACCCTTACCTTGTCCTTGATTTTTCCTAACTCTGTCCCTAAACACTTTGAACCCACAAAGCTCTTCCTTCTTTCATCAAGATGTTTTGAGTAATGTCGGTTTGGAAATAGCGATTCAAAATTAGTTTTTAAAGCAAGAGTACATTGGATTTCATAAACTGGCATGGACTTTTAAAAAATGTTTTTAAAAAGATGTTCATGGAACCTGTATGATGCTTTTGTGGAACTCTAAAGTTCCGTGGAACACAGTTTGGGAACCATTGCTCTAGAGGTTCCCGACGCTTCTAGATAGGACTAGGAAAATTCCTTTCTAAAACCTCAGAAAGCCCCCGGTAGCACAGTCGGTTAAACCCCTGTGCTGGCAGGACTGAAGACGGACAGGTCGCAGGTTTTAATCTGGGGAGAGCGTGGATGAGCTCACTCTATCTGCTCCAGTTCCCCATGCGGAGACATGAGAGAAGCCTCCCAGAAGGGTGATAAAACACCAAAAACATCCGGGCATCCCTGGGCAACATCCTTGCAGACTGCCAATTCTCTCACACCAGAAGTGACTTGCAGTTTCTTAAGTCACTCCTGACACAACAACAACAACAAAAACCCCTCAGAGAACCACTACCAGGATCACCCAGTCAGCATAGCCAGTGGTTCTGAAGTTATAATAAAAAAGCAACTTTTCCAAGCTGACTGCCTGAGTCGTGTTTCCAGAGTAGACCACATGGGTCTTTGTTGATGAACAGGCTACCCAAGTATAAGACAGCATCTGATGCATTTGACTTGTAAGCCCTTACTTACCTCTATGCAAACATTATTCTAATCTTTTACCTAGTGGTTCTTTTTACCCCCTATCCAAAAAGGTCATTTTCAAAATAATATCTCACTAAACTGTCCTCGAGCTAGACACTGGTGACAGCAAAAATATCCCTGTCAAATGATTAATGTACCCACCAGATGGGAGCACAATCCATTAATGGTTGAATGTGACCTGGGATGCCTGCCTCCTGTTTGCAAAGCACAGATAAAGCCAAAATAGAGCTTTACTCCCCAATCAGAATCAATATTTGCTCTCCACTTTACCAAGTAAAGTCCATAAAACCCTAAATTGCCAACCTACGTCACATATAGAGCTAGCAATACTGGCCACTGACCTGGAGGTGAATAGTGAACTCACTTAGCAAGGAATTCTATTACTAAGCAAAAGCTTTGTTAGATCCAGTGGCACTTCCAAGACCCGAGTGTTATCACTGCTAAGAGTATGGGGCAGATCCATCCTTAAGCAACATGCTATGAGGGGCGTGCAGGGAGGAGTGATCAAATCAAATGAAACTTCAGTAATTCACAAGTTGACCTTGTTTATTTTTATGACTAATAAAGAAGGATGCAGAGGAGGAAAAATGAAGTGATAGAATGTTAGCCCTCTAAACTATACACATTGAAGAAAGAGGTAATGACTGATCTGATTTTTCATTTGCTTTTGACATTTCTCTCTTCTATAACCCTCAGATATATTGATTTATCTTGAGCTAGTTTACAACGAGAAGGACAGGCTGACAAGATTGAGAAAGAGAATGAGTTGCCAACATGTGTTTTTCATGTTGTTTTATTTCACATATGTTTTATTTACTGTCCTAATTTTAGAGTTTTCAACAGAAAGAGGAAACCATGAAAATCTGGCTACCAGTATTAAAAAAAACTCTAAAATTAGGACAGTAAATAAAGAACAACACTCTGAAAACAGGGGAATTCCAGACATGAAACAATCACATCCAGCTTACACCTCCAAAAAAAAGGTTTCCCCCAGGCAGGAATCAGCCAAGCTTTGAAGCTGTAAGGCTTCAAGGTGACTAGTTGCAATATTCACAATTGGCCCCAACAGACAAGAGTTCTTTCTCCTACCCTGGACCTTCCATAGATATATAAACCTCCCTTGCTTATTTTCCAATATACCTCACAACCTCTGAGGATGCCTGCCATAGATGTGGGTGAAACATCAGGAGAGAATGCTTCTGGAACATGGCCATACAGCCCGGAAAATTCGCAGCAACCCAGTGATTCCGGCCATGAAAACCTTCGACAACACATCTTCCTATCTTTTTTTGGGTTCTGTGCAACAATTTCCAAAGGATTTCCAAAAAATCAAAGTTTGTCTGCCTCTTAGATTACAGTGCATCAATGCAGATAGAATCATGTAGAAGAGTCCTTCCATTTTGGAGCGTTACAGGAATCTCTGGAGGCAAATTTGGAGGCACTGATCTGCGGAAACCAGTAATTACAGACCAGCTTTCTTCACTTTCAAGACATGTCAGACTCCAACTCACATCTTGTCTTGTCAAGTTAAACTGGATACTCATCTGCAAGGAGCAGGTTGGAGGATGATGGAATAGCCAATGCTGTGCCACAGGAATTAATGGTCAGATATAGTTTAGGGTAGCTTCTTACATCCTTTATAAAATTGAAATCTTAGCGCCAGAGCCTTAACATGTCTGGTTTTTGAAATATTGATAGTGGTTGCTGAAATGCAGAGATACTGGTAATTTTCAAGCTCACATGAACTCACAGTTGAAACACAAGTAGTATAGAACACAAATAAAATTTTACCTTCGAGCATTTTTTGGAGGCTGCTTCTCATGACATGGATGTTCTCAATACCAATGAACTGAAACTTGATGTTTGAGTAATTGTCCTCATTTTCGTATCCTTTCCCAGCTGCTCTGTTTGCCATTGCATTGAGCTGCGAAGGCAGAAGAGGGGAGAGGGAAGCAAGGGATTATTCTGTTATCCCATGATAAATATTTATTCTGTCACGATAAGATAAAGACATTATGTGCAGTATGAAGAGAAGTAAATCACTTACATTTGCTGCAAACCTAAACCACAAAACTGCGATAAGTAATTATGTCCTTCATATGGCCAACAACTCCCATTTCCTCTAGCCAGTATAGTTTGTAGTGATGGGCTATGGAAGGTGGAGACAATCCATGTTTGCAGTCCCTGCTCTAAAGCTACCATTTAAATGGTTATACACAACCACAGAGAATACAAGACAAAACTGGAGTTTACTTCACAATTATTGTTGCAGTTTTAAGGCAGTTTTTAATCCACTGTTATTCAAAAAGCTCGAAGCACAATAATACTACCTCCACATTTTATTTTATGCATTTGGTTAAGCTGATGGGCCAAATATAATAATAATAATAATAATAATAATAATAATAATAATAATAATAATAATAATAATGAAATGATGGAGCGGACTTCAAAACCTATTATGAAACCATGAAAAGGCTCTGTCTCTAAAGGCTATAGTCATGCCTGTACCAGTCTTGTTTGTCATTTTAGTAGAAGTGCCCATGGTGACACACATTAATATTTGCATGTGGGGATATTAAAATAAGAATGTAAATAAAAATGTAAATAAAAATATTTAACTTCACATCTTGCTGAGCTACTTTTTGGATCAATTAAACACAACACGATATTACTTTTAACTGCTCAGTTGATCCAGAAGGGGGCAATCTCTATTCATTGCTACCGTACATAGAAATATGCAGATTTGTTCCCAGATGTTGAAATTCTGATGATCCATGTTGATTTGCAAAAGATATAAATGAACTCATTAAAAATCAACATTTTCTGAAAATAGGTGTCCTCAGAAAGTTCCAGACATTGAAATTTCAGCTCCTGTGCTATCAAAGTAATCAATTATGCTGTAAATAAACTCTTTCATTTCGAATGCTCTGTGTACAATGATAAATTTGCATGTAGTGATGCTGTAGGACTCAATTTAAAACACTGCTTCCCAAACACTGGTCTTCCAGGTATTTTAGACTTCAGGCCCCAGAATCCTGAGCACTGGCCAAGCTGTGGCTTTGGGGAGCTGAAGTCGAAAACATCCGGAGGACTAGTCTGGGAATTATTTTATTTTATTTTATTATTTAATATTTAATGTTTATTTTACTTATTCTGGCCACATGACCTTGGAGGTGTCTACAGGCAACGCCAGCTCTTCGGCTTAGAATTGGAGATGAGCACCAACCCCCAGAGTCAGGCACAACTGGATTTAATGCCTTTACCTTTACTTAAGTAATATTTGCCTTTACTGTTCTAACGTAGCACAAATCCTATGTAAAATCATACTGTACATTTTTGACATTAATACTGAAATCTGAAAGATATACACTTAAGGGTAAATCATTTTTTTTTATAATTTACAGCATTTATATTCCGCCCATCTCACCCTGAAGGGGACTCGGGGCAGATCAGAGAACATATATATGGCAAACATTCAATGCCATTCATACACTGACAAGACAGACTATTATTCATAGGCATTTCCCATCTTCGGCATCTTGGAGGCTTGTGCCCAATTCCAGCCGGGGGGGGGGGGCTGCTGTCACTCTATCTCCTTGATTAAGAGCTTTATTTGTAAACTTCCTCCTTGATCGAATCGCTGACATTTCTGGCATTTCCTTATGGGTGCCTTAAATACCTTCCCACTTTTAAGCAGTACCTATTTATCCACAAACTTTGCTTTCAAACTGCTAGGTAGGCAGAAGCTGGACTAAGGGCCAGGAGCTCACCCCAACCCAGGCTTCGAGCTGTCAACCTTTCAACTGGCAAGATTTATTGCCAGTTGAAAGTTTGGTTAACCTGTTGTGCTAAAGCCTGGCCCAGTGGTAGACTTGTAGTTCTGACTACAGTATAAAGCAGAGTTTTCCAAACATTTAATGTTGGTGATACACTTTTTTTAAATGTACATCATTTTGCAATACAGTAATTCAGTTTTACTTGTAAGCCGGAGATTAAACTAACCCCTTATAAGAGATACATAAATTGTAATAATGAAATGTATGGGGACACAACATATCACACAAAAGCCTTTCATTTATATTCTTTGAACTATATGATTTTTTACCTGGGAACCGCTGTGAGTCCCCTTAGGAGATGGAGCGGTATATAAATAAAGTTTTATTTTATTATTGTTGTTGTTGTTGTTGTTTCTTGTTACACCTACACACTGCAGGCAACATACTAATGTGTTGCGACACAGAGTTTGGAAAGCTCTGGTATAAAACATTTGGGAACTCACATTTAACAAATCCCTGTAGAATTCTACTACAAGTCTGGAAGTCTTTTTGATAGTGCAGTGGTTCTCAACCTGTGGGTCCCCAGATGTTTTGGGCTTCAACTCCCAGAAATCCTAACAGATGGTAAACTGGCTGGGATTTCTGAGAGTTGTAGGCCAAAACACCTGGGGACCCACAGGTTGAGAACCACTGTGATAGAGTATCACATGTTATACATACACAAACGTCTGCTACACCATTTGAAATGTTGTCTCACTTTACACTGTAGAAGAAGTCTTTGGGGCATGTACAGTACAACCTACAAAGTTGGAGGAATCACAGGTGTTTCCCTTCATGTATAATTTATTTATTTGTTTGTTTATTTATTTATTTATTATTTCTGGTATTTCTATTCCGTTCCTTCTCAACCCCTGACGGGGGACTCAGGACGGCTTACGTTTGGCAGCAATTCGATGCCACTACATATAACACAGCAATATAATAAGAATTAAAACAATAAGTAAAACATTAAAACAGTAAAAAACCGTATTAATGGCCGTAACATCATTCCAGTCAATTACATATCCAATTCCATATCCAAAGTGCTATCTATGTCTGTTGTCCAAAAGCCTGGTCCCAGAACCACGACTTCAATTTCAAGAGCTGATATTGCACTGGGATACAGCAACTGTCCATATTCTAATTTTTAAAAAAATGTGAATTCAAGGCTATTTATTTCAACCCAGTGCACTCTGACATACTTTCACAAGCACCTTTTTCTAGCTTTTCAGAAATACAGCCGTCAATACTCTGAGTTAATAATTACGCAACAGTGTATGAATTGTCTTACTTTGGGCCGTGTGTCAACAACATAGATGAAATCGCTCCCTGGATTGGCCTTTCTGATGGACTGTAGCATCTGTTCATCTTCAAGACATCGAGCGCTGAAGCCTGAGAGAGGCTGGCTGCTCCTGCATATGGATGCCTGCGAGAAAGCAAAGCAGGGACAGAAAGATTTACACTAATAAACTTAGTAGGACTAAATGGAGCTGAACCTTTGGAAAGAAGAAAGACTTCCGGAAGCTTGCCACTTGAGAGAAGTACAAGCACACCCATAGATTTGGGATAAGCAGACCACATCCCAAGATCTAGTTTCATTCCAAGCATAGACTTCGGTTTCAAAGAAGCAGTCCTTTCACACTACACTGTGTTTTCGAGCCAAGACATATGCCAGAGGCCGTTTAAGTGGTTCTCCTTGGTGTCAATAACAATAAATATCTCTCAGGAGTCCTCCTTAGCCATACACTCTGACATTTTGTCCCTTAAACATACAGAAAGTTACAAATTACAGTATTTAAGATGTCAATGTTACACTTACATTATTCTGCTTGTAGTAATAGGAGAGTGCTGGGAAACGCCTTCTGCTGCGGAATTTAGAGCTTCCCACAATGATATGGGCAGTGGCTGATTTAGGCACATAGATTTCAGTGGGATAAGAGTCACATATCTGCACAAGTAAAAAGGATATAATTACATATTATTGGTTAGTTAACGGAAAGAGAACGTAGAACTACAGTGGACCACAGGCCCCTTCTACAGTACCATATAAAATCCAGATGATCTGCTTTGAACTGGATTATATGGCAGTGTAGACTCAGATAATCCAGTTCAAAGCAGATAATGTGGATTATCTGCTTTGATAATTTTGATTATATGGCAGTGTAGAAGGGCCTTCATTTAACCATTTAACCATGGAGATTGGTAGACGCAGAGTAAATGTAGTTCCCAATCGCTTGAGAGTTACTATTAGAAATAGGTCTAATATCATACCTGAAAAAATAAACCCAGAAAAATTGAGGGGGGGGGGGGTTTCCTGTTTTCCCCAATTTTTCTGTTGGGTTTTTCTATGTTTTCCCCCCATTTTTCCAGGTTTTTCCCCAATTTTTCCACTTTTTTCTAGGCCTTCCTATTTTAACTATATTTCATACTATACAATGCTATAAACTCTGTACTGATTTGCTATTAATATCAAAATACAGTGATTAAAAGTAAATAAAGACAAATTTCATTTATATTATAAAAAACGCTTTGTGAATGTATTATACTATTTTAGTTAAATGGCAGTCAGTACATTTTTCAACTTCATGAACTTCATTAACATAAATGTGTGCTGTCTAATGGCGTGGCGCACTAAGTTTCAACTTACGTTTCCACTAAATATTGATTTTATTTTAATTTTTCTTTCAAGTATTCTTCTTTGATTTATTTTTTGCCAATTGCTTGAGAGTTCCGGTTAACTAAGCATCTATTTATGTACACTTATGTGTACACGTCAGTACACTTAAGTTAAAAGCACAAAGATACAATTGAACAAACCATGATTTTGTGTCCCAAGACTATTACAACCAAATTAGGCTGTTCGGATATTCAAGAAAGGCATGCGGCTGCCATCTTGCTTCATGTTGCTCTCAAGTAGTTTAGGGCACAGACTATACCTTCAGAATCAGCAACTCACTCGATAGTCTCTGTTGACATCACTGATCTGCCAGTAATTATTGGGAACCCCCATCCGATTATATTCTTCTTTCATATTTGTCAAATTCCAGCCTTGTTCTCGCTCTTCTTTGTTTAATTTGGGGTTGAAAGAAAAACAGTACAACTCTTCATATTTCACTGGAGCAAGAGAAAAGAAACAGAAGCAGACGCTATTCATCCATTTGATTTATTATTATTACACCACAGCCATCAACACTTATTTGATCAATTGTTCCAGCTGTCACATTTTTTCACAGATTGTTTCCAAAAAATGAAGTTTGTAATTTGTTAGTAGGATCTTTTTTGTATGCATGATGACTATTGAAGAATTTTTAGAGCAGCTCTGTATTTAGTCTGTCGAGACATTCTGACCCTGAAGTCTGTGGAAAGCCAACCTTTTCTCAAAGGTAATCCATCTGCAAAATCAACCTAGCAATTCAAAAATATGTAATGTGAGTAGATGAATAGGTACAATCTTGGTGGGAAAAGGCAAAGAGACACTCCAAGCAATCTTGCCAGCCACACAACCAGGATCCTCAGCTTGAAAAAATGGGGAGCATCTCCCCAGAGCCAGAGATGAAGCACCGCCTCCAGAAAGCCGGAAATGAAAGCAGAAGCATCTGCCTTTGTTTGTGTTTGTGTGTCTCAATTGTAAAGGCATTGAATGATTACCTATGTAAGTAAGTAAATGCTGTAATCCGCTCTGAGTCCCCTAGGGGAAAAGTGCAGCATATAAATAAAGTGTATTATTATTATTATTATTATTATTATTCATAGAATCATACAGTTGGAAGAGACCTCCAAGGGCCATCCAGTCTAACCCTCTGCCAAGAAGCAGGAAAATAATTATTATTATTATTTATAACCCAGTAACCAATCTCATTTTACATAGTGTTATATGTCTATTAGGGGGCAGGAAAGCCAGATTATCTTTTTTTCGTTATTTGGTAGGGTCCCATTGATCTTTTTTCACTTTAGCCATTCGTGGTCCATTTCCCTCTTAATTTTGTTTTTAGTGGTATAGTTATTATCTTGCCATTTCTTTTTTTAAAAATTCTTCTCTTTTTGCTTACAGTGAAGGCTGCATAAATCTCTAAGTCTAATACTTTTCCTTTTACTATTTATATATTCATTCATACATTTTTGTGTTTTTGCATATGCTTTGAATGACAACTGTCGCTTATATTTCTTTCTCTTTTTTCTGCTTTTTGTGTTTTCTACTTTTTTCTCATATCTGTTTGCCACTTAACAGAGTTTTGTCCCTGACATTATCATAGAAAGACACATTCCAATGGGATTTTGGTATGCATAAATAGGAGTATAGTGTCTAGATCCAGGGAAGTCATGCTACCCCTCTATTCTGCCTTGGTCAGACCACACCTGGAAAACTGTGTCCAATTCTGGGCACCACAGTTGAAGGGAAATGTTAACAAGCTGGAATGTGTCCAAAGGAAGACAACTAAAATGAACAAGGGTCTGGAGAACAAGCACAATGAGGAGTGGCTTAAAGAGATGGACATGTTTAGCCTTCAGAAGAGAAGGCTGAGAGGAGATATGATGGCCATGTATAAGTATATGAGGAAAAGTCATAGGGAGGAGGGAGCAAGCTTGCTTTCTGCAGCCCTGGAAACTAGGATATGGAACAATGGCTTCAAACTACAAGAAAAGAGATTCCACCTGAACATTAGGAAGAACTTCCTAACTGTGAGAGCTGTTCAACAGTGGAACTCTCTGCCCTGGACTGTGGTGGAGGCTCCTTCTTTGGAGGTTTTTAAGTAGAGGCTGGATAGCCATCTGTCAGGGGTGCTTTGAATGTGATTTTCCTGTTTTATGGCAGGGGGCCGGACTGGAAGGCCCACAAGGTGTCTTCCAACTCTATGATTCTATGGTAGGGTAACATGGCTGAATGGGCCAAGGAAGAGTCAATCTCCAAATAAATGCCTATAAAATGTGAACAGGAAGAAACCAATAAGGGGATATTGTGGATCTAGGCTTAGCTAGGGCTGTAAGTCTTTAGAAAAGTGGGATGGGGTAATTTGAATCTGTGCATGTTGTGAAAGAAGGCCATGAACTGTCTGTTCTTCTTTATCCAGGCTAACTTTGTCAAACACGTTTTATAACCTGTGAACAGGAAGAAGCTTTGCGTCTTGCACTTTGTAACTGCAATGCTGATAAAACATTCCATTAACACACATTTGTCCTAATTTAATTTAGCTGGAAGAATTTCCAAACGGTGAAGTTGTAGCGGTTGTAACTGATGGCTTTATCCTATGTTTTGGACAATGGTGATTTTCACTCCAGTCTTTCTGCTACAGATTTTTTTGGTAGGCTAAATATAACAATTGTATATAAGCAAATGAGAGAGTGGACGTACAATTGTACCTTGACAATAGGCAGAGGGAGTCTGAGCACAAGTGAAGTCTGAATTCTAGAAAAAGTTTGAACATTTTCTTTCTTAACTTTGTTTTTGCAGGACATCCTGCAGCACATTTTGCTATAGTTTTCAATGAATATTTCATAGAGTCTCAATCAATTCAACACAGTTTGTAGTAGAGATGTGTGCAAAATTCATTCCTACAGTTTCCACAGTTTGTTTCATGTCTTCCATTTCTTCGGAAGCACAAACGGAAAACCCCCTCCCCACACAAAATCTGCTCGACACAAAAGTCTGCTTCCGTGTGCATCCAAACATGCCTCGTTGCTTTGGAAAGAGTGTGCGTGTTTGGCGGGGCATGCAGACACGCAGGCATGGAGCTTGGCTGCAGGCATGCTCCAGGCCTGCCTGCATGCTCTGCCATACACGGACTCTCAGAGAGTGTGGTGTGTCATGTGTAGCGGACACGCAGGCAGGTTCGGATCACACCTGCAGCTTATCGCCTCTTGGCTGCAGGCATGCCAGGCGTGAGGCCTGCACACATTGCCACACATGCACTCTTTTTACAAGGAAGGTGTGTATGTGTGGCGTGGAGGCAAGCCCAGAAAGTGTGCATGCCTGCTAGTGCCTATAGCCGAGCGCCTCTTACTCTAGAGTAGAAACAGCAGGTATCAGGTAATAAGAACGTACACCGGGAAAGGGAGATGGTGGGAAGCTCCCCCCCCCTCGCCTATGGTCTGATTTTCGGGGTTCCAAACTGAAAGAACCAAAAACAACCCTCCCGATTTCAGGAGGCTCACAAAAAAACAGATCAGGTCCCCAACAAAATCCAGGACATAAAACAGGGCAAGGTTTACCCCAAATGCAGTAGCCATTGGTTTTTAAATGCGTCGTGTTATTGTTATTGTTTTTGCTTATTTTGCTATGAGTTTTGTATTGTTTTTGTATTATTGCTGTTATTGTTATTGTTGTGTTGTGGGCTCGGCCTCATGTAAGCCGCACTGAGCCCCTCGGGAGATGGTAGTGGGGTACAAATAAAGTCTTATTATTATTATTATTATTATTATTATTATTATTATTATTATTATTATTTGTAGCAGCCACAAAAATGAAGTTTCTGGAGTATAACAACTACTTTCAAAGTATGTAACACACAATTAAATAACATTTTCAAACCAGGAACAGAATGAGATAGGAAAGGACTCCTCTGAAAGAAAGTAAATGGGAATTGCGTGCTTTCCATATTAAGTGAAACAGAGGTCAAACTACTCAGACAGCTTCAAGTCAATCAGCAGCATTCCACCACAAGGTGGAACCTCCTTGACTTCTAAAGTATCTACAAGAAATGTCTCAATGAGATAAATCATCTGTTTCTATTTATGTTACACCTTCTTGACTTTCATTCCGTACCTGGACGTGCCAGACGTATTAAAGAGATATAAACATCATGGCAATCTCTTTCCTGGGGCATAACGAACTGAATGTTTTGGAAATTCTTGCAACGAATCAGCAATGGGCAACCGGTGGCTGTTGTAGCCTGTTTCTCAATCGAGGAGATCTGACTGTGAAGAATCTGTAAAGAATGAAGAGGAGAAAAGTCATGAAGAAGCACAACAAAGGATATGCTGCAGCAAAAGAATCAGCTCAATCCACTTGTTCCATGTGCATTAATTATGTAATGCAAAGCTCGCTATGACAAGAGTCAGCAAAATGTCAGAGCGTAAAGCATGAGCGCCGCAGATTCCTGAATTGATAACATGGAGAAATGATTTCTCACCCATGGAGAAATAATTTCTTCTGGGGTACAGAGCTCATGGAAAAAGAACTCCTTGTGATGAAGAGAAAATGGTCACTATTTAACTAGATTTCTCCCTAAACATCAATTTTACATTTTGGTCACATGCCTATTGTATGCTGAAGCCTTCTTTGGATTTGTTTTCGTTAGATTTGGTTTTGCTATATTGTTCTTTGCGGGAAAACACAAATAATTCCTTAAAAAACATTGGACATCATTTATGCCAGGGGGAGAATCTGCAGCCCAATTCTATGACTCTAAATTTTTACTAAATTATGCTGATTCCTTTTGTGAGCCAGACTGGGTTCCACTCAAAATGAATAGCAACGTGTTAAGTATAAGTAAGTGCAATTGGCCCCCTATACGCATGAATTCTGCACCCACAAATTCCCACCACCCCCACCCCCTGTAGTTATCTTATGAAACAACCTTTTGGAAAGATTTAGTTTGGAGAAGTTTGAGTTAATTTCATATATACAGTTGGCTCGCCGTATACACAGATTCTGTGCCCATAGATTGAACCATCCATGGCTTGAAAATATTTTCCCTCCATAAAGAAACTGTTCCATTATCCGAGTGGAGGCCACTAGTGGCGCTAGAGAGCGAAGGGTAGTCCATTTTATGGGGGGGAGGGGAGTTGAAGGAGGAAAACCATTTCCTATGTTTTCACTGGTTGTTCCCCCTCCCCACTTCCCATTTCATACACAAGGGTTGTTTCCACGACAGCAACATGTTTGGGGGAATAATAGAAAAACAGGGGGAAATAGTTTTACTTCTTCAACCCACCCATAACTCCCATAATATGGACTATCCTTCTCTCTCTTTAACATCCTCTAGTGGTCTCCACCAGGATAATGAAACAGTACTGAAACTGGGCCATGAAAGCTTTCAACAATACATTGGGACTTAGATACATTTATGGTGGGAATGTGAAAAGATTTTTCAAAAATGGGGAAAAGTCTTTGTTGAAATTAATGACATATTAGCCATTAATCTGCAAAAAAAAATCAAATATAGCACTATATAAATTTTGGAGATATAAAATTAAAATGGCAAAAGAATGAATAAAAACTTTTGTTACTGCTCTAAGATTAATTATAGGCAAAAATGGAAGTAAAATTATGAATACGAAATTGATGATTGGTACAAAGAGGTGCAGAACATCGTAATAAATGATAAACTGACATATGAAATAAAATGCAAAAAGGGATTAACAAAAAATAAATGGTTTTGAGGCAGTATGGGGTGAATTCTTAGAACATATATTACTCAAAGAAAAAGGAATAAAACCAAATCAACATGTATTAGTATTCTGGAGAAGAGGTGAATATAAGCACCATGAATATTAAGGATGAATACATGTCCCATGGGTGGTGGATGCACATAAAGATCAAATGTATAAAAATATACAACTAATTGTTTAACCAATTTATTGTATGTTTTGTGTTAATGTTAGTTGTGTGTAAGTTGTATAATTCATTTATTATGAATAAATAATAATAATTTGAAACTGAAAGTTCTGAAGATACGCTGCTTTAGTGTTTGCTAGCTTTTAATTTACATATTCACTTCCTAAGCACGCATCCTGGAAGGTTCCCTAAGGGGAGAAGCAAAATGAAACAGCATAGAGTGGAACCTAAATGAGTTCCAGCAACTCTGTCTTCCCAAACAGTTAAACATGGGAAGGTAATTTGTATGGTGATAATCGGTGGAAGGGAAGAAAAGACACATCATGCCATCTACAAGCACAAGTTCTCCTTTCAAACATTGGGTGTACAATTTAAAGAATTGAGAGAGGGGAAATGTTCAACTAAAAAAAAAACACAGAAAAAGTAGAGGTTTGTCTTATAATGTACCAATGCTGAGTATGGACTGGGCAGAATAGGCAACTTTGTTTCTTATGGCCCTTGGTGTCTGCTGATGTTTGGTTCAGGATCCAGATATCAAAATCTTTGGATGCTCCAGTCCCCATTGCATGTGGTTTGTAGAAACTGTGGATATGGATGGCTGACTGCACTAATCACTGATCATTGATCATGCTCACTGAAATGTATGGAAGTTGACACTCAAAACATCTCTATCTTTACAAGATTTTCATAGCAGCAATATGACGTACCCATGTTTCCTTTCGAGCATCGGATTCATTTTCCACAAAGATGACATGTGTGGCTGTTAAGTACAGAGTCCCTGGCGCAGCTCTTTTGGATGAAATACCATCAATTAAGCGGACATTTTCCACCTAAAATAAATAAAGGAGGAGGATATTACCATGATGTTCAATATTTGTTTTTGAAATACATACGAGTAGATTGGCATCCTACAAGTCAAGTACATATGCTGTCATGCCTCACTTTAATGGCTGTTGTGCAAAGTCAGGGTTCTGCTCCAACCATGCAACAATCATTTTTTTCATTATTGTTATTTTAAACATTTATATCCCACCTTTTCCCCAGTGATGGGGCTCAAGGTGATTTACAAATGATTAAAATCAGTGTGATTTAAAAACATACAAAACATCCCCCCCTCTCTCTATATATACATACATACATATACATATACACACAAATGTTATTTATATTCCGCCCTTTTCATCCCGAAGTGGACTCAATTTAAATATACACACACAAATGTTGTGTTAAAAATCAAATCATCTAGTTAAATCAATTTAATATTCATTAGAAAGTAATTTTTAACAAAAAAAAAACCCCCAACAAAACAGCCCATCACAATCAATTCCTAAAAACGTGATAAAATATGAAAGTTTTCACTTCTTTGCAAGAAAGCAAGGAGGGAGCCAATATAGGGTGCATCTATACCAAGGGTCCTCAAATTATGGCCCAAGGGCCATATCAGGCCCACCAAAGTCATTTCCCCATCACCTACCCTAAACTTTAGACTTGCCGTTACCACAATTTGCACTCCGCCACCATCACCCTCTTCTTGCTCCTTATCTCTCCTTTCCTTTCCTCCATCTCTCTCCAAAACAGTGGGATCTCTGCACCCCCTTCTTGCTCCCTAGCTTTCTTTTCCTTTCCTCTGTCTATCTTCCTCCAAAACGTAGAAGTCCACTGCACTCCCTTCATGATCCCTCCAAAACAGAAGAAAGGAAAAGAGGAGAAAGAAAGAAAGAAAGAAAGAAAGAAAGAAAGAAAGAAAGAAAGAAGAAAAGGTGATAGGGAAAAGAGAGGAAGGAAGGGAAGGAAAAAAGAAAGGTAAGTAGGTAGGAAACAGAGAGGGAAATAATTCAGAAAGCGTAGTGTAGGAAAAGGAAAACACAATGGACTAAATCAGACCATCTTCATGATAAAATTAATAAAATAAAAGTTGAAATGGAGGTATAACTGTTCCCGGAAGAAGAGGGTGAGGGCAGGGGGAGAGACAGATGTAAGTAGTGATAAGTACAGAATTGGAAAGGATAAGAAAACAAGCTATGCCAGAACAGTATGAGTATCTATGGGAAAAAAATTTATTGTCTCCTTTCCTCATTATTCCTGTAACGTGATTTTGAAATGGTATGATCCTCTTATACAACCTAATGCTTTTTAAAAAATTAAACAAGAAAGCATAGTGTAGTGGCTCTGAATCCACTAGGTGACTAGGAAAGTCACACTCTCTCAGCCTCAGATGAAAGCAAAGGCAAATCCCTTTTGAATGAATCTTGACATGATAACTTTGTCACAGGGTTGCCTTAGAGTCGTCCTAAGTCTGAAACGACTTGAACTGGCTCTCTGCTTTAAAAGTTTGAGGACCCCTGGTCTATACAGTAGGTGCACATTGACAGTGACACCACTTTAACCACTGTTTAATCCAGTGGTTCTCAACCTGTGGGTTCCCAGGTCTTTTGGCCTACAACTCCCAGAAATCCCAGCCAATTTACCTCACTACGTCTGAGGATGCTTGCCATAGATGCAGGCGAAACGTCAGGAGAGAATGCCTCTAGACCATGGCCATATAGCCAGAAAAAACCTACAACAACCCAATTTACCAACTGTTAGGATTTCTGGGAGTTGAAGGCCAAAACAGGTTGAGAACCACTGGTTTAATCCTATGGAATCTTGGGAGCCATAGCTATTAAAGTGGTGTCAAACTACATTAATTCCAAAGTGTAGATGCACCCATGAAAATGACTTCCAAAGTCTGGGAGCAGTCGCCACTTTTCCACACCACAAGGACCTGAGAAATTATTTGGAAGTTATAGAAGGTCCTCCCTCAATGGTCTCTAGCTCATACATCCCAAGAAATAAAACAGCTGGAAAGTACAACTGACTTCTAATTTTTCAACATTGAAAAGATTACCGAGTACATTTTTTCCCAGTTTCAATCCACATTGGTATCTGAACAAGTTAAAATTATCTTTCGGATTTAGTTAACCCAATACAGCTACAGTATTTCTGTGAAATCTGTTTTGTCCTTTTTCATCAAAAGAATTTATTTTAGGAAACAATGAGTTAAGACTGGAACACCATGACTTGACCCGATTGCTAAATAAAAGTCATACTTCGTCGATTTCTTGGCTAGATAATGCCTGACCTATGTCAAGAACTGGCTAAACAAGCAAAAGTTAAACTGCCTTCATGGCGCAGATTTCCTAGCAAACTTGGCCTCCTATTTTTGTGCATCTCACATTATTCCCAGTGGAGAAATGAACTGGGCTGCGTAAGCTCTGAACTCACCCTTAAGGTGGCTTACTGCCAGGTCAAAGTACGCAGGCCAACTGGAGTTTCACGGAGAATAAATAATTCTTTCATTTAACCATTCTATCTTAGTTAACAAAGCTTGGAAAAACCCTCTATTAGAGAACAGATTCAAAAGTGGTCTAGCTAGAGATGAAAATGGGAAAAACACAGCCTGGAAATGAATTAAACAGCGGGACATGATAACTGTTGACACTGTCTGAGAAGTTCTGAAATTTGTAATACAAAACAGGAAAAAATTTCCAAACTTTGTTATCACAGGACTGTTAAATTAAAGAATTCCCAGCCAATTATATTTGAATATATTCCCATATTAACACACATTAACTAAAGGAATCTTTCCGAGATGCAAAGCAAAAGGCAAGTTGCAGTTTAATACACAAAATCTCATTATCAAAAGGAACGTGTATGTGTTGGTTTGTTTTATATCTTTCCCAGGATAGCACCCAAAGTCATTTACGATATAAATTAAAACAACATAATGAAAACAATATACAACAGGCCCGTGTATTGCTTGAGAGATCTGGTCTAGGATCCTCTCTATAATATGATTCAGGACCTCGTCACATTGAGAAATTTCTCCATCTTAGGACATTTCAGTCTCTTTTCAGCCATGGAGAGGCACAGAGCTCATCACATGACTTTAAACTACTTTCGGCCATCATGTATATCCCTCCTTGGTTGCAAAGAAGCAGAAATGTCCTGAAAGAAGGGAACTCTGAACGCAGCCAGTAATCATGTTCAGAGCTCCTAGTGTGTCAGATCTGTGGAAAGGGAAGTGTCTAACTTGCCCTCCCGCTTGGTGGTATTTGATGGGTAATATTTGGCGGGGGGGAGGGGAGGTCTTAAGAGTGGGACTTGAGAAGGAAAGAATCCCTTGGAAGTGGTATCTTAAGAATTATGCTTTGGTTGAGCTAGAGGTGGGAGGAAGCGGGAGATTTTCCCTTTTCAAAAAAAGTAAGATGGAAAGGGCGGATAAAAGGCTTCCCACGTGACGATTCAGAACCCGGGCAACAATGGGGAAAAACCAAAGAGGCAAACATGTGTGATGGGAAGGCAGAACTTGAAACAGGACAATTGGCAATTGAAAGGGATAATTGCCTTCACCAAACATTAAAACCCCACACTTCTCAACATCCATGTGATGAGGTCCTTTTGCATATAATCTGGAACCCTATTTAGAAATGTGCATTGTCCTCCGCATAAACCTTTTTGGGTTTGTGTAATTATTATAGGGCATATGTATGTTTTGTTAACAAATAACTACTTCCAGAGGCTGACTGTAACATTGTAGTAGATGACTTACAAATGAATAGAGAAGTGTTTTCTCTAGGTCTCCAGTGCAATGTTATGGTCAACTTCTGGAGGAAGATTTATGTGGAGCACAGGGCATTCAACTGAAGATATATATATATAGACCAAAAATTAATATGATATGGGTTTACTCATAGCTGCTTGTAGAGCCAATTACATTTTAGCCATCATAAATATTGGCTAAGAGAACCTTAGACTGATTTTGAGGAGACATAAAAATACTTTGGAGAATTCCATGACCTAGTTCCTATATGCAAAAACTGAACCACCCTATCTTCTTAAACACAGTGTATATGTGTGAAAGCATGAGAGATTATGAGGTATATAAGATCAAAATAATGCATGCTAAGTTCCTTGGAAAGATCACCTGGATTTATAAATTGTAAGTGACATAAATATTAATTTAAAACCATGTTTCATGGCCTGGAGGAGAAAAGGAGTGGATAGGAATTAAAGCAGAATGTTTTGTGGTCTATGTTGTACCCCCCACATGTGTTGTACTGCAAAAATGTCCAAGGCACATGAAAAGCGCCAGATTGCGGGAGGAGACCTTACATGACATATACAAACTAAGCCAAACATGCTATTTTCAGAATAGCACTTTTTATGAGCAAAGGGGGAGGGAGCAAAAAATAGAAATAGAATACAAATTGCAAACAGCTGTTTAGTGCTTTCAACAAATATACTTGAAAACTGACCTTCTAAACAAGGTTACTGGGAGACCATTCAAGGAAAAGGAGGTCATGTTTGGGAAAAGGATAGGCGACATTCCTAGGCATGCTTCAGAGCAGAGAAACACTTAGAAAAGTAATTGCTGGGAAAGTATACAACCATCTCTACATAGTAACTTGTCTCCAAAGACTGTTCCTAAATATATTTCTGGTTTGTTAATGTGAATGAATGATGACTGCAGATATACTTTTATTGCAGTCTGAATATCAACAGTCAAATGACTGTCAGGACCATGTAGTTCAAGTCCACAAATTATGTTTATATCTCTTCAAGGATTTGGAGATACAACATTCAGATTTATTTGTACTCCACGATCTCTGCCAGCACAGTATGACTCTGGAGAACAAGATTCAAATAAGCACCCTATGACATTCCAAAAATTCTAGAGTAATGGAAATCTGGCTCAGCACCAACCATTTATATGAAAATACGCAATGTTGCCTTTCTGTCTAGTATTTGCTTCCTACATTCAAATTAATTCACGGAGAAGAAAATGATCATACATACGGATCTTACCACCAAATATTGTCATTCCAGCTTCATCCAAGAGTCATCCATGATTCCGACATTGTCAACAAGCTAAAACTGATGCTATGGCTAGTTAACGTTGGCATATCATACACCTTGGCACTGATATATAAACAATATCCCACAGACACATGCATCAATACAAAAATGTGATTAATACAAATGTGGACAGTTGCCTATCATGTCTAAAGAAACAGAGCAAGTCAATGCTATTTCTTATAAAGGAAACCTTAATGTAACAGCATTTATTATTATTATTATTATAAATATTAATATTATTAACTTTACTTATACCCGTCTTTCTCCCTGTGGGAACTCAAGGCAGCTAAAAATCCCACACGAGACAAGTTTTAAAAGTGCAATACAAAAGTAAAAAAACAAAAACAATTAAATAGTAACAGTGTGGTAAAAACAGAATTAAAATACAATAAATAAAGGTGGTTGATACTGAAGATAATATGTTTTATGACACCTCGAGGCTGCCTTTGTAAAATCTGATTTACATAGGACAGCAAGAGAGAGTTGGAAGTTTTATTTAAGAGAAAAAAATGCAGCCTAAATTAAGATTGTGTTATGGCTGCAGACCATATGATTGATTTATGTTATGTATTTATTTTGATGGTATTTTTGCTTTTTGTATTTCATTTTGCTATACGTGTATTGTATTTTGTTGTAATTTTGGGCTTGGCCTCATGTTAGCCTTCTCGAGTACCCTTCAGGGAGATGGTGTCAGGGTATAAATAAAGATTATTAATATTATTATTATTATTATTATTGATTGATTTGTTCTTCAGCCATAGGGGATACCAGGACATATTGCAGTCTTCTTCTACCTAGTATCTTCCAAAGTTGTTGAACTATGTGTGGTTGAAAGTACTTCAGAGAAAATAAAAGTGCAGATCAGAACAGCTTTAAAGATGTTTTAATAGATTTTAATTGTGATAATACTGTTATGTTTAATTCTGTTTTAATATTTGCAAAATTTATATTTAAAATTACGTGGTCATACTTTTAATGTAAGCCGCTTTGAGTCTCCTTTGGGAGAGATAAAGCAGGGTATAAATAAACATAATTAATAATAATAATAATAATAATAATAATAATAATAATAATAATAGGGATTGTCACTGGTTATGTGGGAGTGAGAAATGAAACAACAAGATTATGGAAAGATAGATAAAATAACAGGACAAGGCTTACTCTTATATTTTACTCTGACAGAAGCTTTTTTATACCACAACCTGGTTTGTTGATTGCATAATGTGGACTTTCCATATGTGTTTTCAAATGATAGAAAACTTAATCTTCAGACCCTCTGAATCCCCAGTCATCACGATTAATGGGACTAGTAGACCAAAACTGTAATATAGGTTGAATTCAAACATAAACCAAAATAAGGTGAAAATCTGAAACATAGTTTTAGAAAATAATGTCTATAACTGGAGTTCTTAATACAAATATACTACACAACCAGTGAGTAGTCACAAAATTTTAAAAATCCATATTACTGCATGAAAGGTTTAGTTTAGCTTGTAATGTGTTCGTTGGTGGGGTTGTTCCCAAAACATGGGACTGTCGTAAGAAAATTAATGCCCTGAACTGATTCTATTTTTTAAACCCTCAGAAGTCTCAAGACAGTACTATTAAATATTGTGTTGAACATCATTTATAGCCAACCATTTTTGTTGAAAAATAAAATTATACAAGTCTTAAGGAGGGTGTACATATCCGAGTGGAAAAGAGCACCAAACTGACTGCTTAAACATGTGTCTTCTCCAAGACAAAATGGTCAAAATTCCTTGCTGGGCTGTTCTCTGGAAAGCAGTTAAACAGAAAGCACTTGTTCTGAGCCAATGTAATGAACAGCAATAAAGCAAAGACTGTCAGAGGGTCCAAGAGGAAGAATCATGCTGCTTTTTTCCTTAGATGACCTCAAGCTGACTGACAAGAGAAAGTTAAGTGAGAAACAGATGGATGATGAGAATTTTCTAGCCCAAAGTGCTAATATTAGGACAAAGAGTTCTCTGTAATGCAATTATCAGTGTGCATGCCATGCATATGGTCCCAACTGTAGAAACTGGGATCAGGAAAAAAGGACAGAAGGAAAGTACAGTATCTGGGTTTCATGAAAAAAACAAACCCGCATAGTTCTAAACTGTAGATGAATCTCAGCTTAAATTAACACTTTCCAGTATCATCTTAACACAGAAAGCTCTTGAAATAAGGTGCGCATTTGTCATAGATGTCAAAGAATGCTGAAGAAAAGGCAGAATTGGGTATGCATTGATTGTACAATTCTCTTCAAGTATCCGGAGCGAAATTAACCTACGACTTGGTCAAAAATATGTTGTAAGTATATGAAGATAAGAGTACAAAGGGGCCGTGGTAGTGCAGTGCGTTAAGCCACTAGCTGCAATCAAGAGTCGGGGTGAGCTGCTGGCTTTCACCCTAGCTTCTGTCTACCTAGCAGTTTGAAAGCATGTAATGCGAGTAGATTCCTTTGTATCGCCTCAGCAGGGAGATAAAAGGGCACCCCATGCAGACATGCCGGCAACACGGTCAGAGAAGTCTATGCACAACAGGCTCCTGGGCATTAAAAAATAGAACAAGAACACCTCCCCATGGCCGGAGTTGAGCATTGCCTCCAGATGCTGGAGATAGAAGGGAAGGCCTTTACCTCTGTCTGTGTTGTATGTTGTTGTTTACTGTGTAAAAAGGCATTGAATGTTTGCCTTATATATGTAAAACTGTAATCCATTCTGACATAAAGCAGAATATCAATAAAATTTATTATTATTATTATTATTATTATTACAAAACAATAAATATAAACACATCTCCATATGACTAAAGTGCTAATATGCCTGCTTCATACAATAAAAGTCCCAAGTCAAGACTGTCCATACCACTACATTTCAGATTGCTTAGTATTGTTGTGATAAAAGCTGATGGAAAAACATGAACTCATTTGAAATTTTAAATAGTTTTACAGATACCGTGGACTGCTAAAAAACACAAATGAATGAATCCTAGAGAAAATCACACCTGAACTCTCTCTAGATGCCCAAATGTCTAAATTGAGGCTGTCGTACTTTGGTTATTTCATGAAAAAAGAGTGAAGGTACAGCACTCACACTGACCCATGGATAAGTCAACCCAGCTTTTGGGGACTGATTTTTTATTTACATTTCTAAACTTATACATGGGAATCTAATAATTCACGATCAAAATGTAGGCAGTATATCATTGGCAGTTTGACTGATTAGTTAACGGATATGTAGATTTCACTCGGAAAGCTCTATTCTTAATTCAAGATAGGGTTTTTGTGTCACTGAATTCCAACCTAAAAGACTCACAGAATGAAGGAAGATGGTGGTTATATATACAGTTCCGGCCCAGCTTACTTGTCCGAACGTATCTCCCTCTACGTCCCGCCTCGGAGTTTAAGATTGGGGATTATGGGGGCATTTGCCCAAGATCTCTGGAAGGCATCAAGTTAGACAGTGCTGTTTTCTTCAAATTAAACTAAAATATGGATCAGCATTTTAACAGCTGAATAGAGAAAAGGAATTAAAATGCGGCAATTTAAAAAATCATGAGTGGATGGGTAATGCATGAAGAACTGAAAATTTACAAAATAGGGAGGCCCTGCTCTTGATATCACCTTCTTTGCAAACACATTTGGCGGGGACAAGAGACAGGGCCTTCTCGGTGGTAGCCCCAGCCTGTGGAACATGCTACCCAGCAAAATTAGGTCAGCTCTATCCCTCCTTTCCTTTGGGAAGAAGCTCAAAACATGGTTTTGGGACCAGGTATTTGGGTAACAGGCTTGACAGCAATCGCAAGAACAGGCTATGGACAGGCTTTGGACTGGGTTGTTGGTCGCTGAATCAGATTTGGTCATGGCAATATGGTTGATTATAATGTTTTAAATGGATTTTAACCTAATGTTTTATCTACTCTGTTATGTCATGTTGTATTGTGTTTTTGTATGTGTTGGCATCGAATTGTTGCTGTAGTAAGACACCCTGAGTCCCACTCGGGGGTGGAGAAGGACGGGTTACTGATGTGTGAAATAAATAAATAAATAGAACAGAAAGCGCAAGTTAGACAGTTTTCTGTCCCTGCTCTGTGTTAGTTTTCTCAAGTTTTTTTAAAACAAAATCATCAAAGATTTAATCTAGGAATATATACTTAGAAAGTTCTTTGTCACTAAATTATGAACCACAGTAACCAAAATGTTGCATAAGCAGCTGAACAAACAGTTCAGAGTCACTACCTAGGTTGTCTATTATTGATTCAGACTGTGGTGACTGGCTGAGATTCTGGAAGAACCGAAAAATCCCAAGGTTGAATCAAAGGCCATTTGTACCCAATGCTGTACCCAAAGCCACAAAGCTATTTTCCAGCACTAAGTGATGGTATCCACCTTCATGCTATGACACATTTTATTTTCTGGTTTCCACAGCAGGTCTGTTTATTTCTTCTATTTTTATTCCATCTTTTCCCCAAAGAAGAAAAAAGTGTCATATATGGTCCTCTTTCCTATTTGATCTTTACCACAATCCTGTAGCATAAGTTAGGTTAAAATATAGCTATTGGGCCAAGATTGAAGAATGTCAACCTAGGGATTGAACTCTCCAGGGCATTCGGTGAACCACAGCATCAGGCTGTTCAAGGGAAGGCAGACTGGTGGGAAATTTAATTCAGTAAGAAAGGAAATATGCGATGTTTATGGCTCAGCATCTGCTAAGCCACACTGCCAAATACTAGACTATGAATCAAACAGCTCTCTCAATTTTCCATTCCTTTCAAACCATAATTTTCTTTTGTCAAACAGAAATGAAGATTCATTGATTCCCAAGACCTAAAAGGGGGGACAGCCAGTGGACTGTTTTTTCAAAAAGGATTATAGGCCAGATATTATAAAGAGCTACAAAAACGAAGTTTCTGGAGCATAACAACTACTTTCAAATTAAAATTAAAAATGAATAACACTTTCAAACCAAGATATTATAGACAGAGGAGCCCCCGGTGGTTCAGCGGATTAAATCGCTGAGCTGCTGAACTTGCTGACTGAAAGGTCGGTGGTTCGAATCCGGGGAGTGGGGTGAGCTCCTGCTGTTAGCCCCAGCTTCTGCCAACCTAGCTGTTTGAAAATATGCAAATGTTAATAGATCAGTAGGTACCGCCTTGGCGGGAAGGTAACAGCGCTCCTTATAGTCATGCCGGCCACATGACCTTGGAAGTGTCTACGGACAACACCAGCTCTTCAGCTTAGAATTGGAGATGAGCACTACCTCCCACAGTCAGATGTAACTAGACTTAATGACAAGGATTTTGTTTTGTCGTGTCACTGCAAGTCGCTTCTGGTATGAGAGAATTGGGCGACTGCAAGGACGTTGCCCAGGGGACGCCCAGATGATTTTTGATGTTTTTATCATCCTTGTGGGAGGCTTCTCTCATGTCCCCGCATGAGGAGCTGGAGCTGATAGAGGGAGCTCATCCGCCTCTGCCCCGATTCGAACCTGCGACCTGTCGGTCTTCAGTCCTGTCGGCACAGGGGTTTAACTTACTGCGCCACGACAAGGATAAACCTTTACCTTTACTTATTATAAATGGAACACCCTCCCCTCAAAACAAAACAGAGAAGTGCATATTTATTATGTGTTTAACTTCATCGATGCCATATTATACTTGGGATTTGTCGGATGTTTTTCTCCATCCAGTATGTAATCTTATCTTTCATGAAAAGATCGTTAAAAATCCCCTTCTTGATAGTGTGTCAAAGATTGGTTTTAACAAATTGAATGAGATCAATTACACTATGTAACACAATTTTTGTTCCTGGGTTATAAATGTCATTTCCTATGGAAAAATGTATTAAACTGCAAAAACTTTGTTGTTGCAGGACATCCTGCAGCACATTTTGCTAGTTTTTCAATGTATATCTCATGAAGTCTCTACCAATTCAACAGTTTGTGGCAGCCACAAAAATAAAATTTCTGGAGCATAACAGCTACTTTCAAAGTAAGGACCACACAATTAAACAGGAATAACTCTTTCTAACCAGGACCAGAAATTTCTTTGGAAATTTTGTTACATACTGTTATATCATTCTAAAACTGGAGAGACATTCTATCTTTTCCTGTCATACAAGTTGTCATTATATTTAAATGAATACACATTACAGACTTTGAAATGCACACTAGTGAAAAGAAACCTCTTCTGTGATTTACTGTGCTATTTTGGCAATGCTGCATCCCAAATCTTACAGTTTTAGCAGCAGGATTGCAAAACATGGCCATCAAATCTTTAAGAGAGAGGGGGAGTGACATTTGTATAGAATTATGGTTCTCCTGATATCATTTCCCCATAAATCCCCAATGTGTGCCTTGACAGAGCAGTGAGCAACATGTTTCTCAACCTGGAGGTCAGGGGGTCGCGAGGAGGTGTCAGAGGGGTTGCCAAAGACTATCAGAAAACACAATATTTTCTGTTGATCATGAGGGTTCTGTGTGGGAAATTTGGTCCAATTCTATCATTGGTGGGGTTCAGAATGCTCTTTGATTGTAGGTGAACTATAAATCCAAGCAACTACAACTTCCAAATGTCAAGATCTATTTTCCGCAAATTCCACTGGTGTTCACATTTGGGCATAATGAGTATTCATACCAAATTTGGTGTAGATCCATCATTTCTTGAGTCCACAGTGCTCTCTGGATGTAGGTGAACTGCAACTCCAAAGCTCAAGTCAATGCCCACCAAATCCTTCCAGTATTTTCTGTTGGTCATGGGAGTTCTGTGTACCAAGTCTGATTCAATTTCATTGTTGGTGGAGTTCAGAATGCTCTTTGATTGTAGATTAACTATAAATCCCAGCAACTATAACTCCCAAATGACAAACTCAATCCCTCCAGTATTCAAATTTGGGCATATTGGGTATTTGTGCCAAATTTGGTCCAGTGAATGAAAATGCATCCTGGATATCAGATATTTACATTACAATTCATAACAGTAGCAAAATTACAGTTATGAAGTAGCAACGAAAATAATTTTATGGTTGAGGGTCATCACAACATAAGAAACTGTATTAAGGGGTCATGGCATTAAGAAGATTGAGAACCGCTGCTCTAAGGTCTCTAGGATCAGTTATCATCTGGGTTATTGAACAAATGAAGACTACTGGACAAATGAAGACTATTTTCATCATTACCATTTTTGAAGATGATAGGCCTGAAAACTTGTGATACAAATGTTTTCCCGTATATAATAATAATAATAATAATAATAATAATAATAATAACTTTATTTATATTCCGCTCTGTCTCCCCAAAGGGGCTCAGGGTGGATATCATATACACACTTGACACAAAAAGAGAAGGAAATGCTTCAGGAACATGGAGGTAAATCTAAATATCAGAGCAAGCTGAATACTCTGGAGTATTGCACTAACCAAAGATGAGAACCATTCCTGACACTGTTATTACTACACCGTATACACTAGGGATACATTTGGCATGCTCCCTGGAAATGAAGTGAAACAATTCTGCTCTCAATGTAGCACTATGGTAATATAAATTGGAGAAATAATGTTCCGCATGGCTTGACAAACTGTCTTCTATGTGAAACATGTCATCCATGGCTTTGGAGCCAATCTACTTCTTGGCATCAGTAGTGACCCATTCATCTAGCTGACACAATGCATCCAAACTAGACAATATTGTTTTGTGTTACCCTACCCCACCCCACCTTGGCTGACATTCATTGGGCAGCCTGTTATTGTCTCATCATCACACCCTGCAGCTGTTTCAGGTTTTAGCAGTTTCTCTAAGGACTTCACTTTCAAAATCTCATTAATTGTTTATGATCATTTTTACATCAATGCTTGCTTACAACAAATAAAGCAGCAGTTCATTGCACCAATGAGGACTGGTTTACAATGGAAGGAACTGCTGTAGCCCAAAGTGAAAACAAGTGGTTTGCTTCCAGAGCAGAAGTTCTTAACATTTTCTTTACCACAGACCTCTTTAAATATCTTTTGTTGCTGTGGACCACCAAGGCTGAACTTAATTTTTAAACAATTTGAGGTATTGTAGAAATGATATCTATCATTGGCCAAAGACTCCTGCTCTTTGAGATCAGCCCGCCTGCCTGCCGCCCTCCTTTCTTTCTATTTTAACTGTAAAAGCTCATAACATTTCTTCAAACCTTCATGGATCTTCTCAAAGGACACTGAATCCCCAGGGGCCTGAAGACCACTTTTCCAGACGATAATAGATTTATTTGTTTGTTTATTTACAACATTTCTTTTTTTTTTTTTTAAATAATTTTTATTATAGTTTCTACAAATCCACACAAGGAAAGAAGGAGAACAATAACAAGATGATAGAACAGTAAGAAAGAAAAAGAAAGAAGTACAAAAAAAAAAAAAAAAAAAAAAAAACATCCAAAACATAACACACATCTAAATACAATCAATACAGCTAACTAAACTATTCTAAAATGACTTCCACTCCATCCTCAGGATCTTCTCTATAAATTTCTTCTCCTTAAAATCTATTCTTATCTCTTTATTTTTTAACTTTCTTCTCATAGTCATATATAGAGGACCAATCTGTCCTCTTTAAAGTTTTTCCATTGTTCCTTTTCAACAAAAAGGTCAATTCGTCCATATCTCTTATCTCCTTAATTTTTATCCACCAATCTTCAATACTTGGAATTATAGCAGTCTTCCAGCATTTAGCATATATCATCCTAGCTGCCGTTGTACAATAAGTAAATAATTTATCTTCATTCTCTTCCATTTTCAACTCAGAGTCTGATAGTCCAAGAAGGTAATACTCAGGTTTCTTCTTAAATCTTTTCTTAAAAATTTTTTGCATCTCTTCATGTATATTCGACCAGAACTTAGTTGTCTCTTTACATGTCCACCACATGTGGTAAAATGTACCTACTTGCTCACTGCATTTCCAGCATTTATCTGATATATTTTGATACATATGACTTAACTTATTCGGGGTCAAATACCACCTATAAAACATTTTATACCAATTTTCTTTCAAATCCATAGCATATGTATATTTTAATTTTTTATTCCATATCGTTTCCCATTCCCCAAAGTGGATGGGTCTTCTTAAGTTTTCAGCCCATTTAGTCATACAATTTTTTACCTGTTCGGTTTCCGTCAGCCACTGAAGTAATTTATTATATATTATTGTAACAGTTTTCTTTTGCGTTTTTAATATTTTGTCCCATACATTCTCCTTCCAATCAAAACCGGTTTTTTGGTCCTGTTTAAAATATTCCTTTATTTGAAGGTAATTTAACCAAGTTATATTGCCATATAGACTCTTTAATTGTTCAAATGATTTAATCTCCATCTTCCCTTTCACTAATATGTCCTTATATCTTGGCCAATTCCTCCACCCTATTTACAACATTTCTATCGCGCTTTTCTCTACCCCAGAGGGACTCAATGAAGCTTACACTTAAACAACTATTTGATGCATTCCAAAACAATGTAAAGTTAAAATAAACATTTAAATACAATTATAAAATACATTTAAACATATAAAACAATGCCTTCACTGTTAGCCATGGTATACAAAGTCATAGTCTGGGCCATTCCAATACTCACTGCACATAATTCCAATTTTAATCTACTGCATAGGATATTCAAAGGCTTGATCAAAAAGCCACATTTTTACTTTCTTACAGAAGATCAGGAGAGAAGGAGCTGATCTAATATCATGAGGGAGAGAATTCCACAGCCGAGGGACCACCACTGAGAAGGCCCATCTCTCTTCCCTGCCAGTTGCACCTGCGAAGGAGACGGGATCGAGAGCAGGGCCTCCTCATACAATCTTCAGCTCCGAGATAGTTCATAGGGAGATAACTGTTCGGACAATATTCCACCTTTATCTCCCACTTGTGTCTATCGATTTTACACCCCTCTCTTCTTCCCCCCACCCCCAACCTTTGGGAACAGTACTTGTCTTCATTCAAATATTATTTTAATTGAACTATAAGTCAGGGTTGAATTGAGAATAACAACAATAATACATTAGCATCTCTCCTTACTGTCAAAAGCATGCATATCTTCCTCAACATCAACTTCAGAAACAAATTCTACAACATTTAGGCTAGATCTACACTGCCCTATATCCCAGGATCTGATCCCAGATTATCTACTTATCCCAGATTAGTACTCATATAATCCAGTTCAAAGAAGATATCTGGAATCAGATCCAGGAATACAAGGCAGTGCAGCTTAGGCCCCTTCTACACTGCCATATAAAATCCAGATTATCTGCTTTGAACTGGAGTATATGACAGTGTAGACTCATATAATCCAGTTCAAAACAGATAATGTGGATTATCTGCTTTGATCAATTGGATTATTTAGCATTGTAGAAGGGGCCTAAATCTTCCTTTGCAAACACAAATTTATGTCCACATTTAACAATCAGCATACTAAACAAAATAATTTATAAAGAGTGGATATTTTCATTATACTTGTATCACTCAACTAGCAAGTACATTAGCATTTCTGTTCAGCAAGAGGGAAGAACAGTATGACGCACATTGGAATGTCTGCAAGCTTTTCTAAATAATCACCAGGGCTAGAAACAGAACTAAAAGAAAATCTCGAGAAATGGTGCCCAATAAATCAATAAAAAATGAGCCAATGGATGCTAGCACATCCGACCCTGTCAAACAGAATATATTTGTCTCCCACTTAATAATGATTTTTTAAAGTCCCAATCTTTTAGAATAATGTATCACCTTATACACAGAGTCTTCACATAATTTACATTGTGCTAGTCAGATATCAGGATTAATTTTAAATTCATCCATGTTGCTTAAATTGCAAAAACAAAGCAGAAACAAGGCGTTTTTTGGTTAATAGAGGAAACAATATTCCTCTATGATCATATCAGATTTCCCGTCAAAGGCCTTGAGGCCTAATAGTATAAAACCTAAGAACAAGAGGCCATTCTTCAGAGTCCTAAAAATATACCAGCAGTATTTGAAAAACAGGCCTCAAGAATCCTTTTTCGAAATAGACAATAACTTTCCCTTTATCCTTAATATTGCTATTTAGTCCAAAGTAATTCAGGTTACATATAGCATCATTGCCTGGCATATGATTCACTGTAATCTTCCAGCTGGGCAGTAATATATTTATTTACGCAGCAATTACGTCATGTACTTCTCTAGAGAGGGCAGTCATGTTATTATTGTCGAAGGCTTTCATGGCCGGAATTACTGGGTTGTTGTAGGTTTTATGGGTTGTATGGCCATGCTCTAGAAGCATTTTCTCCTGACGTTTCGCCTGCGTCTGTGGCAAGCATGCTTGCCACAGACGCAGGCGAAACGTCAGGAGAAAATGCTTCTAGAACATGGCCATACAACCTGAAAAAGGATGCTTGCCACAGATGCAGGTGAAACGTCAGGAGAGAATGCTTCTAGAACATGGCCATACAACCTAAAAAAGGATGCTTGCCACAGATGTAGGCGAAACGTCAGGGGAGAATGCTTCTAGAACATGGCCATACAACTGAAAAAGGATGCTTGCCACAGATGCAGGTGAAACGTCAGGAGAGAATGCTTCTAGAACATGTCCATACAACTGAAAAAGGATGCTTGCCACAGATGCAGGCGAAACGTCAGGAGAGAATGCTTCTAGAACATGTCCATACAACCTGAAAAAGGATGCTTGCCACAGATGCACATGAAACGTCAGGAGAGAATGCTTTTAGCACATGGCCTTAGAACCCGAAAAAGGATGCTTGCCACAGATGCAGGCGAAACGTCAGGAGAGAATGCTTCTAGAACATAGCCATACAACCTGAAAAAGGATGCTTACCACAGATGCAGGCGAAATGTCAGGAGAGAATGTTTCTAGAACATGGCCATACAACCTGAAAAAGGATGCTTGCCACAGATGCAGGTGAAACGTCAGGAGAGAATGCTTCTAGAACATGGCCATACAGCCTGGAAAACCCACAGCAACCCAGTTATTCCAGCCATGAAAGCCTCCGACAACACATTAACCTGAATTACCACTATATTATTGTTGTTATTTGTTGATTTATCAAAATATACAACAAAACAGTGGGATTAATGGATGAGATTCTGTGGGCCCTTCCACACAGCCCTATAATCCCGAATATCAAGGCAAAAAATCCCCTAATCTCTACTTTGAACTGGGTTATCCGAGTCCACACTGCCATACATTCCAGTTCAAAGCAGAAAATGTGGGATTTTATTCAGCTGTGTGGAAGGGGCCTACTTGAAGATGCTCTGTTTGCCTTCATTTGGCTACTGAGAAAAATATGGTGGGGCATTTAGTAAACAAGGGAAGCGGATGTCCCATCTGTGCTGTCTTGAAGATGCTTGTTTTGGCCTTATAGGGGAAAATATGCCTCCCTTAATCACTATGGGAAATTGACTCCTATGGGAATGTTATGTAAGATGGACAGGCAGCAATGGATGCTGCAGCCATGGATCAGAGAGCATCCTGGCTTTCCCAGATCCTTATAGCAATGCCCCCAATCCAATGGAAAGCTGCTCTAAAGGGATCCTGCATGAAAGGCTGGGGGCTCCTTCCCACCTCCAAGCATTCCTGGCTCACCTTGGGCATGCGGATGTACTCCATGGCTCAGGCTCTCCATCCACCGACCTTCCCGGCGTCGTGATGCTTCTCAGGCAGGTTAGGGCTTAAGCCCCGCCCCTTGCAGCGGCCGCCGCCGCGCTCATTCTGCCTCTCTCCCGGCTCTGGCCGCACCCCGAGGCATTCTGGGGGTTGTAGTCCAGCCAGGCTAGGGGGCCTTGGCTGAGGGGGCTGAATGCCTCTCCATGAACTACAGTTCTCAGCATGGTTGTCATTAGCCACTCAAATGGAAGAATAACACTGTGGGTTAATGTTGTGTGGTAGGGCATATCTGCTTTGAACTGCATTATATAGCAGAGAACGGAAAAGAGATTTAAAGTGGACAGGAAAAGAGATTTAAAGATGGGCTCAAAGCCAACCTTAAAAACTCTGGCATAGACTGAGTACTGGGAAGCCCTGACCCTTGACCACTCCAGCTGGAGGTCAGCTGTGACCAGCAGTGCTGTAGAATTTGAAGAGGCACAAAGGGAGAAGCGTGCCAAGAGGAAGGCACGTCAAGCCAACCCCGACCGAGACCGCCTGCCACCTGGAAACCAATGCCCTCACTGCGGAAGAAGATGCAGAGCAAGAATAGGGCTCCACAGCCACATATGGACCCACAAGAACACTGAAAGACAATCATCCTCGGAAAACGAGGGATCACCTAAGGCATAGCAGCGTGGACTCAGGCTTTTTCCATAAAGCTGAATAAAATCCCACATTATCTGATTAGAACTAGGATATACAGCAATGTGGACTCAGGGCCCTTCCACATAGCCATATAACCCACAGTATCCAAGCAGAATAACCCACAATATCTGCTTTGAACTTAGGGCCCTTCCTCACACCCCTTTATCCAAGAATATCAAGGCAGAAAATCCCACATTATCTGCTTTAAACTGGAATATATGGCAGTGTGGATTTAGGGCCCTTCCACACAGCCATATAACACTCAGTACCAAGGCAGAATAATCCACAATATCTGCTTTGAATTTAGGGCCCTTCCACACAGTCCTAAATCCCAGAATATCAAGGCAGAAAATCCCACAATATCTGCTTTGAAATAGGTTGTCTGAGTCCACACTCAGATAATGTGGGATGTTCTGCCTTGATATTCTGGGATACAGGGCTGTGTGGAAGGGCCCTGGGTTATCCAAATCCACACCACCATACATCCCAGTTCAAATAGATAATGTGGGATTTTATTCAGCTGTGTGGAAGGCACCTCAGATAACCGAGGGTTAAGGCAGAAAACCCCACAATATCTGCTTTGAACTAGGTTATCTGAGTCCACACTCAGATAATGTGGAATTTCCTGCCTTGATATTCTGGGATATAGGGCTGTGTGGAAGGGCCCTCAGATAACCCAACTCAAAGCAGCTCTTGTGGGATTTTCTGCTTTGATATTCTGGGTTATATGGCTGTGTGGAAGGGCCCTCAGGCTCCTTCTACACTGCCATATGATCCAGATTATCAAAGCAGATAACACATCATCTGTTTTGAATTGGGTTATATGAGATCTCCCTTATACACTGCCAGGTTATCAGCTATGAACTGGATTATATGACAGTGTAGACTTCAGGCCCTTCTACATTGTCATATAATCCAACTGATCAAAGCAGATAATCTGGATTTTATATGGCAATGTAGAAGGGGCCTCAGTTAATCTGCATTCTGGACCTGGGGGCCCATCCACACAGCTCTATATCTCAGAATATCAAGGCAGAAAATCCCACAATAACTGCTTTGAACTGGGTTATCTGAGTCCACATTCAGATAATGTGGGATTTCCTGCCTGTGTGGGATATAGGGCTGTGCGGAAGAGCCCCCGCATTATATGACAATGTAGATGGGGCCTGAATCTATGCTGACCATATAATGCATTTTCAAACCGCATTATATGGCAATGAAGAAGGGACCTCTGAGAGGCCCTCCCACACAGCCATATCACCCAGAATATCAAAGCAGATAATCCAAAATATCTGCTTTGAACAGGATTATCTGAGTCCACACTGCCATATAATCCAGATCAATGTGGATTTTATACAGTTGTGTAGAAGGGGCCTTAGAGCCCTTCCACACAGCCCTATATCCCAGAATATCAAGGTAGAAAATCCCACAATATCTGCTTTGGACTGGGTTATCTGAGTCCACACTCAGATAATGTGGGGTTTTCTGCCTTGATATTTTAGGATATAGGGCTGTGTGGAAGGGCCTTTGATCTCAGGCCCGAAAATCTATAGGACTTGGTATAATCTCAACCTTGTAAATCTATTGAAGTTTTCCTTTCTCACACCTCCTGAACACAATGGAACTTACTTTCAAGGGTTGATCTTTAGGCATTTTACTAATGTCTAAAGATCTTTTTTTTAAAAAAAAATCTTTGTATTATGTCTCCAGGGATCCTCAATAATTTTGATTCAAAAATAACATCATTTTTATACTTTTTTAATCAATGCAGCAACTTTCTGAGTCCTGAAAATCATTTCTTGGGTTCTTTCAAGGTAAAGAGTGTAAGTAAGGCTGGAGTAGTGTTTTAATTGGGTGAAGCTAATTGATAGAGGCAGGAGTTAATTCACATGACTTCGACATCTGAACTAAATATCCTTGTAACAATGGGAATCCTGCCAGCCATATCAAAGATCATTTACGATCAGAACATTTGTTTTGAGAAACAGTTGGCACATAACATGTTTGTAATTGACCTACAATATGGACATAGCATAGAAACCATTATTATTTGCATGCAATTACAGTATGCCCCCCCCCCCCCTATCAGTGGTACTGGGATCCACAGTTTCATTTATCCACCAAAATATGTCCTTTCTAATCATTATCTAGTTCCCCTTGCATGTAATTATGGGATTCTTGTGCCATAATTCCTTCATTTTAACAAGTTTTGCTATTATCCACAGTTTCCAGTATCCATGGGAAGGTTGGGAACATATCCCCTGTGGATATTGGGAAAATATTTTATATTATTGACATGAGACTATAGGGATTCCAGCTACAACTCTGGAGACCAAAGTTCAAATCCTCACTCAATTGTGGAAATCCACTGGGTAATCTTGGGCAAGTCACACAATCTCATCCTCAAGCAAAGACTCTCCCACTCCATGAACAAATATCCCCCCCCCCCCCCCAAAAAAAAACCCCTCTGTTATGGGTTTTCCATAAATCAGAAATTACTTGAAGGCACAGAATAACAACAATATCAGGCAAGGAACTTCGTGCATAGATCAAACGTGAGGAAAGTACACTAGGACCACACGTGGATCCTCATGGCTGGTTTTGTGGCCATAACACTCTCCTTGTGTAATCGGAGATGACCCCCCCCCCCCCCCCCCGGGCTCTGTAAAAGATAGTTCATAATCAGGGAATTAATAGTTTTGCCAAGGACACAAGGTTGGAATGACCCCATAATCCCCTATAACTTTTATGAACGCTCATGAACTTTTTAGAAACTTTTAGGAACTTTGGGATGGCTGAAATGAATTCCCTTTTGACCCTGCATGCCTTTCCCTATGAACTCTGTATATACCCCCATGCCCCATTCCTTATATGTGTGTATGTCTATATAAGAAATTATGAAGCAAAGTGAGCTTTTCATGAACTATGCCAGCAACTCATGGCTCTAGGAATCTCCAAACTCCCTGAGCCAATAATCCCCTAAGAAAGGACTTGACCAAAACCCATTTGCATGGACAATAAGGAAATTGCTCTTTTTTCTGGACCTCGGAGGGCTGATAGCCGGGCCATCCAGAACAATGGATTCTCTGGACATACTAAATCACTCAACCCAAAGGACATCTCCCCATCTGCGAGGAACCGAGGATTGTTGCCGCCTCCCCTGCTGTGTTGTATCCCAGTCTCCGAAACCAATCTCAACTTCATTAAATTAAATCATTTAATAGACAGTAAAACAAAGGACCTGGCCTTTTGGAGCTAGACAAAGACGTTAATCCAAAGATCAGGACAATAACCCTGACCAGGCTTTAGAGCCTAAAGCTATCGCTTGGTTGCTTGGCAAACACTGGTCATTTGTAATCCAGTCACCTAGACATTTTTCTGGAAAAGAAAATCACTCTTGGAATCCACCAGGAGTTGGAATTCATCCTTTAAATAGATTCAGGCACACTGCCCAGCAATATTTAACACAAAACAATTGTTGTTGTTGTGTGCTATAAATTTGTTTCTGACTTATGGCAACCCTAAGGTGACTCTATCATGGGTTTTTCTTGGAAAGACTTGTTCAGAAGGGGTTTGCTTATGTCTTCGTCTGAGAGAGTGCAACTTGTGCAAGGTTTACATGGCTGAGCAGAGAGTTGGACCCAGGTCTTCAGAGTCATAAGACTTTATTACATGCTGCAATAAAATCAGTGTTTCTACACATTTAAGAAACGACTACTGAAGGAGCTCATCACATGATGCAAACTTGTATCATGGATTCCAGGTATTTAATCATTTCTAAAGTGTATTCCTAAGGTGATTGGGAAAGGAAAACATGTGATGGGGGTAGGAAAGTAATTCATTTAATTTCCAAATGGGGCGTTGTGAAGCTTAAGGGGAAAACAATGATCCCCAATGTATTACTTATTGCGTGGGATGAAGTCCTTAGTCCAGTGCTCAAACCACTACACAACATGATGTCTTCAACATGACTCTTTTCCTCTAAACTAGAGGCTGTGCATCTTTTAAATGTATTTTTAAACTATGCCATCGTCAGAGGTTCCCATCACTTGAAAATTTCCCCTCTCAACCCGCCCATTGTGCATGGAAGCACAAGTTGAGCATCCAAAGAAAAAAAAGCAGTCAGTAACCAGCAAATAGAAGATTTCTAGGTATGAACCATTTTCATTGTCTCATTCTCTGCAATACTAGAAACCAGGGAAATGAATGAAAATTTCATTTGGATAGACATAATTTTTCCTTGGCCTCATTATGCCCTCCAAGTTTGTGTTCATCACTGACACTGATGCCTATCATTCTTTCTTCATAGTTGACATTTGAAATAAATGTTTCTGTTTGCTGTTTTTCAGGTCACATTTCTGTGTTACTGGGCACTTGATCTGAATGCTATAAACTTTCCCTGTACTTGGGTCCAACTAGAAGCAACGCACGAGATCTTGATCCCGAGGTGAAATCTTTTCACGTGAGTAAGTTTTGTGAGGCTGTAACCTTTCACTCTGTTAAATTATTTTTCCCTGTTTAATGTTTAACACACACTTTAAGAAGTATTTGTGAATCACCTCACAGTGGATCAAAAATAAAATTTAAAAAAAGTTAAATAAAAAATAGGTCAGCATAGCAAGACAAGCCTCTGTGACAAGAAAGATCATTGTTTGTTTGAATAATAATATTAATTCAGATACATTATAGAATAAGTGATGATTTAATGATAACCAAAATTAAAGGATTACATTAAACTGAGAATATTATTTGGCAGGGCAAATGGATGAAAGTGAAAAACTGTTATTATGAAACAAGCAATTTCTAACAATAACTTTGGACATGGGAAAAGTTTGGAATATATATCCCTCTTTTTAATTTATTTTTGATTGCTGGGAATTAGTAAAAATTATGACGGTGGGGAACTATCCATCATATAGTGATGGATTGTTCCCTCAGGAAGTAACCCCAAGTATCTGTGCATGCTGTGTTCAATACTCCATGGACAGTGGAAGGTTACTCTGAAGGTAGTTCCAATAACAACAGTTAGTAAAATCTTGGCAGAAAATTCAAGAAAGTGAATTATGCAAAATAAATGGGTCAGACCACATACATGGATATGGTCAGGGGAAAAGGCATGTAGGAAACTCTTTTCTTCGAAAGGGTTAAAAAGAGGAAAATAGCACACACTGAAAAAATATATACAAGCAGTCTACAAATAAGATTTGTAGGTTTGTTCTTAATTTGACTTTGTATGTAAGTCAAACAGGTACATTTTTTAAATGAAACCACCTATTTTCTTAAATGTTTTGGATAGCATAACACGCCTATAATGGTTGTTTTACTGTGACCCTTTTCAGATTTGAATAATACATATAGTAATTAAAATAATTATTGTGTGACTGAGACAAAGGTTCAAAGAACGACAGTGGTAGAAATCATGTATATTCTTGTTCCCCTCAAAATGAGGATGTTTTTAAAACTGAATTGCTACATTTACTTTAATAATAATAATAATAATAATAATAATAACCGCTATAATTCACAATTTTAAGAAAGACAGTAAAAAAATTACTGTAGAGTAGGAGTCAGATTTGGAAATAAAACACCTCTTTGGGGCAAATGGATGTTTCATAAAATATTCAATATTGGTCTGTGGACATAGCTCTAAATGTCACATTTTGGAATTAAGATGGCCACTATAGCAAGTGATTTAGAATAATACTTGGCCAATCCTGCAAGTCTTGTGATTTTCTTAAACTTTGAAGGTTGCTTGTCTTGGCATCACACTGTAATGTAACTTTACTTCTTCAAAGTACTCTCCGACTGACTTGTCTTATCAGATATTCGGATGAAGGGCTAATCCTCTAAATACATAGAAGCACTTGAGATTTCCAAGAAAATCACAGAGGAATCAAAGTTCACCTGCAAAAGAAAGGGGGGAAAATAAATTAAAGACCTATCAACAGAAAAAAATTAGAAGGTTAAAACTTTTATTACCAATTTTTATTCCACTCTTTAAAATGATAGAAGAAAAAGTGGATAAGAATGAACATCTTGAATGTTGGGCTATAACTCATTCCTTAGTATTAAACAAATATTTCAACCATTATCAACCTAAGAGTAGAAAATGCTGGGTTCACATCCAACACAGATTTATAGGTGGCACTGTGTTATAATATTAAATTCTCCGTGGTTTTCTTATCCAGAATTTTGAAATGTATGTATTAAAACCAATGTGATTCACATCAGTTCAGAATTCAATTCAATAAATTGAGTCCCTTAACAAGAAATATTACATTTCTGTGTTATATTTAATGGCTAGTTAAATATTAGTGACCTAGTAAACTATGAAAATAAATAGCAAACATGACTGTCACCCCAAGTGAACTCCCCCAAATAAGAAATGATCCTGCAAGTGTGAAAACAATTTGATTAAAAATCATAGTTCAACTTTTGGAAAGGCATGACTTTGTTAGAAATCATAACCTTTTTGGAAAATGATGCCATAACCTTTTGGAAAATGGCATTCACTATAACCTTTTGGGAAATCAGGAATCTCCCTGAGAAGAGTTAAAAACTTGCTTGAGTCAACCTTCTCCTTAGGGGTAAATATATCGACTAGGGTTCATGCAAGGCAATTAGGTTTCTCAGCCGTTAAACTGATATACCTCGATATCTCTTTGAACTGTTAGAGCAGTGTTTCTCAACCTTCCTAATGCCACGACCCCTTAATACAGTTCCTCATGTTGTGGTGACCCCCAACCATAACATTCTTTTGCTACTTCATAACTGTAGTTTTGCTCCTGTTATGAAACATAATTTGGGAGTTGTAGTTGTTGGGATTGATGGTTCACCTACAATCAGAGTATTCTAAACTCCACCAACGATGGAATTGAACCAAACTTGGCACACAGAATGCCTACGGCCAACAGAAAACACTGAAAGGGTTTGGTGGGCATTGACCTTGAGTTTTGGAGTTGTAGTTCACCTACAGAGAGCACCGTGGACTCAAACAATGATGGATCTGGACCAAACTTGGCACGAATACTCAGTATGCTAAATGTGAACACTGGTGGAGTGTGGGGAAAATAAGCCTTGACATTTGGGAGTTGTAGTTGCTGGGATTTATAGTTCACCTACAATCAAAAAACATTCTGAACCCCACCAATGATAGAATTGGGCCAAACCTCCCACACAGAACCCCCATGAACAATAGAAAATGCTGTGTTTTCTGATGGTCTTTGGTGACCCCTCTGGCATCTCCTGGTGACCCCTCCAGGGGTCCCGACCCCCAGGTTGAGAAACACTGTGTTAGAGAGAACGATATGCCAATGACACACACACATATATATAGCATAGTTTCAAAAGTGTTCTTTCAGTGACCCAAAAAAACATCTACTCTCCCTTAAAACACCTTGGTTTAAATCATGCTCTCGAGTTATCAAAAAGAAAGTAGTCTTTGTCAAAATAGCATAGTTGGTTTACTCACAAACTTCATGTATTCAGCACACAGGTAGTTTGCATATCAATCCAGTTGCAGATAGCATTGGAAGAAGTTTCTCTGTGTAGATAACACAGGACATCTTTCTTATAATCAACAGTCCAAAGTCAAAAGCATCTCTCTGTTCTGAGAGTCTAATAAGGTCTCTGTCTATTTCTACAATATTCTAAACTGTACTGTTTCTACTGGCATCTAAAAGCATACTGTTTCTACATTGAAAGTCTAATGGCTTGTGCCTTTCTAAAATGGAGTCTGTGTCCTGAATAGTCCCAGATCTGATCACATGGTCTGCAACCCCCCTCACAACAAAGAGTTAAGGAAAACTGCATATCAACACACACATATACAATACAGTAAGCAATCTGAATTATGTACATAACAAATAACTAGTGTAGGAAGCTTGTAGAAGGTGCTATTTCCAACATAAACATTATAAAGAATTATGGAGTATTATTATGACTCCAACCAAGTATGAGTTAAGAGATACAAATTTGTCTTGGGACACAGAGGGATTCCTATTTTTATCCTAACTTTTATGAGGGGCGTTCTCATGTGCTCTCATTAAAGCATTGGGACATGATACATTTTTCCCCTTATGATGCTCTGTTTGCACGCCAACTGGCATGACAAAATAGATTAGAAATGTGGTGGAATTTAGAAAGAAGCAGCATCCAAAATATGTGCTTGTATGTCCTTTCTGGTTGAATATACCATTACAGGTGGAGTATCCCTTATCAGAAATGCTTGGAAGTAGAAATGTTTGGGATTTTTTTTTCAGATTTTGGAATAGCTATATTTGTTTATATAGGCATAATGAGATACTGTGGCATCTAAACATTAAATCCATTTATGTTTCATATACACCTTATCTATGTACGACTTTTGATAACAGGGGTTGAGCTCCCCCTCGAACATGTAGCCCACTCAGTGATCTTGAGCAAGTCACACTCTTTCAGCCTCAGAGGCAATGCCAATCCCCTTCTGAGACCCCTCCTACACTGCCATATAATCCAGATTATCAAAACCGTTAATCCACATTATCTGCTTTGAACTGGATTAAATTGGTTTACTTCCATGTAATCCAGTTCAAAACAGATAATCTGGATTTTATATGGCAGTGTAGAAGGGGCCTAAGTAAACAGTGTCTAGAAAACCCTGTTTGCCTTAGGGTCACCATAGGTTGGAAATAGCGTGAAGGCACACAACAACAACAACAACACATAGACTGGAAGATAATTTTTTGCACAATATGAACAACTGAGGCAGCTGGTATGATGCTACGTGGCCAGCTCAAGGGGAAACCACGTGGCAATGCTTCCCCATGTGTGATCGGGAAGCGTAGCTGCAGGCGAGGCAAAATTTGGGGTGATGGAATTGCCCCGCTGCTCTGTGGATACATCACAGAGGCTGACAAGTCAGTTAATTGTGTAGTTCCAACCTCAAGGCATGCTTTTTGAGGTACTTCTGTGTGCCACATTCTTTCAAGTTTGATAATGCCTCCTCAAACTAAAATCCCATGCTTCCATATCACCGAGGCATGGCAGTTGAAATGATATCAAACGCCATTAATTCTGCAGTGTAGATACATCCAAAAAGATTTGATACCATGCATGATATTTGCTGGGACCATTTCCCCATTGCCATTAGAGACCCTGGACATTTTGAGGAGTGTCCTCAGGGAAGTTTCTGGTAAAGAACATTTCTCATTTTCAGTGCAATGTGTAGCTCAGAGTGACCTTCTGGGTGGTGGCTGAACCAGTCCTGCTTTGTTCCCAGTATTCTCTATAGACACTGAACTCCATCGGGAAAGTTATATTTATTTATACACTCTTATTTAATGTCCCCAAGACTTAACTTTTGATCTGTCCATCTTTTCCTATGGGAATCTCACTTCAAAATCTCAGTAACTCTCTGAATTAAAAAATGCCACACACATCGACCCAGAGTCATGATCGTATCTCATGAGTCCACTGCAGATGTACTTAGTTGTTAGCGAAGGGAATGTTTTGCATGGATCATTTATGTTGTTTTAGCACTCAAAAAAGAAGGAAGAAACTGGGAAGAGAGAAACATATCCAAAGATAGAGGACGATAAGATGTTAAACAGAAATGAGCTCTTGCAGTTCTATTGTCTATGTAAAAGGGGTAATTACTGGGACAGTCCCAGGCCATCTTGGGGTAATGAATAAGATAATATAGCTCCATTCTTCCACATACAGAAACTGACCGAACTGGCTGCTAAATCTTGTGACACCATCAACTATCAGATGGTATCCTCCACCATTCCTTAGGTAGCAGGTACATTTCACAGGCCAGGGACAAGTTGTGTGACTTTGTCTTTTAATCAAGTCAAGAAGTCCCAAAAATCTGTAAAAAGTTGTTTCTCAGCCTCTGCCACCTAAAGTGACACCCTCGCTCTGCCTACTGGTGAGACCACTCTTTTCTTATAGATATACTTTTTATTAAGGATTTTTGATACAAAGGTTAAAAAAGAATGGGTGTGAGAAAGAAGAAAGAAAAAGGAGAAGTGGGATAGGTAAGGAGGGATAGGAATGGGGGTAGAGTAAAAGGGAGAGGGAAGGAAAGAAAAATGGAAGGTAAAAAACAAAAACAAAAACAACCGGGGGGGGGGGGGCTGTCTTCTTTCCTTCTTCTTTACAAGGAGTGAGATTGTGTCATGTTGTCCTTATTCTTGCATTCCTGTTGTCTCCTCTTTTTCCGCGGTGGTTTATTTTTTTCTTCTATTTTTCAGTAAGAATTTGTTAAATTAGTAGTTTCACGTTGTTTTCTTTTAACCAGGCTATCAGAGGGGACCAATCCATCATCTTCATGTATTTGTTCTGCACTTTTGAAATTAAATATGTTAATTTGTCCATATTCATGATATCTATCCATTCTTCTGTCTGTGGTCACATTTCTTGTCTCCATTTTCTCGCATACACAATCCTTACAGTGGTTGTAATATATGTCAATAATTTATCTTCATTAGTGTTCCATTTTATCTTGATCATTCCTAAGAAGAAGAGTTCTGGTTGGAATGGGAGTTCCTTTTTAAGGATTTTTTTGGCTGATCTCGTGAATCTCTTCAGAAAACTCCACCGCATATTTAGAAAAGATCCTTCACATTTTCCACACTTCCATCATTTATAATTTGTATCTTTGGTAAATTTAGCAATCTTCTTCAATGTCATGTACCATTGGTACATCATTTTAATCCAATTTTCTTTCAAGTTGAATGCGTTTTTGTAATTTAGTTTCTTATTCCAATTTTTGGAGTGAGACCACTCTTTTAAATCATGTTACCTTTACAGATTTTCCTTCTTTACATTGTGATGTTCAAAGTAGTAACACTGTGTTTGCAGATCCAGGAGGGGAAAAGTAATTCAAGAGTATGGACATGTTGCAAGAAAGGTTTCTATACAAGCAACTTGTTGTGTGCCTTCTAGTTGTTTCCAACTTATGGCAACCCTAAGAAGATGACAGTCATGGAGTTTTCTGAAGCTAAGAGTGCTAGCCTTGCCTATGGACATGTAGTGAGTTTTCATGACAGGGCAGTGGATTGGACCCAATTCTCCAGAGTCATAATTCAATGCTCAAACTACTAGGGGCCCTTCCACACAGGGCAAAATCCCGAGAGGTACTGGGATTTTAAATCCCAGTTTTTCTTGGGATTGAGGCCCCACACCAGCCCCAAACTCTGGGATTTTGCTTGGGGTGGATGACAACATTCCATCCTAGGTTGACCAGAGGGCATCTGGCTAGCCTCCAGCCCCTTCCCATCTGTTTTCATACTAAACTTACTGGAGGGGCCTGGCTGCATCCTCAGGCCCCTCAGAGAAAAATCCTGAAATGTCAAAATAATTTTGATGTGTCAGAAGCTTTCTCCAAGAGGCCTAAAGATACAGCATAATCCCTCCAGTAAATTTAGAGGGAAAACAGGAGGCTGGGAAGGGAGATGGGGTTGCCATCCCACTCCTTCTGGCTTTTCCCGCCTCCATCCAGAGGCGGCTCATCCATTACGCGAAGTAAGCGGTCGCAGAACACTTTTTTTTGCCAGGGGCGCAGAGGCGCCTCTGTAAATGCCCCTCGATCGCCACTTGAGGAGCGCCCCCTCAGCTCACAACAGCCCTAGCAGTCCGGGGGGGGGGGAGGGAGCCTCGGCTTTCTTGCCTCGCTGCCGGACGATCCTCTTCCCAAAGAGAGCGAGAGAAAGAGCCCCTCCGGCTGGAGGTATCTCCCACCTCCGCTCCCTCCTTTGTTTTTGCGCCTACCTTCAGGAAAGGTGGGCATCTCCACCTCTGTCTCTGTCTCTCTCTCTCTGGGTCCTAATGGCTGAGGAGAAAGTCAGGAGAAGAAGTGACTTTTGGTGCACACGCCGGGGTCTCCAGGCACGCCTCCGGACCCAAAGCAAGCCAGGCAAGGGAGCAAGTGCGGCAAGTGTAGTTACTGGGATGTATAGTTCACCTACAATCAAAGAGCATTCTGAACTCCACCAATGATGGAATTGAACCAAATATGGCTCCCAGAACTCCCACGACGAACAGAAAATATATATCAATGATTGGTTGGGGGGGGGGGGGCGCAAAAATACTGTTTGCTTACTGTTGAAAATTACCTAGGGCCGCCTCTGCCTCCATCGCAAGCAAAGTTGATGGGGACGAGGGAGAGGGCCTTGTCAGTAGTGGCCCCCTGACTCTGGAATGTCCTCTGCAGGGAATTAGATCGGTGTCCACCCTTACAGCATTAGGAGGGACCTGAAGACCTGGTTATTTAAACAAGCTTTTGACAGTGATTAGTAAGTCTCTAAAATATGCATCTACCTTGATGGCAATGCTCTTTTAGCTTATATGAATGACTATGTTTTAATCTAATGTTTATAATTTCATTTTTTGTTTTGTTATTTGGTTATGCTGTATTTCATGTGTTATATTGATTGGATGTGTTGTTGATTGTTTATTTCATTTTATTTATTTTGCTGTACTGCACTTTATTGTATTATCTATGTTGTAAGCCACCCCAAGTCCCCTGGGGAGAGGGAGTGGGAGTAGGAGTAGGATAGAAATAAATAATAATTATTATTTTCAGGATGGCAATGAGTATTGGCTCCTAGGATCACAGAAGGCAGTCCCAGAAGTCAATTCCCACAGGTGTAAAATCTGGATCTTTCAGTATGGTTCAGATCTTTCCAGGTGGTTTCTTAATCTGGACTAAACTGCGAAATCCCAGTTTATTCCAGATTAATCCAGATTAACCTGAGGCATTGTTTGGTGTCGTCACAAGTGAGGCATTAACCTGCAACCCATCATGGGTTTCGGGCCTGTATAGAAGGGTCCTAGCCCATGTGGGCTCACTACAACTTTATTCTACCGATGGGTGAAAATATCTAATTGTTCAATGTGCTGTGAGATTGTTCCTGTAATGCTAATTTTAATTTTAAAATGTGCTAGGTAATGGAAGCCTACCAACACCCACAGATATCTTGTTGTCTATCTACTCTGCAGAAAAATGAGGGTGGAGAAAGCACACACACAGAGAAGCCCTAGAAACAAAATCCTGTTTTCTGTAAGTTGGAGAATGAAGAAAACTGTTAGAGAGAAAATAATCTCATATGAGATGTAGGTCTGGAGAAGAATTCTATGGATGCTTACTTACTTAGGCGATCCCTCGTTGGATGAATAGGATAGTCTTCCATGATCTGTATTCTTGTGGATCCGTAGGTGGCTGTGGAGCCCTATTCTTGACCTGCATCTTCTCCTGCAGTGAGGGCATTGGTTTCCAGGTGGAAGGAAGTCTTGGTCGGGGTTGGCTTGATGCGCCTTCCTCCTGGCACGCTTCTCTCTTTCACCCTCCATTCATGCCTCTTCAAATTCTGCAGCACTGCTGGTCACAACTGACCTCCAGCTGGAGCACTCACAGGCCAGGGCTTCCCAGTTCTCAGTGTCTATGCCAGAGATTTGGATACCGTGATGGATACAGAGATGGATACCGTGGACTGCTAAAAAGACACATAAATAGGTCCTGGAACAAATCAAGCCTGAACTCTTTCTAGAAGCCAAGCCAACTAAACTATGACTATGGTCATATTATGAGAAGACATTGCTCACTAGACAAGACAATAACACTTGGTAAGGTAGAAGGCAGCAGCAAAATAAAAAGACTGCATTACATATGGATAGGCTTAATTTAGAAGCCAAGACCTGAATCTGCAAGACCTGACCAAGGCTGATGATGATAGGGTGACTTGGAGGTGTCTCATTCACAGAGTCATATAAATCAAAGTTGACTTGAAGTCAGTTGACAACAAGAAGACATAGCAATAGCTATAATTATATCTGTGTACAAAATTCCAAGCAAGCTATGTTTCCTCTTCATGACATACCGTTTGAAACCAATTTGTTTGGCAGAGGGCAATTAAAAACAGCAGAACTCTTCTATAATACATGGGGAATTAACTGCACCTATTAAGCAGGCAGATCTTTTTCACAAATGATCTATTTCAGCCTACCTTGATTTGTGTGCATTTCAAATTTTGCCCCAGTGTATGTAATATTCAGCAAAGGTTAAAGGACGCTGTGTCCTGGATAATAATATCTTCTATTTATCTAGCAGTCTACATTTCAAGCAGCCCAGAATAAGATTACTCTTGCTGTTCTGCCAAAGAAATTTGCATCATGCCCCATAGGGCATTGCTCTCCTTTTCACAAGTGAGGCATTAAGTTGGCATTATTTTCCCTTCATAGACGTTATGGATTCTGAATAAGAGGCGGAGAAGGGGTGGAGTAGTCTAGGCCAAACAGAAACTGTTTTGTCAATGTGAAATAGTTTTCCTCCTAGATATCCTTTGAATCATTCTGGCTCAGCACGCCACCCTTGGACTCAGGATGCGGTTAAGCGTCCTACAAAATTTAAGCTTATAGTGCATAATAGTAGAGTGTGAGTGCCATGAACGAGATATGCTTAAGCAAACCCCAAATTCTACATTCAGTCACACCCACCTACAATACATGGGCGTAATAATACTGTCTAGCTTTGCATAATGCTGTCTGACCTCCTACATTGCTTAGGATGTTGCATATTTTCACATCCTATATGTCTATATGTCTATGCACAAGCAAATCTCACCAAGTTGCTGTGAGCCTTCCAGGCTGTATGGCCATGTTCCAGAAGCATTATCTCCTGACGTTTCGCCCACATCTATGGTAGGCATCCTCAGAGGTGAGGTCTCTTGGAAACTAGGCAAGAGAGGTTTATATATCTGTGGAATGTCCAGGGTGGAGAAATAACTCTTGTCTGTTTGAGACAAATGTGAATGTTGTAATTGGCCACCTTGATTAGCATTTAATTGCCTTGCAGCTTCAAAGCCTGGCTGGTTGCTGCCTGGGGGATGCCTTTCATGTTCCTTGATTCATGTTTAGGCACTGCATTTGGTGGTACCTTTGTATTTATTGTTATAGATATCTGTGCATGTTACGCTTATAGGTCCCTATGTAGCCCAACCTTCCATGGCAGCAAAAACAGCTGGACACTGAGTTGAAACAAACCACCTCCTTCTGTTCTGTCTGTCTGTGTATTGTCTAAACAAAGTGGCATTGAATGTTTGCCATGTATGTGTACTGTGATCCATCTGAGTCCCTTCGGGGTGAGAAGAGACTCAGTATTATTATTATTGTTGTTGTTGTTGTTGTTCACAGCTTCATGGTATACGGTAGACTCCTGCAGAGGTGAGAGGGTCCCTCTTGTCCTTTGCCAAATGCAACGCCCAAACACGAATCAAGGAACATGAAAGGCACTGTAGAGTAATTCAACCTGAGAAGTGAGCCATAGCAGAGCACCTGATGAACCAACCACCTGAACATAGCATATTGTTTGAGAACACAGAAATGCTCCACCACTTCAACAACCACCATGTCAGACTACACAGAGAAGTCACTGAAATCCACAGGCATGTGGACAATTTCAACAGAAAGGAGAAAACCATGAACATGAACAAAATCTGGCTACCAGTATTTAAAAACTCTAAAATGAAGATAATAAATAAAGAGCAACACTCAAAAACAGGGAATTCCAGACAAGAATCAATCATGGGCAGCTAACACCTCCTAACAAAGGATCTCCCCAGGCAATAATAAGACAGGCTTTGAAGCTGCAAGGCAATTCAATGCTAGTCAAGATGGCCATTTGTAACATTCACATTTGCTTCAAACAGACGAGTTCTTTCTCCCACCCTGGACATTCCACAGATATATAAACCCTACTTGCCTAGTTTTTAACAGGCCTCACCTCTGAGGATGCGTCATAGATGTGGGTGAAACATCAGGAGAGAATGCTTCTGGAATATAGCCATACAACCCCGAAGACTCATATAGCAACCCAGTGATCCCAGCCATTAAAGCCTTTGACAACAAATCTCACTGAGTTCAGCAAGACATATTATCAAGGCAACAGTATAAGACTGAAGCCATAAATACTCTTAAAATATATTTTGTGAAATTTATCATTGAGTATGATGCAGCTTACTTTTCATTGCCTTAAAGCTGCAATCCTCTACTCACTTGCCCTATTAGTTGGGCACTCAACCCACTTTATTATACAGCATCTATACTGTAAAGAGATACATCTGAGAGGGCTATCAAAGCTTTTATTGTCTCTGCTCTTGAACTTTCAAAACTACCTGTCATCTAGAAACGGAGCAGGCGTTTTTCTCTTGGCAGAATGATGCAAAAACCTTCATCAGTTTAATATTTCTGTGCAGAGGTGTTTTTAAAAAAGGAGATGCTGGAAGAACATTTTGTTTTACAAAAGATAGTGGTTTTTAAGAAAAACAAGACAACAACAAAATTCAGAAGAAAATAATTACGTAAAAAGTTCCCTGTAAATAATGTAATTCTATTTTGGGAGGCAATCATGCCAAGTTTTGGCTTTTACTAGTCTTGGGTAGTGAGCTAGCAATGTCATTCTTCCACTTTGTCTGTCATCTGGCCATTGTCATCCCTATATTTCAGACTGATTACTAGAATGTGCATTATGTGAGTCCATTCTATAAGATGTCTCAGAATAGTGTAGCATTCTGCAATGTGCCTTATACATTCCAGCATTTACTGATTTCCTGAAGTTTCCTAAATGTGCCTCTAAGCCTGATTCATAATGCTGGCCATCAGTTTATGGAACAAGGTGGTGCTCATCTCCATTTCTAAGCCAAAGAGCCAGCGTTGTCCATAGATGCCTCCTAGGTCATGTGGCTGGCATGACTGCATGGAATGCCGTTACCATCCCACTGAAGCGGTATCTATTGATCTACTCACATTTGCATGTTTTCGAACTGCTAGTTTGACAGAAGCTGGTGCTAACAGTGGGAGCTCACTCCCCTCCCTGGATTGTGACTATTGACTTTCCAGTCAGCAAGTTCAGCAGCTCAACGGTTTAATCTCTGTGCCACCGGGGGGCTCATATATATATATATATATATATATATATATATATATATATATATGCCACACACAAAGCACATCTTAATTTTGGAATGTTATATACAAAAGTACACCTTTGTATATTAAAAAAAAACTTGAGCACCTACAGATTTTGGTATCCACATGATGTCCAAAATCTCATCTCCATTTCCTGGCATACCAATTCCAATCAGTTCCAACAGAGATACGCAGAGATCGAGAGGAAGATTAAATATCAATTATTGCTCTGTTGGCCAAGGAAGGGTGACAAGGGAAAGTTTCCCAAAACCAACATAATCCATATTTACAAGCATGGACATTTTATAGACATTTGAGAGCAGTGAATTCCTACGATTGGTGCAAATTATGATTCACAACCTTATTGGTTCCAAAGTCGATGTGTGGTTGCAGGGTTTGCAGTTTGTGGTTGTGTACAGTTTAGTAAGATGAATTATTGAATCCATCTCCTGTATTCATGCCTCCCTTTCTGCTTGAGGGTTGGCAGAGGGGCAAGTTTCCTTGATGGGACAATAGATGGCCATTCCATATTGATGGGTTTAACTTTTCCAAGGGAGAAGTCCATTGTGTTGTGCATGGGATCGGGACTTTAGCTGCAGCCTTCTTGGAATTAATCAATTGATGAGAAAGGAATGAGGAGCTGTCCGTGTAACTCTGAGTCATTCCTGTACTGCAGTAACTTTTGGGGATCCCCTTTCAGACAACACACGGAGAATCCTAGAAACAATCCCCAATGGATACCAAGGGCCAATATGGCAACAACAGTGACAACAACACAAATTAGCTCATCTTCAAAAATGATCATTACAAGAAGGTAACTCATTTGAGCTAGAGACAAATAGGGTGTTGAGATGGTGTTGTAAGTAAAATTTTAAGCTAACTAATGTGATACATTTGACAGTTCTTTTTAGGGAATGAGGAGCATTTTTTCTGTATTCTTGCTTAATTGTGCTGATTACTTGGCCTATAACAATTTGTTGGAGCCCCCAATGGCACAGTGGGTTAAACCTCTGTGTTGGCAGGACTAAAGACTGACAGGTCGCAGGTTCAAATCCGGGGAGAGCGTGGATGAGCTCCCTCTGTCAGCTCTGGCTCCCCATGCGGGGACATGAGAGAAGTCTCCCACAAGGATGGTAAAAACATCAAATCATCCTGGTGTCTCCTGGGCAACGTCCTTGCAGATGGCCCATTCTCTCTCACCAGAAGCGACTTGCAACTTCTCAAGTTGCTCCTGACATGGAAAAAAAATTGTATTTTATCCATATAGAAAGAACACAGGCAAGATGAAAACTGAGTACAGTAAAATACATAATTACAAGTCATATAAAGGAATGAATAATTTTAATGAGAGTAGCAGAACATTTTTGCTTTTATAGCTGAGGTCATATGAGGGGACCTCGTGCTCATTCTGAACGAAGAATCAAAGCACTTCACTGCGTTGTCCAACATTTATTCAGACTAGGGATTATAGCACTGCGTTTGAAATGTATCTAGACTAGACCTAAGATGTGCGAGCGTCTGATGGCTCATGGTAATAAGGATTTGAACTGAAAGAATAAGCAGGGTAAGCCTTCCAAGTTAGATGGGGGCTTTGATCTTCTATTGGAACATTGTTTTTAGACCAATTAAAGCTGGCAGTGTGTTTTTAGGTTCAATGCCTTCTAGATATTACTGCTTCATACGTGGAAGATGGAGCTAGCTTGGCCTAATGGTTTGACATTGGGCTACAGCTCTGGAGACCAGGGTTTGAACCTCATTATCTGATCAGATAATGCAGTTAGACACTGAGTTATATGGCAGTGTAGACGGGCACTGAGTGTGAGGTTTGTGAAACAGTTTTCATAGTTTGTGTCTAGTATGTATTAGTGTAGGTATGTTTTAAGTACGGGTGATTATTCAGATTTAGTTGTGTTCGATCTTGTAGTTTAAGCCTTATACCACATTTCATAGAATAACAGTCACCATTGCATAATAATTGCACCCTCTTCTGACATGATGGCAACAGTCTTGGACAGCAATGGCTCCCAAAGTGACCCATTTAAGGTGGAATCAGGTGTCAAACAGGGATGTGTTACTGCCCTACCCTTATTCTCCACCATCACCATGATACTTCATTTTGTTGATGGGAAGCTTCCCACCGGTTTTGGCAGACTGAAAGCCAAAACCAAGGTCACAAGATCTTATAGAACTCCAATATGCTGATGATAACGTAGTCTGTGTGCATTCAGAAGAAGACCTACAAGCTTCCCACCGGAGTGGAAATAATCTATTGGACAGATGGCAAGCCATTTAACCTCAGCAGACTGAAAGCCAAAGCCAAGGTCATAACAACATCTGTTATAGAACTCCAATATACTGTCTGTGCGCATTCAGAAGAAGACCTACAAGCCACTCTAAACACCTTTGGCGAAGCATACAAGAAGCTCGGCCTGTCATTGAAAATCGAGAAAACTAAAGTGCTCTTCCAGCAGTCACCAGCCAATCCTTCTGCAATGCCAAAAATACAGCTTAATGGTGTAACATTAGAAAACATGACCATTTCCGCTACCTTGGCAGCCACCTCTCCGCAAAAATCAACATTGACACTGAAATCCTACACTGCCTGAGCTCTGTGAGTGCAGCATTTTTCCGAATGAAGCAGAGAGTGTTTGAGGATCGGGACATCCATAGGGAGACCAAGGTGCTTGTTTATAAAGCTACTGTCTTCCCAACTTTACTATATGCTTATGAAACGTGGACTGTCTACAGATGTCTCACTCAACTCCTGGAACGATTCCATCAGTGTTGCCTCCAAAAAATCCTGCAAATCAAGTAATTTCATTACTGTGATGTATCCAGTTCTGGCAACAAATTTCATTACTCTTCTTGTAATAACCAATTTTTCACTAACTATATTTTAAAAACACTTTAGAAACGAAATGCCTGCCCCCTCCCAGTTTTGTAATGATGTCTGAACCATTTTGTTAATGGATTGCATATCCCTAGCACCTAGTGCAGTGTTTCTCAACCTGGGGGTCGGGGCCTCGAGGGGGTTGCGAGGTGGTTTCAGAGGGGTCGCCAAAGACCACCAGAAAACACATATTTCTGATAGTTTTGAAATCCCTTTGGTATAGTCACTTGGGTTCACAGTGCTCTCTGGATGTAGGTGAACTACATCTCCCCTAAATCACTGTAAATTCGTCCCAAATCCCTCCAGTATTTTCTGTTGGTCATGGGGATCTCTGTGTGGGAAGTTTGACCCAATTCTATTATTGGTGGGCAGGCATGTAGCTGGGGGGGGGGGGGGGGGGGCTTGGGGGCTTCAGCCCCCCCCCTCCCCCCAATTCTGATGGTGGTCCGCGAGAAGGCCTTACTGGTACATTATTTAAACTGTTATGTTTATTCATATCATGATCTGATCAACATGCTCAATATATCCATATGCATGGGGGTATTGGGGTAACGATACAAAAGGTTTGCTAGGGTAGACCCTCTTTCACTCAGACTCAGCCCCCCCCCCCCGGAATCAAACTCAGCTCCCCCCGAAACAAAATCCTGGCTACGGGCCTGTGGGTTCAGAATGCTCTTTGATTGTAGGTGAACTATAAATCCCAGCAACTACAACTCCCAAATGTCAAGGTCTATTTCCCCCAAATTCCTTCAATGTTAACATTTGGGCATATTGAGGATTCGTGCCAAGTTTGGTCCAGATCCATCATTGTTGGAGTCCACAGTGCTCTCTGGATGTAGGTGAACTATAGCTCCAAAACTCAAGGTCAATGCCCACCAAACCCTTCCAGTATTTCCTGTTGGTCATGGGAGTTCTGTGTACCAAGTTTGGTTCAATTCCATTGTCGGTGGAGTTAAGAATGCTCTTTGATTGTAGGTGAACTATAAGTTCCAGCAACTGCAACTCCCAAATGACAAAATCAAACACCCCCCCCCCCCCCCCCCCCAACTTCATCAGTACTGAAATTTGGCATATTGGGTATTTGTGCCAAATTTGATCCAGTGAATTAAAATCCATCCTGGATATCAGATATTTCCATTACAATTCATAACAACAGCAAAATTCCAGTTATGAAGTAGCAACGAAAATAATGTTATGGTTGGGAGTCACCACAACATGAGGAAGCGTATTAAGGGGTCGTGGCATCAGGAAGCTTGAGAACCACTAGTGCAGTGTTTCTCAACCTGGGGGTCGGGACCCCTGTGGGGGTCACGAGGGGGTGTCAGGGAGGTCACCAAAGACCATCAGAAAACATAGTATTTTCTGTTGGTCATGGGGGTTTTGTGTGGGAAGTTTGGTCCAATTCTATCATTGGTGGGATTCAGAATGCTATTTCATTGTGGGTGAACTATAAATCCCAACAACTACAACTCCCAAATGTCAAGGTCTATTTCCCCCAAACTCCACCAGTGTTCACATTTGGGCATATTGAGTATCTGTGCCAAGTTTGGTCCAGATCCACCATTGTTTGGTTCCACAGTGTTCTCTGGGTGAACTACAACTCCAAAAACTCAAGGTCAATGTCCACCAGACCCTCCCAGTATTTTCTCTTGGTCATGGGAATTCTGTGTGCCAAGTTTGATTAAATTCCATCATTGGTGGAGTTCAGAAGGCTCTTTCATTTTAGGTGAACTATAAATCCCAGCAACTCCAACATTCCAAATGACAAAATCAATCACTCCTATCCCACCAGTATTCAAATTTGGGCATATCAGGTATTTGGGATTTGAAAATACCTCCTGCATATCAGATATTTACATTATGATTCATAACAGTAGCAAAATTACAGTTATGAAGTAGCAACAAAAATAATGTTATGTTTGGGGGTCACCACAACATGAGGAACTGTACTAAGGGGTCACAGCATTAGGAAGGTTGAGAACCACTGCACTAGTGTAACTCAGCAGGCTCCCCTCCAAGTATGAACCAGGGCCGACCCTATTTAGCTTCCAAGATCAAACAAGGCATTTAGGACAAACTAAGCCCAGCTCCCCGCCCCTCCCCTTGAGACCTGCAGTGGGCAGGAGGCCCCGCCCCCTCTCCCCATTGGTCAGGAAAGCAAGCCAGGAGCTCGCGCCAGAGAGAGTGGGGGAAAGAGAAGGAGGGAAAGCGAGGGGCGGCTACTTTCGCTGTAATGGGCGGGGCGATGCTAATGAGGGGGCGTGGCTAGGGGCAACTCCTGGGGAACTGTTTTTGGCGCGCTCGTTGAGCGCGGGAAGGCGAGCCACCAACAAGGATCCTCCTCCACCTCATCCAAAGCCAGTTTCTTGCTCCCACCATCGCCCTCGCCGCCCGGCTCCAGTGAGTGGAAATTCCTTCTCGCCTTCTCATTTCCTCCTCTTCCCTTTTCTTTCCTCCTCCTTTTCTCCATAGAGGCTCTTGTGGGTTGTTGTGTGTGGTTCCAACTTCAGGAGACTCCCTGTTAAAGCTGTTATTGCTCATCAGAAAAGAGGTTTGAACCCAAGGTGCATCTGTACTACAGAATTAATGCATTTTGACACCACTTCGGCTGACATGGTTCAGTGCTATGGATTCCTGGGATTTATGGGATTTTTTTTTCAGTGCCTTGCAAAACTACAACTCCCATAATTCCATATCATTGAGCCGTAGCAGTTAAATGTAATATCACATTGCATTTAAAGTTTTAACATTTTATCTCATGACCTTTCTGTTTGATTTTATTATGTTATTTTGTACTGTTTGTTTTATTTTGTTACTTTATGTATTTTGTTTTTGATGTGATTTTTCTGTTGTTTTGTGTCTAACTTTTCTGTATTATTTTTGGGCTTGGCCTCATGTTAGCCGCCCCGAGTCCCCTTTGGGGAGACGGTGGCGGGGTATAAATAAATATTATTATTATTATTATTATTATTATTATTATTATTAATCTTGCAGTGTAGATTGCATCCTAGGAGGGACTAAGACCCCTTCCACACAGCTGAATAAAATCCAACATCTGCTTTGAACTGGAATATATGGCAGTGTGGACTTAATCTATTCAAAGCATTGTGGTTCATTCTGCCTTGATATTCTGGGAGGCCTTCCACACAGCCATATAACCCAGAATATCAAGGCATATAATGTTACAGTAAGTTGTAACAGGATCAAGTATGTATGTGTGTAAAGAAAGCCTTATACTGTTGATTATTGTGTTCAGCTGCTATTGTAGGTCAACTAGTAAGTTTGGACCACATCCGGTGGGGTATAACTGTATGGATTTTAGAATACAGTTCAGCTTTGCTCTGAGGAGCCTTTGCTCAGGCATTATGCTCAACCATTTGTATTGCTCTCTCATTTGGATGAAGCTGAAGAAGCCTTATTTTGTATTGCTTACAAGGACTATGTGAGTTTGTTGCACTGTTTGCTTTTTTTGTTTGCAACACTCAAGTTTTAACTCTGCTGATAAGAGTAAAGATATTCTGTTCATTTTCCTCTTGCCTGTGTGGATTGTTATTGTGTCTTCTGCATTGGACCTGACTGCAACCCGCTATGCGCAACAGATAATCCACAATATCTGCTTTGAACTGGATTATCTGAGTCCACATTGCTATAGCATCCATTTCAATGTGGATTTTATGCAACTGTGTGGAAGCTGCATCTACTCTGTAGAATTGATGCAGTTCAACATCACTTTAACAGTCCTGGCTCTTTGCTGTGGGATCCTGGAATTTGTAGTTTGGTGAAGCTGATCAGTAGCAAACAAGACTAAACACCATGTAAAAGCACAATTCATAGTCTTGAGCCCTGGCAGTCAAAGTGGTGTCAAACTGCATTAATTCCCCAGTGCAGATGCATCCCTAGTCCAATCCACAAACTACTACATCACCCCAGCAATCTTAAGGGTGCATCTACATTGCGGAATGGATGCAGTTTGACACCACTTCAACTGCCATGGTGAGTCAATGCTGTGAAATTTTGGAAACTGTAATTTTGCATGCTTTCTCTAGAAAAGGATGCTGGTGCCTCACCAAACGACAACTCCTGAGATTCAATAGCACTGAGACATGGCAGTTAAAGTGGTGTTGAACTGTATTCATTCTTTAGTGTAGCTGCACCCTTCCAAGCACCTCTCTTCAAAAGAAAAGAAAAGGGGGTGAGATGAGAATCAACTCCTGCTGGGAGCAAGACCTGCTCTCTCTGGGCACCTGCGGTCTGTCTATATGGATGAGAGAATGGCAAAGAACGTGCATTTTGACAGGACTCCCTGTTCTGCAGCCGTGACACATCCATTCATGAAGAAAGCACGTGGAAAGGGGGATGTCGGAAAAGGAAAAGGAGTTGCAAGACTCTTAACCCCCTCTGCGAATAATAACAATCAGAGGAATGGCTGATATTCATGGTCCTTCTTCCCAATGCACTCTTGCCAATGTCTTTGCTGTGAAATGCCATGTAGGGCAACTGCCCCCCTCCGGCCCAGAAGTCCTGTGCCATAAATAGCTGCATAGCAGGCAGATTTTCAACAAACATGCCTTCTCCTGTCATGAACTTATGTACTGGCAAAGCGGAGCACTTGATGAACCTTTTTCCATTGTGCAGCTCGTAAGAGAATCAGGAATCCTGCCAGGAGAAACGATCGCAAGCTTAGTAGTACCACATTCGGAGGAAGTAGGTTACGAAAGGTTATGCTACCAACTTTGTTCTCTCTGGGTGCATCTACACAGTGGAATTAATGCAGTTTGACATAGCGTCACCTGGCATGGCTCAATGTAATGGAATAGTGGGAGTTGTAGTTTTGTAAGTTCTTTTACCTTCTGTGCCAGAAGGGTTCTGGTGCTTCACTACAGCTCCCAGGATTCCATAGCTTTGAGCCATGACAAAGTGGTGTCATGATGCATTCATTCTACCATGAAGGTGTCAGAAATATTAAAAATTAACTGGGCATTTTTTACTACAAAAGTGTGAGTCAAGCACTGAAAGAAAAGGCCAAAGCCTGTTAGAGTCAGTAGGCCAAAGCTAGTGTGTCCTAAGGATCCAGGGAGAGTGCAGATGAGCTCCCTCTATCGACTCCATCTCTTCATGCGGGGACATGAGAGAAGCCTCCCACAGGGGTGGTAAAACATCACAACATCCAGGCATCCCCTGGGCAATGTCCTTGCAGACGGCCAATTCTCTCACACCAGAAGCGACTTGCAATTTCTCAAGTTGCTCCTTACATGACAAAAAAACATCTATAATAGTTTTCCAAAATCCATAGTCCATGTATGTCTTGATGGAGCATTAGCCATCCTATTAAAGTGGCTAATATCTAAATGCAGGTATCCATACATAGGTAAAGGTTTTCCCCTAACATTAAGTTCAGTCGTGTCCAACTCTGGGGGTTGGTGCTCATCTCTATTTCAAAGCCGAAGAGCCGGCGTTGTCCATACACACCTCCAAGGTCATATGGCCAGCATGACTACATGGAGCACTGTTATCTTCCCGCCAGAGTTGTACCTATTGATCTACTCATATTTGCATGTTTTCAAACTGCTAGGTTGGCAGAAGCTGGGGCTAACAATGGAAGCTCACACCGCTCCCTGGATTCGAACCTGTGCCACTGGGAGCGCCATCCACACATATATACCTTTAAAATGCCAGCATCTGATTACCTTTATTTTTTTGAAGATCCACACATATACACCTTTTAAAAATAAAGGAAATCAGATGCTGGCAAAATGGAAATGAGTAGAATTTCATGGTGGGAAAGATTAGAGGACATCACATTTACCTGTCTCACTTCCCCACCCCAAACCCCATCTTCTAGCTCAACACTGAAGCCAAATCTGACTGGCGGCATATATAAAATAACCTATGTTTTCCAGAAAAGTGCAGAATACAAGGTCAATCTTTTAAACTTGGATTTAAGCCCTCAGAAGTGAAAAAGAACTGAATTAGATCAGAATCCTCAAGAACATAATGTCTTATGCCAGCACCAGATAGAAAGTGAGTACGATTTTTTTCACCCATGTATACAACTCTCTTGACAAAGTTGTGGTTGTTTATGGGTTGATCCAGACCAGTAGAAATAGTCATTTAGGACTGTAGGAGGATGTTTTTGATTTTACAGAATAATTGACTACAGTTGCTCTGTTGTTCAACTTCCCAAATGCGAAAACTCTTTGAGAGATAATATAATTGGTGAATATTAGTTATTTGTTCATCATGACTTGACTTTCTGGTATGGTGGGAGTAGCATTAGAAGTCACTACACAGTTGCTATGTCAGAGAAGCTAAGTCCTTGCCACCTTCCAGATGAATGGGGAAAATATATATCAATATCTACTACAAGAGTCAGGAAGCCTTTGGCTCTCCAGATGTTTTGGATGTTTAGTTTCAAAACTCCAACCAGCATGGTATGTGGTAAGGCATTGTAGAAATATATGTCTGAAAGATCTGAAGGGCTAAAAGTTTCCCACTTTTGATCTGCTAGACAATTTTCTGGCAATTTGTGGTAGTTCCACAAGTACTTCTTATTTCGGGTCATATAACACTTGTATTTAACACTTGACTGTGAACTCTGGGCTTTATTTTAATGTTCACAATACTTACTTACTTAGGCGATCTCTCATTGTCTGAGTAGGATAATCCTGCAGGGTGGGTCTGTAGGTGATCAAGAATAGATGCAGATCTATTCTTGATCTGCATTGTCTCCCGCAGTGAGGGCATTGGTTTCCAGGTGGAAGGTGGTACCGGTTGGGGTTGGCTTGATGCACCTTCCTCTTGGCACGTTTGTCTCACCCTCCATTCGCGCCTCCTCAAATTCTGCAGCACTGCTGGTCACAGCTGACCTCCAGCTGGAGCACTCACAGGCCAGGGCTTCCTAGTTCTCAGTGTCTATGCTGGAGTTTTTAAGGTTGACTTTGAGCCCATCTTTAAATCTCTTTTCCTGTTCACCAACATTCCATTTTCCGTTCTTGAGTTCGGAGTAGAGCAACTGCTTTGGGAGACGGTGGTCAGGCATCCAGGCAACGTGGCCAGTCCAGCGGAGTTGATGGCAGAGGACTATCACTTTAATTCTGGTGGTCTTTGCTTCTTCCAGCATGCTGACATTTGTTCGCTTTTTTCCGTAAGAGAGTTGCAGGATTTTCCGGAGGCAGCGCTGATGGAATCATTCTAGGAGTTGCATGTGACATCTGTAAACAGTCCACGTTTCGCAGGCATACAGCAGGGTTGGGAGGACAATAGCTTTATAAACAAGCACCTTGGTCTCCCTACGGATGTCCCGATCCTCAAACATTCTCTGCTTCATTTGGAAAAATGCTGCACTTGCAGAGATCAGGCGGTGTTGTATTTCGGTGTTGATGTTGACTTTGGTGGAGAAGTGGCTGCCAAGGTAGCGGAAATGGTCAACATTTTCTAATATTACACCATTAAGCTGTATCTCTGGCATTGGAGAGGGCAATGTTCACAATATGTCAATCCTGTTAGATTGACAAATAGGTGAATACTGATTAGTATGGAAAACAAAGCTAATATTCCAAGATTGAAACCTGTCCATCTTTGAGATCTTCTCAGTTATTCTATGGCTATGTTTTCAGTAAGTGGCTTCATTGTATTAGAAGATTGTCAGCATCTACCAGAGGTTTTAGTGTTAGATTTCTCTCCCAATTTTTATATTTATTTTATTTGTGTTACCTTTTGGAGAAAGATGAATAATGGAGAAGTTTAGTAACACAACAAACAAGGGTCACATCATTTATGTAGCTCTGACTATCACCCATGGTGCATTTCCTTAGGCAACAAGACAGCGGAGTACATTCCTGCTGGAACCCTTCTTTCTTGTATTTGCATTTTTTGGTCTCTTGACAAGACATTTTTGAGTGGAATCAAAATTGGCTGCAAGTCAACAAAGCAAGCAGCTGGTGCTGCTTTCTTGAACAGCTTGTATTCTGTGGAAATGTGGGCTGAAAAAGGCAGGCATTCACTCTTAGCTGGGCCCCTTTGCACATTATGTTTTTCAAGGCAAGCATGGATTTCTAAGCCAGATGAAAGTATAGTAATGGTGAGAAAACAAAGTATTTGTGAATCTTGCTGAAGGATAAAGTATATCCATCAAACATAGATGGATATACTTTATCCTTCTGACAACACATTAACCATGTTAAGTAAGTTGCTTCCCATGGATATATTCCAGATCTACATTCTAGAACAAGTATGGGCAAACCTAGGCCCGGGGGCAGGATGCGCCCCCTTGGGCTCTTTTCTCAGGCCCTCCTCTCTCTCACCATCCTATCCTTCCTTCTCTTTTTTCTTCCTCCTTCCCTCCCTGTTTTTTCTTCCTGTCCACCCTTTTGTTCTTCCCTTTCTTTTGTCTTTCCTTCCTTTTTTCTTTTCTCCTTCCCTCCCTTTCTCCTTCCATCCTTCCCTTCCAATCTTTCGTCCTTACTTCTGTCTTTCCTCCATCTCTTTCTCCTTTCTTTCTTCCCTTTTGTCTTTCCTTCCTTCCCACTTTCTTAGCTCCTTCCCTCTCTCCCCCTTTCGCCTTCTTTTCTTCCCTTCCGCCCTTTCGTCCTTCCTTCCTTCCTTCTTTCCTTCCATCCTTCCCTTCCACCCTTTCATGCTTCCTTCTCATTTGTCTTGCATTCCTTTCCTCTTCCCTCTGTCCTTACCTCTCTCCTTCTTCTCCTTCCACCCTTCCCTTCCTCCCTTTTGTCCTTCCTTCTCTTTTTCCTTTTTTCCTTCCTTCCTCCCTCCCCTTTCACCCCTTCAAGTTTTCTTCTTATTTGTCTTTCCGTCTTTCCTCCCTCCTTCCTCTCTCCCTCTTTCTCCTTCCATCCTTCCCTTCTTCCCTTTTTTTCTTCCTTCCTTTTCTTTTTCCTTCCTTTTTCCTTCTATCCTTCCCTTCTACCCTTTCATGCTTCCTTCTCATTTGTCTTTCCTTTCTTCCCTCTTTCTTCCCTCTCTCTTCTCCTTCCATCCTTCCCTTCCTCCCTTTCGTTCTTCATTCCTTCTCTTTTTCCTTCCTTCCATCTTTCCATCTTTCCCTTCCACCCTTTCATGCTTCCTTCTCATTTGTCTTTCCTTCCTTCCCTCTCTCCTCCCTCCTTCCCTCTCTCCCTCTTCTCCTTCCATCCTTCCCTTCCTCCCTTTTGTCCTTCCTTCTCTTTTTCCTTCATTCCCCCTCCCTCCCCTCCCTTTCCCTTCCACCCCTGCAGCCAGTTCTAGCAGATAGAAGTTAGAAAGTTTGCCAAATTCAAATATCTAGAATTTCTACCATTACCTTCATACTTTGCTACTTTAGTCATAGGTATGCATACTTGGAAGAAAATTCTGTTCAAAACTGGTGCTACTTGCTTTCAAACAGGTATTTCTGGTTTGACCTCTGTAGTAAAACAGTTGCATTTTAAGCTGAAATTCAACATGCAGTGCTTTCTCTCTTACTGCACCTGCATGTTCAGGAGAGTGCTGCAATACATGGATTTCTTCTTGTTCTGCAACAGTTAACATAGGATATGCAGCAGTTAACACTGTTGCAACCCTATTTTTAGACAAATATGTTCTAGGATTTGGGTGTCAGTAGGCTAATGCAGACCTGAAGCTGTATTAAGTATATAGTATACACAGACAAATGGCATTGGGGGTGGAAGGATGGTTGGAGTTTCAGTGCTTAAAATATAGGTCTTGGAGTTAAATATGAGCACTCAATTTTCATTATAGTGTGGGTGATGCACGGCCAAAAAATTAAAAAATACTATTATGAGATTAACCTGGTTAATGAAGTTTTCAACCATACTTTTCTCAGTCTTTTGTGTTTATTTGTTTTTATTGTACAGTGATTATAAAATATAAGATGGACTTAGCTTTCATGTATTTTTAAAATAAGTGGTATAATTCACTGGTATAATCACTAAGCTGCACTAAGTGATATCTTTCTAGGGTAATGAATGATGGGTAGGTGAGCAAGTAGTCCAGATGTTTGGACTACAATTTCTGTTATCACATATATTGGCTATGTTAACTAGGGATATGGGGCCATGGTGGCATAGCGGGTTGAACCACTATCAATCAATGGAGCTTCAGTTAAGTCATATCAAATTTGTCACAATGGATATAATTTCTTTTTCCAGATCTGATCAAAGGCACTTTTAATTGGATACTATAAAGCAATGCTGATAGACTTTATAAGCTAGCTGGCATTCCCCCCCCCCCCCATGTGTGACGGGAAGTTGCTGCCAACTGCGAGAGAAATAAGGTTGAACACTGTGAAAGCCACCCACTGCATGCTATCAGCCTCCTACCAGTAGACTTAAATCAAGGAAAAGTTTCATGAGAACCATAATTCCTCTAAATGTTCCTCCAGTAATAGCAAGAGCATCCCTGTGGGCAGCAAAATCGGCAATTCCAACTGGATGGCCCTACACGAGGGTCTTCCTCTAGGAGCAAACCAAGAATGGGCAACTTGGAAGTCCCTGAACAGACTCAGAAGTGGATTTGGCAGATCAAATGACAACCTGTCAAAATGCCACTACCTAGGACAGTGGTTCCCAACCTTTGGTCCTCTAGTTGTTTTGGACTCCATCTCCCAGAAATCAAAGCCATTTTACCAGTTGTTAGGAATTCCCTGGAGGACCAAAGGCTGGGAACCACTGACCTAGAAGGATCCTCCACCTTGTGTGATTGTGGAGCAGAACAAACAGCTCATCATCGGAATGCCTGCCCACAATGTCCTGCCTCATGCACAGAGGAAGAACTGTTTAAAGCTACAGACAATGCGATCAGTGTTGCCAATTTTTGGTCTAAAATTATTTAGCTGCTTGTTCTCTATCAGTTTCTTATTTATTTATGAAATGCCTTTGACATGAAATCAAATAATTGGATAATCCAAGGAATTTTTTTAAAAAAAGATCAGAAGTGTTTAAAATGACTTACTTTTCTGTAACTGATTCAATAATAGGCTTGCTCATAAAAAACTATTTGTTTCTAAAAGAGACTGCAGTTGTGTCTTTTCTTTCTTTCTTCTCTCTTTTCTGTAGCTGCTTCTGTTCTTTCATCTTATGGTCAAAAGCAAATGGTTCCCTGGACTCTTGCCACCCTTTTTTATGCAAAAGCTTTAAATTCTGAACTGATGGAAACTAATGTCAACATCTTTATTTCTCCCATGTGCAAAGGCTTGAGAATAAAGCATGCAGAGGATAACAAGCCCTATTAGGTCTCTGATGAAAGAGTAGGCAAAATTGTTATAAATCATACTTAAAGAGGGTGAGATTTGCCTTTGAGGAGAGTGGATTTAGTTTGGGGTTTTTTTTACATCGGCTTTCAAAGTCTTACCCATACTGCAGAGATTACTAACTCTGGTATTTGAATGCATGCTTAACATTTATTTTGTGTGACATTGTAATTATGAGATATGATTTAGACTGAGGGGTTTTTTTCTATTTAGGTTTCAAGCTGATATTTAGAGAACACCCAAACTATTCTTACAGTGCTAAACAATGCAAAGAGCCAATGTGACTGCTAAATATTATTGTGAGAGGAAGGGAAGAAGCGGGTTCTTTTGCTATGGGATGGTAGCAGGACTTTTTGGCAAGTTGGCAAACTGCATATAAGAAGATGCATATAGTCTGAGTAGCATCATGTGACTGATGCTGGAACAGTATTGATTTAGCTTGGAAATTTGCAGTATAAACAAATACAGTTGTCTCTCCAGATTAATGGATTCTGTATCCACAGATTCAACCATCCATGACTTGATTTTATTTTTTAAATCCAAAAAGCGAACTTTGATTTTTCCAATTTATGCTGTGCCACTTTATAATGCAGTGGTTCCCAACCTTTTTTTGACCAGGGACCACTTGACCAGGGATCTCCAGCAAAAGTACCAAAAGGGTTAAGAATCGGTTTTTGGCCAACTTTGGATTCAGTTTGGTTATTTGAGGTGCTGATTTAGAAAATTACATTGGAACCACCACATCAGCTCTAGTTTCTGATACAGAACATATGCCATCCAGTAGTTGCCATCTGCTTGTCCACAGAAACCATGTTTAATAATCTAGAGCTGATGTGGTAGTAGTAACCTTTCGTGGGTAGATGGCCTCTCCCCTCCCGATATACCTGTTGTCTCAGCATTATAAGAAGGTTTCATGAGACCAGGCACTCTTGTCACGTTGTTTTGAGGCAACGGTACAGTAACGGTGAGGCCACGGACCATATTTTCATTCTTGCCGACCAATGGTGGTCCACAGACCACAGGTTGGGAACCACTGTTATAATGGGACTGGAGCACCCATGGATTTTGGCATTCATTTAGGACTATGGAACCAAATTCCAGTGGATACCAAAGACCTATGTTATCTAACATGGAATACAACTTACCCACATTTTTCTGAGTTTTAAATATAATTTTGCCTTAGTGCATGATTTATGAGTGTGTGCTGCTTGCAACATGTTTTCAGATATTGCAGTACAATTTGTTTTTACTATTCAGATTTGAAAACCATAAGAAAGAGATCTTGCAATTTAAGGTCCCTTTGATTTCAATAAGACCAGTGGTTAATGTATGTACATTTGAAATATGACATCAGTTCTTCTTTCAACAGTAAAACCGAACAGCATATATTGAGTCTGGAAAAAAGTCCATATTCATAAATGAAAGCAAACCATGATTATGTGTTAAGATTCATAAGCAGATTTATTAGTAACACAGCTTAAGACAGTGGCATAGTACAGCTACAAATATATATCTTTTGACAATGTTATTCTATCATATGTAATGTGTGATAACTATCATCTGAATAAAGGTAAGACTTTTGTGTTTTAGAGCTGGTACTTTTTTCCTACTGGATACCCTTTTTTGGGGGACATACCAACTGTTTTTTTGTCACAAAAGCAACTTGAATCCTAAATCTTATTGATTCAATATTACATCCACAAAGTTTTGTTCTTCTTGACTGAAATCTAAAATCTAAGTTTTGAATCAAGTTAAAACTACATTATCTGAATGTCCAGTTTATTGCATAAGAACATGATTTCAGCAAGTGGGAAATAAGGTTACTATCAACTAGACTGAGGTTTTTTTTTCTGTTTTTACTGGAAGAAGTAACAGATGGGATTGCACTTAGTTCATTGAACCAAATAAAGATCAGAACTTGCATTAAATTACTGTCGATGTTGCATATTCTTATCCACACAAAAGTAGTGCAGCGCTAACCTGCGTATTTGTTTGAGGTATACTTATATATGTAGCAAAATTCTTTTGTTAACACCTCTTCCACTTTTAAATGGAATTTCCCACTACTTTCCTGTGGCAGTTAAGCTTTATGACTAATTGAAAATATAACATATGACAGTGAAAACCTGAATTTTGTGTTTTTCTTAATCCATGTGGTACAGGATGTTCAAATGTGACCTTATTTTATTGTTATTGATAGTGTCTAGCATTGAATTTGATATTCTGCTATCAAAAGTCTTTAAAATGTTTTCAGGATGTGAGTGAATAAAGCCATTTTTCTGCTACCTCATTTTTGGGATTTGGCACAATAATCTAGTTTGTCTAAACAAGCTCATTTTCTATTCTATACACCAGAAATTTAACAGGCGATGTGAATAATGTCTAGGAACCAAAGGTTGATCTATCTATCTGTCTGTCTGTCTAAATTTCAGTGTATGTTTGTGTGATCCACAAAGGTTTAAAAGAACTGATGGGGTTTTAACTAAAAATCCACCCCATTCAGAGCTGTGGCCCCCAAAAAGAATACATAGGTGTGTAAGTATGCAGAATTCAGATGCAGCCGCAAGAAGGCAGCATATAGATAGAAAGGATTCGCTTAGGAAATTATGTTCTCTTGTTGTCCCCTGAACAGCCTTCCATTTGGACACATGATATCTTCTTCCATGGAGCTTCTTTGTAAATAGAGCAATTGAGGTGGAATATGTGAGCAATACAAACAGTAGTTCCTGTGCTTGTATAAATGGGAGCTATTTAGTGATGGCATGATGTTCAAACAGATGTAGTCATTGTGGGCTTTGAGAAAACTGGATTTCCAAATGTAGATGCCAGGGGGATCAACGTTTCTTTCAGACTCTGAAAAAGAGACTCATCTCATTGTATTTTTGAGTGTGTAATGTATAGTTAGATCCTGCAAGGAAGACTCCAGCAATACATGGAGCGAAAGTTGCCAGATGTACAAGCTAGGTTTAGAAAAGGCAGAGGAATGAGAGACCAAATTGCCAGTATCCGCTGGATAATGGAGAAAGGCAGGGAGTTTCAGAAAAACATCTATTTCTGTTTTATTAAAGCCTTTGACTATGTGGATCATAATAGATTGTGGCAACTTCTTAGTGGTATGGGCATGTCAAATCACCTTATCTCTCTCCTGAGGAATCTGTATAAGGGCCAAGTAGCAACAGTAAGAACTGACCATGGAACAACAGATTGGTTCAAGATTGGGAAAGGCGTACGGCAGAGTTGTATACTCTCACCCAACCTATTCAACTTGTATGCAGAACACATCATGTGATGTGCGGGGCTTGACAAATGCAAGGCTGGGGTAAACATTTCTGGAAGAAACATTAATAACCTTAGATATGCAGATGACACCACTTTGATGGCCAAAAGCGAGGAGGAGCTGAGGAGCCTTCTAATCAAGGTGAAAGAAGAAAGTGTAAAAGCTGGGTTGCAGCTAAACATCAAAGAAACCAAGATTATGGCAACAAGAATGATCGACAACTATGAAATAGAGGCAGAAAACCTGGAGGCAGTGACAGACTTTGTATATCTAGGTGCAAAGATTACGGCAGACGCAGATTGCAGCCAGGAAATCAGGAGACGCTTACTTCTTTTGAGGAGAGCAATGTCCAATCTCGATAAAATAGTGAAGAGTAGAGACATCACACTGGCAACGAAGATCTGCATAGTTAAAGCAATGGTATTCCCCATAGTCACCTACGGATGTGAGAACTGGACCATAGGGAGGGCTGAGCGAAAGAAGATAGATGCTTTTGAACCGTGGTGTTGGAGGGAAGTTCTAAGAGTACCTTGGACCCCGCGAAGATCCAACCAGTCCATATTCAGGAAATAAAGCCGACTGTTCATTGGAGGGAAGAATAGTAGAAGCAAAGATGAAGTACTTTGGCCACATCATGAGAAGAAAGGAAAGCTTAGAGAAGACAATAATGCTGGGGAAAATGGAAGGAAAAAGGAAGAGGGGCCGACCAAGGGCAAGATGGATGGACGGCATCCTTTCAGTGACTGGATTGACCTTGAAGAAGCTGAGGGTGGTGACGGCCGACAGGGAGCTCTGGGGTGGGCTGGCCCATGAGGTCACGAAGAGTTGGAAATGACTGAACGAATAAACAACAACAATGTATAGTTGTTGCTATTTACCACTGAGATATAGGCTAGCCAAATAGGCTAGCCTTGCAGTCTTTAAGGTCTTCAGCAACAAAAGTTTAAGCAATGGACTTCGTAATAACACTATGTAACAAAATTTGGGGGAAATAATGTATTCCTGGTTTGAAAGTGTTATTCTTGTTTCATTGTGTGTTACTTACTTTGAAAGTAGTTGTTATACTCCAGAAACTTTGTTTTGTGCTACAAACTATATTGAATTGGTTGAGACTAGATGAGATACTCCTATAGCAAAATGTGCTGCAGGATGTCCCACCAAAACAAAGTTAAAGTCTGCTTTTTCTTATGATTATTTTCACAGTGCTGTACTAAATCTTTGATCCCAACCAAAGAGAAGTATTTTATGTGCTCTTCATTATTTTTATATGGGCTACAGAAAGTAAATGTTATTATGAAATAACAACACAGGGATTGATCATCAGGTCAGCGAGAAGACCTCATAATCAGATGGTACCAGACAGTCTCTAAAGTTCCTGCAGTAACAGGAGAAATATAGGCCTCACTGAATTTTGTGTGTTCAATTTATTATTCAAAATCTCTAGACAGATGTCCCAGATCATCCCTTGCTGGGATGTTATCTAGATTTTGCCCAGGTCACCCAGTACTTGCAATTTCGTGTCACACTTGACTTTGTCGCTGATTATTATCTGCCTGAAAACTTTCTATTGTTGTCTTTTGAGACTTGCCATCGATTAGACTAATTAACAGCTTGTGCAAATAACAAAGTGCTAATTTGATTAGATTCTTCCATCTGTTGCAGCCTCCTTATGTATTTTAAAACCCTGCATAAGTAAACACACGCTTAAACCTTCTGCCTCATATTAACTATGGATAATTTGGGAATTAAAGTTCCTTTTGTTTATGCAAGATTTCCAGAATATTTTAAATGATTTTTATTATATTATACACATACAAAGAAATACGAACATTTTGTTAAAATTTACAAGGAAAGTGGGGGAACACCAAATTTATAGGAAAGTAGGAAAGTATTAAGAATAAGTGGAAATATGCAAAAAAAATGAAATGAAAAAGAGAAAAAAAGAAAAAAAGTCCTTTGACTTCCATTCTGTGTTTTTGCGTAAAATGTATATTTAACTATTTTTATTACTTTTCATTTCCCTCTAAAAACTCCTTTTTAATCATAAACAAGGAAAAAGAGAGATAAATGTATTTAAGATAATAAAATTGTAAACTGATAGGGGGGAAAAAAGAACCCCACAAAAACACATTGCTAAATAATGTCTCTCTGTCTTTTCCCTTTTATATATTTCTCAAAGAACGACCAATCTGTCCCTTTTATTGGACTTTCCGAGCTTTTCTTCAAAAAACAAACAAACAAAAAACATTAATTTGTCTCTAATTTCTTGTATTTTATTTATCCAGAATATTAATGAAGAATTTTTAAAGAAAAATCAAGATTTTAGAGTAGGTTCTAGAGCAGAGCTTTCCAAACTAGCGTGTTGCCTGTAGTCCCTAGGTGTGTCCTATGAAAAATGTCCCCCCACCTCCCAGTCTAGCCTCCTTCAGTTAGGCAGTAAAAACACAATCAAAGCATCCCTAACAGATGGCCATCCACCCTCATAAACATTAGCAGGTTCATGGAGAAATAGGGCTATAGAATCAAAGAGTCCTAGAGTTAGAAGGGGCCCCAAAGGGCATCCAGTCAAACCCCCTTCTATCGGGCCAGAGGATACAATCAAAACACCCCCAACAGATGGCTATCCAGCCTTTGTTTAAAAACATCTAGAGAGGGTTTGGTCACTAGAGAAGTGGAGTGTTGGTGCTGTTCGAGTGTAGGTACCATTATAACTTTTACAGTTTGCACAATTTGTAGGCTCAGTTGCAGCAATTACCACTAAAATGGATGAAGTTTCTAATTAAGAAAAGAAAATGGGTTGACAATTATGTTTGTGGCAAACCCGATGGAGCGGTATAGAGGAAACTATACAGGAATCAACTGTAGTACTACCATCATGATTTCCCAGAATTCTGTGCTCTCTCAGTCTATTTCCCAGCTCACTCAGATCATCCTGCCCTGCTGCTTTCCTGACCTCATGGCAAAAGACAGCTTATCTCTTCTTAAAGGCAGCCTTTTTGGCTTTGCCTTGCTTGCGCTGAAAATGAAACTGACTTCAGAGCATTACAGAATTCAAATGAAAAAGTATTGGGTGAATTTTGATTCTTAAGTTTTTAAGTGGGTGCCCCCTCTCCGGTGTTTCTTAATATCGGTTCATATATACAAATCTTACAAATTAGATACAACTTATCATTTACAAACGAAGATTTGCAAACCCCGTATTTTATTGGAGCCCCCCCCCGTGGCGCAGCGGGTTAAACTGCTGAGCTGCTGAACTTGCTGACCGAAAAGTTGGTGATTCAAATCCGGGAAGTGGGGTGAGCTCCCGGCTGTTAGCCCCAGCTTCGGCCAACCTAGCAGTTCAAAAACTGCAAATGTGAGTAGATCAATAGGTACTGCTGTGGCCGGAAGATAACGGCACTCCATGCAGTCATGCCGGCCACATGACCTTGGAGGCATCTATGGACAACACCGGCTCTTCGGCCTAGAAATGGAGATGAGACCAACCCCCAGAGTCAGACACAACAAGACTTAATGTCAAATGGAAAACTTTACTTTTACCTTAGTATTTTATATTTTATTGCCTTTTATGGCTACTAGGTACTGGAAATTCCTTTTCACTTAGCATTGCCTTAAGTGAAACTTTTGACATCCTACTAGCAAGAAGTAGTTACTACATTCCTCCAGCTTGTGGTTTGTGGAATGGTTTAATATCTGCACCTCAGAAAGAGCACCAAAGCAATGCTTGGCTATGCAAAGCAGATGGCTCTGCCCTGGCTGCCCTAGACAGACACTTCGTACTTTGCACATCACATACTTCCAGCAGAGAAAGTTGCAGCATATGCTTGGGTTAACAGAAGGTCACTTGACATAGCCATTGCGTGGTCAGATTCAAAATCTCTGATCAGGTTCCCAATTGATTTCAGAGGGTTCAATCCTTTATAGGCCTAGGCACAAATACTTCTACCATTTGCACATAGACTGAATTTCTGAGTGTTTCTGTGTCGTATTTATCAACTTCTGAAAAGCTGGACTTTTAACTCACTGTGATTTCAGGGTGTGGGAAGGGGGAGAAAAGGGGAAGGTAGGGAGAAAGTATTCCATGCTCTGTTACTGATACATTAAGTGCTATTTAAAGTAAAGAATGTATCTTGAAAATGGAACTCTCTGGCTTTGGTTGCCTCAGATATAAATAAGTGTTTCTTCTAGTAACGATTTCATATTATCTTGAAGGGACATATACCGGTGTATATATGAAATTTGCAGAAATGGGCAGGACGTCTGAGTTTTAAACACAGAGAATAACATCCTGGGGGAGAATTGCATCACCTGGTTTCTTAAAAGGTTAAATTTAATTCTGACTTCATGGTAAATCCAATAATTGAAACAAATCTGGTGGGGGGATGAATTACTTTAAGGGCTACAAGATTCTGAATCTGAATAAAAGAAAAATACATAATTGTACAGAGAACATATACAAAATGTTTACATAAAAAGCACTGCTTGAATATCAAGCGAAATGTGGGCGCTAGAAACTATATCATATGAAAGCTGACTGACACAACCTGGGGTTCACAACCAGATACAGTGAAGACATTTGCCCTTGCGCTTTGCTACTGTGCTGCTGAGACCAGATGCCCAGTGTGGAACACATGTCATCACACTAAAACAGTGGATGTGGCTTTTAACAGGACATGCCACATTATCACAGAATGTCTATGTCCTATACCACTGGAGAAATTATATTGTTTAGCGGTATTGCACCACCTGACATTTGCTGGGAAGTAGCAGCTAATAATGAAAAGACCAAGGCAGTGACATCTCCGGTCCATCCCCTGTTCGGATATCAGCCAGCATGCCAACACCTTAAATCAAGAAATAGTTTTCTAAGAAGTACAGAAATACTTGCAGGAACACCTCAGCAAGCAAGAGTCCAAAAGTGGCAGGCTAAAACTCCGAACCTCAAGCCATGGCTGATACTGAATGAGAGACTCCCACGCACACAGAAGACTGGGTGACTTGAAAGGTGCTGAACAGACTGTGTACTGGCACCATGAGATGCAGAGCCAGCTTTAAGAAATGGAGCCACAAAGTGGAGTCCATGACATGCGAGTGTGGAGAAGAGCAAACTCCAGACCACACACAATGGAGGACCTTCTTACAGCAACACCACGGGCACTCCCAAGTGGTCAGCTACTGCTCAAAGGACATTTACTATAATGTCAAGCTTTTAAAATTTTGTGTGTGTGTTTTTAAAAAAATACATTACAACTGTACCCTCGATTCACTTCTGATACAATACATAAATAAAAATACAGTCCAATCCAAGCAAATCACAACTCACTTCTGATGAAATCAGAGAGGTTTAAAACTGAGCTCAGTTAAGGTTGTGCAAGTCTAAACATATTCACAGAAAATCCTGTGAGATTCAGCACAGCTAATTGCAAAATAAATAAAATAAATAATTATAATCTTGAAATAGATTGTTTGCCTGACACATTTTTTCTCTTTACAATTCTTGGCTGTAGACTCTGAAACCATGTAGCATCACAGATATATTGGGTTTTAAGCTGTTTCATAAGATTTTGCAAGATACTGTCTCAAGAGCTGAGCAGGGGTACAGAAGAAAATTAAAAAGTTGTACAAGGTGGAAAGCCACAAAACAATGCTGGACAGACTTACCTTTATTCCTATAAAAATGGATTTGCAGGTGAGATGGGCAACTATTTAAATATTTAGTAAATGTTTCATAGAATGAACCATGCCTTTCTAATTCATCAGCAATTTCTTTCAAAGAGGCAGCAAAGTGAAAGTTAAGTAGAAATAGAAAGTGTTGGCAACATTATCCAAGATTGGCACAGAAACTCTGGGTGATAGGTAAAACAATGTTATTAATCAACTTAAGAAAAGTAAGTGTAAAGGTTTCCTTTTTAGCATTACAGCTGGTTTCCTATCATGTGAATGTGTGATGCAATTGTGATAGTTTATTGGTTATCCATATGAACTTTCTTCCAAAGACCATACCACAGAATTGGAAGGGGCTTAATTCCAAGCAGTTTTCTTACAGCAGTCCAGTCTAGTTCAACCTGCTTCCTGAGATTTTCAGCATGGAGTGATCAAAATCTCTCACAGAGTCTTAAAAAGTCATCAGCAGATTCTTACGGACAACATGGTAGCCATGTACTATGTGAACAAACAAGGCGGTACAGGCTCCAGAAAGCTGTTGGCACTTTCCATGACTCTGTGGGACTGGTGTGTCGCCCGATCGACGGTGTCGGTGCTTCACCTGCCGGGCTCTCTGAACGTTCCTTATTGTCCACCTCAACACCTTTGATGACACTATTCCCAGCCCCCTCTACTTGATTGTTGCACTTTCCCTTCAGAATGTATTGTACTTATGGAGCCTGAACTTCAGCTATGTTTTTTCTCAGCCATATTGTTTGATTTTGTTGACAGTTGTGATTGTTTTTATATTTTATCTGATGTTTTTAATTGTTGTGTTCTATTTGTAATTTTTGGGCTTGTCCCTTGTAAGCTGCCCCGAGTCTCCTTGGGGAGATGGTTGGCGGGGTATAAAAATAAAGTTATTATTATTATATTATGAAGGTCGCCGATTTGAATCCACAGAATGGTGTGAGGTCCTGTTGATAGCCTCAACTTCTGCTAACCTAGCAGTTCGAAAACATGCAAATGTGAGTAGATCAATAGATACTGCTCTGGCGGGAAGGTAACAGTACTTCATGCAGTCATGCCGGCCACATAACCTTGGAGTTGTCTACGGACAACACCGGCTCTTCAACTTAGAAATGGAGATGAGCACTACCCCCAGAGTCAAACTCAACTAGGCTTCATGTCAAGGGGAAACATTTACTTTTATCTTTACTATGCAGAAATCCAAGTAATTTAATAGCAGATGTGTCATAATTGCCAACAGTATGTGTTCAGTCCCTTCTACAACCAACCCCAAATTCAAGAAACATGAAAAGTTCTTCCTTGGAATGCAGTCTTTCGCCAAATTGCAGACATGTGGATTAATTTTTGTAGCACGAGAAAGGTGTATAATTGTAAGGTAGTAGTCAGAGCCCATATGTCAGCTGTATTTGTGGTAGAGATAGAACAGTTTCTTTTGCTACCAAATCAGGCAATACTGTAATTAATGAAATCTCCCCTACCCAACCAGCATGTTCCCATGGAGAACTTGTTACTTTAGGGCTGCAAATAGCATGCTTTCTGCCAAATCTTGTCCCCCAGGGTTGGAGTAGGAACACTGTGTTGCTGCTGTGCAAAGTGGAAGTACCATTTCACATGTCAGGCTTAAATGTTCTTGACTTGAGTGAGCTCAACATGACATCGTTCCAGGACCTTTGACACAAAACGCTGGCTTGTTCCACCATAGGACACATCCCCAGGCACTCTATCTTTTGTAGATGGAGCTAAGTATATTTCAATACTGTCACAAAAAATAGAACGATGTTCATGATGCAGCTGGGAAAAAATAGCTGCCACTGCTGCCTATAAAGCGTTGCCCATCAGTTTGTATTTTTGTTTCAAAAGCGCAGGTTGACAGTCGTCATTCTGGTCTCAGTACCATTGTGGAATATTTGCATCATGTGGATATTCTCTTATTGAGGTCAGAAGTGTGGCCACTATGTACTTGGAAATGACAAACTCAGTTCATTAATACCAGTCATTGGTTTACTGTTTCCAATTGTGAAATTTGTCTTCATGAACCCCCTTGGATGCGTAAGCTGGGTCTGGTTTCATGGAAAGAGAAAGTAGTTGCCAAAAGAATCCTTGATACCAATAGTGAAGGAGAAACCGGCTACGGACAGGACCAACTAAGGGAAAAAAAGTAGGTAATTATCAGCTGGTTCCAGATTGGTATTCTATCCTCTACTTGCTTGAATTATATTTTTCCCCTCTCACTTGCATAATTCCTCATTCTAATTTGAATAAGGATGAATGCTTCAATTTCAACCCACTTTTTCCTCTGCCCAGTTGCTCAAAATGCTGTGTGTAGGACGCCTTTTTGTTTTCATATTGAATATATTGCTTACAATTTGACTGCAGAAGATTATTCGATGCCTGTGCCTTTAAAAAGGACAGTTCCTCCCACAGTTGGCTTTAAAATAATCGCAGTTGTGAGGTGGAGCTGAGTCCAACGCTGCCAACAAAATTATAAGTAGTTGCTTCAGTTGGCTTGGGAACATCTGGAGTTGGAAGATGATACAGAGTGGTAGGTCTCTGTCACCATTTTAGATACATTGAAAGCGGGATTCAGTTACTGCAGTTAGCAGTTATATAGCTTCTGCGGTCTTCTGTCTATGGGATGGATTAAACCTTATTTCCTGTAGACCTGAAGCTGCTTTCTAGTGAATTTTGCATGAGTTTATCCTAATGCTGGCAGTACTTCAACACACCAACAAAGATAAAGACCTGTGGTTATTTTTGAAGAATCTCGCGGAAGTGCAAGAGAGATATTTAGAAGATAACATTTTGTCTTCTGAAACAAGAAAGAAGCAGAATTCTTGAGGGCAAAAAATCTGGTGAGTTGTGTGTTTAGATTGTCAAGGAGTGTTTGCAAATGAGACTTCAGTGGAAATGAAAAATTAACAAATGACTAGTGTTGCTACTAGGTTCTTAATAAATGCAGTTGTTCTGCTAGTCCAGTTTACAGTAACGCATCAGCTGACAATGCTGTTTATATTATATCGTAATTTTAAAATGCTGGGTTTTTGCATGTTTGATTTACAGAATCATATGAAGTTTTTCTAGATTGTATCATAAGTATAATGTCATCTTCTCCTGCAATGAGTTGTAACCACTTCACAATAACAATGATTAAGAAGGAAATATTTTACGTTTTGCGTGCACTTCTAAGAAATGCTTTGGACTTTATATAAATAAAAATGTAATGTTAGTTTGTGGGATTAATATAACTCAAGAACCACTGGACAAATTGACACCAAATTTAGACACAATACCTCTATCAGGCCAACGGGTGACCATCACTCATAAAAACACTGACAAACACAGCAAAAGGGAGTTTAAAAGCTAAAAAAACCCCAAAATTACAATACAATACATGCACAAAACCACATATATACACAAACACACATATATACACACATACACGAATATATACACACATATATGCATATATACACATACAAAACACATATACACAGAAAGGGAAGGAAGGAGAAAAAGGGAAAGAAGGAGGGAAGAAGAGAAGAAAGGAAGGAAAGGAAGGAAGGAGGGAAGGAAATAAAAAAGTGAAAGAAGGAAGGAAAGAGGAGAGGGAGGGAAGGAAGGAAAGAGAAGGAAGGATGGAATCAAAGAGCAAAGAAAGGGAGAACAGAAAAAGGTAGAAAAGGACGGAAGAGGAAGGAAAAGAAAAAGAGGGAAGGAAGGAAAGAGGGAGGGAGGGAAGGAAGGAAGGAGAGAAAGAGAGAGGGAAGGTTGGCCACAGCAATGCGTGGCGGGTACAGCTAGTTCTTCAATAAATACTTTTTCTAAAGTTTATTTAAAAGTGACAAATTTGAAAGTACGATCCTATGCTCACTTTTTTGGGAGTTTGTCCCATGGAACTCAACCTTACTTCTGAGTCAACACGTATAGGAGTGTCTTGTCAATTATGCTATAAATTGAAATGCTAAAATGTCAAATTCTCATATTAAAACATGTAGAAAGTTATTCATGCATGCTTTTGTAGTTATAGATGTTTCTGCATGCAATACAAATGGGAAGGTTAAAATATTCATGCTTTGGTAATGTTTACCATGAAAGCAAAATCGTGACCAGCCTCCTGCAACCTGGTGCCCTCTAGATTTTTGGACTTTAGATCTCATCAATCCTTGCCATCATTCTCATTGGTCAGAGGTGCTGTAAGCTGTAATCCAAAACATCTGGAGGACATCAGGTGGCGGAAAGGTTTTCTTCATCCCAGCTGCTACATTTAAATTGTCTTGTTCTTCCTCTAAATGGGTCTGTCCCCATGGGTTAATGCAAGATTGCAGAAAGAACTATCAGTTCTCATTGTGGTGTCCCCCAAGATCTTCAAAAGACTCCACCAAGTTTCTCACCACATCCAGATATTTTTTTAAAAGAAAGAAGCTGTTTGTGAGCAAATTTTGCATACCCCCTGACGTATAGAACAAAATTGCCATGAAACATGGTAGCTTGAGTCCTTTTGAATCCTCTGCCCCTTTCCCCAACCTCCAAAACTGAAGCAAAAATCTAAAACCCAGAAGGCCATGGCAGAGTGAAGTTATGGTTCATGACATGGGAGGATGCAAGTGGAAAAATAGCTTCTGCTGTTCACTGTTGACCAGCAAAGTTTTTAAACATAGACAGATTTGGTGGTAGTAGTACTAGTAGTAGTACCACATTTCACAAAAGAAATTTAATTTTCTGATAGATCCTCCAGAAACAAACATCTGTTGAATGGAATGGGATAACGACAATAAACGTTTTGTGTGTTGTATATGAGTGCACGCACCTGTATATAAGAGAATTTTAGTAAAAAAACTAAAGCTTTAGTGTGGCCTGGAGGTCAGATCTGGAGTTGCAAAAGTGACTCTCTGAGAAATTGATACCGTATCAGTGTTTTCTTGATGGAGACGTACCTACCTATTTGCTTCTGCTATCTTCTGTTTGTATATTTATGAATAAAACAAATATTGAAGACGCTCATTTTTGTGTGAAGGAAGCTTTAGCATTTGTCCCAGATTTTCTCAGTAGTTAGAGAAAAGAGGAGCATTTAAAACTGGTTGCTGAAGCCTGATACACTTCCTTTGTAGAGAAATTGTGAGTTGCTTAGTGAATGAAGATATAGCACATGATAGTCCTCCAGTGCCATGCTGTCTGAAGATTCTGGACAAAATTAGCCAAAAAGTAAATTTTCCAGTCTGTACTGTCAAGTAAATGTAAGCATCTTGGTGATCTTTCTTAAATAAGCTTGAATATCTCATCAAATTTAGTAGATGCAAGTGTTTGAGGTTTCATGTGAAGTTGAAAACCTTGATGGAAGTATAAAAACAGTTGTTACTCAAACTCAAATTTTGGATTGAAAAGCTTTCAGTTTTTTGCGGGGGTGAACCGAAGTAGGATTAAATAGAATACATTAATATACAATATTGAGATTAAATCCCAATACAATTGCGATATAAGTGACTTTGGATTTTGAGGAACCTACCAGATGTGATAAGTGTGAAAAAATAGGGGGGGGGGGCTAAGAAGGGAGCAGGATAGGGGGACTATTAGAAAGAGAAAGCAGAGGAGAAAATATGGTGTTTGTATATCAGGGTAATGGTTGCCAAAACAGAAAAACCCACTTAAGATGTTTACCCCATATATACATATAAGTCAGTGGTTCTCAAGCTATGGGTCCCCAGATGTTTTGGCCTACAACTCTCAGAAATTCTAGCCAGTTTACCAGTTGAAGGCCAAAACATCTGGGGATCCACAGGTTGAGAACTAGTGTTATAAGGGTTTTATTGCAAAAGGTGGGAATCATGTTCCCCCCTCAACTATTAACTGCAAATTTATCTTCCCTAGCTAGCATACAAATTTATCTTCCCTAGCTAGCATAGTCAACAGCGTGAAACTATTGACTGTGTACTGAAACAATATATGGAGAGCTAAATGATTCCTATTCCTGCTTTAATGGGCAGGATCAGACTCCTGCACTTGGTGCATCCAGAGATATTCCTCTGCAGTAGGAGTCATCCCAGAAGCTCTAAATCAGTGGTTCTCAACCTGGGGTCCCCAGATGTTTTTGGCCCACAACTCCCAGAAATCCCAGCTAGTTTACCAGCTGTGAAAATTTCTGGAAGTTGTAGGCCAAAAACATCTGGGAACCCCAGGTTGAGAACCACTACTCTAAATGTATAGAGTGAAACTCACTTGGAAGCCTACTCCTGATAGCTGGCTTGATTGGGCCACTTTTGCTGTTTCAACAAATAAAATAAAACTATTCCTCCCAGGTTTTAACTTGGGTTGGAAATTGAAGAATGTAACCAGCCTGTGGCCTCTCATCATCTGACCTTGCTCTCTTGCAGCAAGCTGCAGTTTGGTCCCTTAGTGTAAGCGAACTGTGTTTCCATACTGGATTGAGAAGAAGGAAGTGTTCCTCTTCCCTTCCCATCCATCCTCCCAGCACAGTATGATACTCACGTCAGAGCTGGCTCTATGTAGAAATGGATGGATGCCTGTGAATGGGGCCAGTGTGCTTCTGTAAAAGAAGAATGAAGGGGTGGCAGAAAGAGAGCAAGAGGAAAGAAGGTGTTCAGAACAAAAACAGAAAATGGGTGGAATAGAAACTAAGGGAGAAAAAAAAGAGGTATCAGCCAGGTTTTTTTTATTTTGGCCCCTCTAGTCACTGCACATACCCACTGCCAGTTTTGTATGAAAGTGGTGACTATTTTCCCTCTACTGAATGATGCCCTCCACTTTTTTAAAGTTTCCACGCCATGTCTTTTGGTCTTAGCTTGGAGCAAGGCGCAAGGCATACTTGGCCTAAGACTCAAGACATTCCAAGCAACCTTTTTGATGAGGAAAAATAGAACAGTCTCTTATAACGTGTAGACATATGCTATATGGCAGTGAATATGCTTGGAGTCTTATGGGGAAGAAGCAGCAAAAAGATATACTGGTTTCTGTTGACTGTTCAATGAAGGTGACAAAGTAAAAGAACAACTGGAAGACTGTGTCTTTGTGTATATGTCAGTGTTCCATCTGGTCCATTTGAGAACTTGAATTAGTTCAAGTAGAAATATTCACCCCATTGAAACATTTACTAATACATGTGTGCTTTAGATGCGGAGCATATCCTCTTGTGACTTCTGTGTATTTTGCACAAAGGCCTGAAGGAAAAAGCTAAACCAGGAAACTTGGTAATAGACAATAACATTGGGGATGCAGTCAACTCAAATTTTAGTTATCCCACATACATAGTAAATACTGTCATACATTGACTTGAATGCTTGAATAGGTCATTTGTGTCTAGGGTGTTCCATATTATGAGATTATATGGATGCCCAGAACAATATGCTGTGTCTACATGTTGTTGTGAGAATGGTATGACAGAGAGATTCAAATAGCTAGGTACCTTTCTACAATAAGATGGGTAGTTTTACTCTATGTTATGTACAGGGCAATAAGCAAAATGTCGCAGTCTTCTTCATGTTTGGCCACGAACCAAGTAATTCCATCCATCTCCTGTTCAGCCAGGTGATGAAAAGGGTAATGTTGATATGAATCACTCTGGCTTACGTGGAGGACTTGTAATCTAAGCAGGACTCAGTACAGCCAAAAAACTGAGAGTAAAATGAAAAGGTTGTATGATGAAAGGTCATAGAGGGAAACCTTCACCAGCTTGCTCACTGCTATAAAAAAAAAGATGCTGATGCCACTTAGGTTAATAGCCAGCTCAGACTTGCTTAACTTCATCTGAAATAATGATGGAAATAAGGGAGACGGTGTTTGATTGGATGGGAAGTAGGTGTCTATAATGCTCTTAGATAAGGTCTCAAAAGAGAACAATGTCAAAGATGAAATGTATGGATGATGAAGAATATTATTAAAAATACCTATGATTGTATTGTCGAAAGCTTTCATGGCCGGAATCAATGGGTTGTTGTAGGTTTTTTCGGGCTATATGGCCATGGTCTAGAGGCATTCTCTCCTGACGTTTCGCCTGCATCTATGACAAGCATCCTCAGAGGTAGTGAGGTCTGTTGGAACTAGGAAAAAGGGTTTATATATCTGTGGAATGACCAGGGTAAGATAAAGGACTCTTGTCTGCTGGTGCTAGGTGAGAATGTTTCAACTCACAACCTTGATTAGCATATGCCATCATCAGAAAGTGCAGTTCCGAGCACAATTCAAGGTGCTGGTTTTGACCTACAAAACCCTATACGGTTCCGGTCCAGCGTACCTGTCCAAACGCATCTCCCTCTACGTCCCACCCCGGAGTTTGAGATCATCTGGGGAGGCCCTGCCCTCAACCCCACCGCTATCACAAGTGAGCTTGGTGGGGACGAGGAGCAGGGCCTTCTCAGTGGTGGCCCCTCACCTGTGGAACTCACTCCCGGGGGAAATTAGGTCATCAACTTCCCTCCTCTCCTTCAGGAGGAAAGTAAAGACATGGTTGTGGGACCAGGCCTTTGGGCAATCTGACAACTAGATAAGGACAATCAGACGATTAGGACTGACAGGACTGACAAAGTGGAATTGGAAACTGGACTATGAGATGGCGAACGCTGGCCGTTAATGAGGTGTAATTGGTTTTTAGTGGTTTTATTGGCTTTATTGGTTTTATTGTTATATGCAGAAACTGTTAACTGTTAATTGCTGCTAGATTGTTTTATACTACTGTTATGTGATGTCGGCATCAAATTGTGCCTTTGTAAGCCTCCCTGAGTCCCCTCCGGCGTGAGAAGGGCGGGGTAGAAGTAACCGAAATAAATAAATAAATGAATTCCCTGGCAACTGCCTCCTCCTCTCCATCTGAATTATCCAATTCTGGGAGTCTAATGTAGTATCAACCTTCCAATGCTGTTTCTAATATGATCTGTTGGGTTTAATATTTTAATACAATAAACACAAGACCCTTTGCTATTGTCTCTGGATTCCTCAATGGCCAAGGAAGTGGGGCATCCCAAAAAAGTATAAATTAACTCTCACATTATACCCAAAGGGCTGTTAGCTTTGTACATTTGGAATGTCTTCACAAATTAAGTTGTTCCGAAAGTTCAACACACATTTCAAACATGGAAGATTAAAACACAATACATCCTGTTTAAAGACCCACCTTATAGAATGAGTTAAAAGCAAAAGGTCTGGTTGAAAGGTCTTTGCTTTCTGGGAAACTGAGAGAAGAGAAGGCAGCCAGATTGCCTCCCATAGAAGAGAATTCTTTGGCCGAGGAGCTAACAAAAAAAGGCTCTCCCATCTCTTTACTAAATGACCAGGTGCATACAGGCAGATACTAGGCTCACTTCACCCTCCACACACACAGAGCAGACGTTATGGTATGTTGGCACATATACAACCTTCCTCAGCCCATCTTAAAGCCCCAAAGTTGCCTCATATAAGCGTTAACACCAGCAGACAGTATTGAGAACGATCTAGTTACCACCCTTGTACTAGATGTACAAAGATTACATCAGTGCTGAGATTCTCAGAGGTCCTGTAGAGTTCTCAACACTTTTGTAATCATTGTGTGTTTGTGTAAGATTGCCAATTGATTCTCCAATCCTGGCCATCAGGAGAAGGGCTTTGGGTGCTACACAGAGATGACATGAATACCAACCCATGCAGTGCTGCAAAACTCAGATCTGCACATAAAGGAACGTGTATGTGTGTGGATTTTCTAACCTGATTTCTTGCCACTGTTTTTTAAATTGCTTGAACCCAAGCCGTGCATAGCTTTATAGATCATAAGTGACACTTTGAATTCTGCCCAGAAGCAGACCAGCACTCAGTAGTGCTGATGCAACAAAAGAATTGAATGATTATAATAAGCTTAAATTATCATGGTTCGGTAGGATAGCATTAGTTAAAATGAAGCACATTTTGCTACAATGTTTCAATAAATATCTCATAGAGTCTCAACTAATTCAGTATCGTTTGTGGCAGCCACAAAAACAAAGTTTCTGGAGTTTAACAACTACTTTCAAAGTAAGTACTGCACAATTAAACAGGAAATAACACTTTCCAACCAGGAACATGTTTTTGCAATTTTGCTACATAGGGAGCCCCCGGTGGTGCTAAACTTGTTGACCGAGAGGTCACAGGTTCGAATCCGGGGAGCGGGGTGAGCTTCTGCTATCAGCCCCAGCTCCTGTCAACCTAGCAGTTCAAGAACATGCAAATATGAGTAGATCAATAGGTACTGCTCCGGCGGGAAGGTAACAACACTCCATGCAGTCATGCTGGCCGCATAACTTTGGAGTTGTCTACAGACAACGCTGGCTCTTCGGCTTAGAAATGAAGATGAGCACCAACCCCCAGAGTCAAACACGACTGGACTTAATGTCAGGGGAAAACCTTTACCTTAGTGTATAATCAAAACTAAAAAAAAAAAAATATTTAAAATTTACTTGTTCCGATTTACAAACAAATTTAATTTAAGAGCAAGCCTACAGACCCTATCTTGTTCATAACCTGGGGGCTACCTGCAGTTATGTACTTGAAGACTATCATGATGGAAGGTGGATGCTATACATGCTGTTTCTGCTACTCATAAGATAATATAACCTTGCAATAATGCATAGTCAAGAGTTATGCACTTCAGGTAATTTGCCTCGCAGTCATGGAGTAATGTCAAGCATCATACTATTTGCTTTGCATTGCTGAAAAGTAAATAAATAGTTCAGAGGTCATTGCCTTTGGTAAATGGCAGTATGCTGGGGAAACAGTATAGATCTATCTTCTTCAGGCAATTCTAGTTGTTAAGATTAGATGTGGACAGGATGTGCGTGGATTTTCAGTCATGCCCTGCTAACCTGAATTCTAATAGTCTCAGCTCTGATAAGCTTAGCACGTCTCCAGAAGAAATACTTCCTCAAATGGGGAAAGATGTCTTGTTCGTCACAGCATGTGAGTGTCTTCAACTATGTATCTTTCATTTAAGTTGCTCTGTTTGTAGTTTGTCAGAGGAAGTAGATAAAGGTCTAACTCTCAAGTCTGATTACTGAGGTATATGTCTCTGACAGGAAACCATTCTGATAGGGAATTACAAGAAATATGAATTTCCTTAATAGTTTCTAGGGCTCTTCGTCCTTCCTTGTCACATTGCTTCTTGTGATGAATGGCCGCTATCATAAAAAACTTTCATTATGAGCTTTGTTCTCCATCTGACTCAACTGAAGTTTCATACTTCACTTACAGCCACTGTAAATGAAGATATGGATGTGCAATTCTATTCTGGCAACCTTTTCTGTACTAACTTTTATGCATCAGATTTGTGCTAAGGAATTCCTTGGTGGCCTCAAGTGTTTGAAAGGGGAGAATTTTTTCACCTCATCTCTACTTACTGGAGCATGAATATAAATATCATTATTATTTACAGTACTTATATTCTGCCCTTCTCACCTCGAAGGAGAATCTGGGCAGATCACAGAACACATACATATACAGCAAAACATTCACATTTATGGCAAACGGGGATGCTGTCACTCCATCTCCTTGCCAAAGAGCTTTCTTTTTTCGTAAACTTTCTTCCGAAACATTGTGTCTAATATACCTCCCTGCTTAATGCGGTTCCTATTAATTATATTCACATTGCTGTTTTCGATCCACTAGGGCCCCTTTCACACACTTGAATAAAATCACACATCATTTGCTTTGAACTGGAATATATAACAGTGTGGACTCAGATAACCCAATTCAAAGCAGAGATTGTGGGATTTTCTGCCTTGATATCTTGGGTTATATGGCTGTGTGGAAGGGCCCTCTGTCTGTCCTGTTTTTAAAAAATTCTGTGCTCTGTGCATACATAAATCTGTATAATTTATATGCTGATGCACATGGTATGTCCCTGTGTTAGCATTCTTGTATAATTTCCTGCTTAAGGTATTGCATGTATTTTCTGCTATTATAGTGGGGAAATGCTGTTGTTGTTGTGTGCATCATGTCTGATCTTAGATGACCCTAAGGCAGGCATAGGCAAACTTTCTAACTTGGGAGCCGCATGGCGGACTGGAGCAGGATGAGCAGGTCGGGAGGGAGAGGGTTCTCCTCAACTTTCCTCCCTGACCATTCCTCCCATTCCTATTCTCTTTCAGAGGCAGAAAGTGAAGGAAATACGGGAAACGTTTGGATCCCAAAAGGGTTGGCCTTGGTCAGGATGGCATGGCGGATGGGAGATAAAAAGTGTATCCATTAGATCCTGTATTGCCAACTCCTGATATAAAATCCTAGAATCCTAGAGCTGGAAGGGGCCATCCAAAGACCATCCGGTCCAACCTTCTGCCATGCAAGAAGGTGCAATCAAAGCGCTCCCAATAGACAGCCTCTATGGAAAAGCCTCCAGAGGAGACTCCATCACACTCCAAGGCAACCTATGCCATGCTCCAATAGCTCTTACTCTCAGGCTCTTCCTAATGTTTTCAATCGACTCTCTTTCCCTGCCATTTGAAACCATTGTTCCCTTGTTCCCTGGTCTCTAGAGCAGCAGAAAGTTAGTCTCCCCCACCCCCTGCCTCCTCCTCCTCAATGGGACACCCTTGTAAATCTTGAAACATGGTTCTCATGTCCTCTCTCTCTACCTTCTCTTCTCCCAGCCAAACATCCTGCAGATGGAAAGGAGGAAGGAAAAAGAGAAGGAAGAAGGAGGAAGAGAAGGATGGTTGGAAAGAAGGAAGGGCGGAAGGGAAGGGAAGGGAAGGGAGGGAGGGAGGGAGGGAAGACAAAAGGGAAGGAAGGAAGTGGAAAGAAAGAGAGGGAAGGGGAGAGAAAAGAGGGAAGGGAAAGTAGGATGAAAGGGTGGAAGGGAAGGAAGAAGGGAGGGATAGAGAAAGAGGGAGGGAAGAAGGGAATGAGGAAGTAAACAGGGAAGGAAGGAAGAAAGGCTAGGATGGTGAGAGAGAGGAGGGCCAAAGAAAAGAGCCCAAGGGGCTGCATGCGGCCCTTTGACCTGGGTTTACCCATACCTGCCCTAAGGCATAGGGTTTCTCTGGTAAGATGTGTTCCTAAGAAGTTTATAATTGGATTCCTTTGGGGCTAAGTGAGTGTGACTTGCCCAAGGTCACTCATTGAGTTTCCTTGTGGAGTGGAGAATCAAAATCTGGTCTCCAGAATTGTAGTTCAACACTCAAACCACTACACTATGCTGCTTTTTACCAGTGCTAAAAGTATGGTTAAAAGAATGTACCTGTACTCAAACCTTCTTGGGTTATAAAACATGTAGCTTCTTGTTCCTTGTCAACTGTTTTAAATGGATGTATGTTAAAAGGAGTGTTATTATATCTTTGTTATATTTGTTTTAAAGGTGGAGTTGCATGCCAGAGTGTGGTGCTTTCCTGAAACCAGAGCAAGCATTTTACTTATCTGTTGTGTTCACATCAGGTCTAGCCCCATCATTTGGTAGAAGTGAGGCATCATATTTGGGGTGTCATGAAGAAATGGCAAATTCTTGGTTATTTAATTAGTTGTACTCTATTTTTTGCCAGGAGAAGTTCTTGAGGGATTTTCTGCCAATATGGCTTTATGCACTGTGTACCTTTTACAAGTGAGGGTACAAACAGACATTTGCTACACTGTCTCAGGCAGCAAAATACCTTGTGTTAGTTTGATTCATATATTTAGCAGATACCAGGTGGGGGTCTTATTTCAGCAGTAAAAAAAAGCTCTGCTCTCTCTTTCCTTTTCAGCTCCAGCATAAGCCATATTCTGGGAAATAGGAGTGTGATATGAATATTTCAGGTACCAAAGGCCTTTGAAATCAGCAGTTGTTGATACTTAGTCACTGGTGACCACTTGCTACCTCTGTTCTTCTCTTGAGGTATATGATGGAAAGCATATTAAATACAAATAAAAGTGCCTGGATGAATGGGCTGAGGAGAAGAGTATGGCAAGGTTCAGGACCTTCCACATCCCTATTGAAACGGGAACAGGTTGCACATGTAGCCAACTAGCGGGAAAGGAAAGGCTTTCCTTTTTTTAATGCTTACTCTATCATCTCATAAAAGTGCTCAAAGTAGTTACCAATAACATCTACAGTATGGAGACCTAAATTGCAAATGACCAAGCAATGGCTGAGATCCTGTTTGGCCCCACTATAAGAGTTCTGCACGTGGAGCTACAATCCAGATGTCCAGTTAATATCCCCAAAATCAGCATTGGGCAGCTGTAGGCCCCCAAACTATGCTATGTGTATGTGTGATAGAGCCTTGTATGGAGGCTGGCCCCTCAGGCTGGATCTATACTGCCCTATATCCCAGATCCGATCCCAGATTACCTGCTTTGAACTGGGGTCCTTTCCACACAGCTGAATAAAATCCCACATTATCTGCTTTGAACTAGAATATATGGCAGTGCAGACTCTGAGAACCCAGTTCAAAGTAGAGATGGTGGGATTTTCTGCCTTGAAATTCTGGGTTATATGAATGTGTGGAAGAGCCCTGGATCATATGAGTCTCCACTGCCGGATAATCTGGGGTAAGAAGATAATGTGGGATCAGATCCTTGGATTTAGGGCAGTGTAGATCCAGTCCCATGTTTCAACACTAGGAATCCTGCCACTTGCCTTGCTCTTATTCCTCTATTTAATATCTTCATGGACTGGTTTCTTGGGCCTCAAGATGATCACTTAAATGTGGCTGTGTTGTTTCTGTGGTTCCTGTATTGCTGTGCAGGTTTGATAGAAACAGACCAAGACATTTTTCAAACTGCATTGAGAATAGGTTGATTAAACACAGTAGAACAATATATTAACCTCTAATATAACATTATTTTAGGCTCACCAAAACGGTAGTCAGTTTTCCCATCTGAGTGGCTATCCTGTCTCTCCTCAATCCAAAATATGTCAACCCACCCTTCTCTATCAAATCCCGAACCCTGTTTCTATTGCTTCAAAATCTTGTCTGACTCATAAAGGCACATTTCTATTTTTGCTATCACACATGTGCCCAACACCTTCTTCACTGGATGGATTGTAGAATCATCTGGGTATGTCCCTGTATCCAGATGCAAAATGATTACATCATCTGCTGGGAAAATTTGGAGTCTACTGAAGGTCTCATATAACTATTCCGCCTCTGGCTATGAGAATACAGCTACATATTTCTCTGATGCCCCCTTCTAGCAACCATGGCGTAGCTGGGTGTGTGGGGTGGGGTGACTGCAACATCTTAGGCCCCTTCTACGCTGGCATATAATCCAGATTATCAAAGGAGATAATCCAGATTATCTGCTTTGAATTGGATTATCTCAGTCTACACTGCCATATAATCCAGTTCAAAGCATATAATCTGGATTTTATATGGCAGTGTAGAAGGAGCCTCAGTAGTGAATCAGGATAGCTAGGGTTTTGGTTGCTGGAGAAGGTTGAAAAGAAGGTCAACTTCTGTAATGACTAAAATAAAATATGCACAGATATACGTTCAGCCGATACCAGCAAATGTCAACAGGAGGGTTCAAGCCAATATCAGAATTAAATCTGGTAGGAGAAAATAAGCATAGCAACCAGAATGAATAAAAAAAAGTTTTAACAGAACAGCAGAAACAAAAGGGAAACAACCCTGTAGGCCAAATGCCTCCTAAAATATGAAAGGGTGTTATTTGGCACCAGAAGGCTGTTCTGTGCATTTCTTTACTACAATGAGGGTGGTTTCCGTTTCAGTCGTTTCTTATAAATCTTAATCCTGCAGTACTTTTATTCTGCAGAGGAGTGAGAGACATGAAGCAGAACCGGGGCGTGGAGGAGAATAAAACAGGATTGAATGGTTTAACTTTGCGGTAATAGCAACACAGTCTTTGCTCCTGTGTTTGTAAAGGATATGTGCCAATGTGTGAATAAGCATGCAGATGAGCATTTGTTTTGTTTTACTTTAAAAAAATGTTTGAAAGTGGTTAGAAAACTTTCTTGGATATTTTTTAGAGCTGAGCTAGATGTCTGTTGTGTAAAACATGCTTTTTTGCACACATCTGTGGGACCAAGTTACAGCTTCTATTGAGTGGCTCCTGCTGTTTAAAAGCTTGCCACTCTGGATTCACTTAGGACAGTGGTTCTCAACCTGTGGGTCTCCAGATGTTTTGGCCTTCAATTCCCAGAAATTGTAACAGCTGGTAAACTGGCTGAGATTTCTGGGAGTTCTGAAAGATTAAGTGCCGAGTGTGGGTCCCCAGGTCAAAACACCTGGGGACCCACAGGTTGAGAACCATTAAGGGATGCCCCAATCCAGATACACATGGCTTTTCTCAGAAGTCCACTTCTGTTCCCTGAAGCCGTAATTGCACCATGCGCCTGGGTGTAGAAGCAGTAAAACACAGCATTTCTTTGAGTCAAGTTATACTATAACTCCATGCTCTGGCCATAATTGGTCATGTGGGAGTAACTTTTTCACATGCAACATTGAGTTGTACTGAGCTGCATAACTCCAGCTAATCTGTCAATTAGATGAACAGCCTTCTGACTCTAGTGGATGTATATTCCCCACATGCTCCGCTTGCTGTTTAAACAGGAAAGCGAGCCAGCAAAATCTGACTTTGTGTGTCTAATGGGAATGACTTATATGAATAGCAAAACATTATTTTTGTTTGCCAAATAGGTGGGTAGGCTCCCATCATCCAATCACCTGTGGCTGCCTTTCCTCCACCCCCTTAGAGCTTGCAGCTTCACACCACCGACTGCTTCGACTTTTAAGGCAGATATTGAAGCAAAAATCTTCCTCCACCATTTGTTGCTAGACCAAAGAAATCCAGAAGTCCATAAACTGAATATTTCTGTTGGGTAAGTAAAGGTTAGGCTGAAAGAAAGTTGGCAGTTGCTTTATAAAACAACTGAAAACACTTGAGAAGACATTGAATGGTGTCTGTAAAATCTTTGAGTCACTTTCTATAAATGGCTTTGCAGTCTGCAAACAGTGCACCAAAGTAGACTGTTAATGTTGAATACCTGGCTTTCTAAAGATAAAAAACCTGAAGAAGAGAGCAATTTAATGTTCAAAATCTAGATAATTGCTGTGAAATAATCTTAACTAGATTAACTTGAAATTAAGTTATTGAAAGTTTGTAATAAGGATTTTCAAAAAGTAAGCTATATTTTTATAATTTTTTCTGCACTTTCTAGGAAGTAGAAAAGGTTTTGAACTCAGCAGGAGTGTAAGGTTACATTATTAAAATTTGCTATAGTACTGTAATCCTTAATGGAGTAGGACATATAGCATAGTTGAAAATTTACAGTCTTGTAAATGTTTTCAAGGAGGTCGCAGGTTGATAACTGAACATTGTGTAGTCTCTGAATCTTATAGTTTAAGAATGGGAAGCTGCTCTGAAGGGGCAAGGCTAGACAATGATAGGAGTAACAATGCATAATTTCTGATATGTTTGGGTTTTTTTTTTTAAAAAAAACAAGGTAACAAATGAGAGCCAGTGTTGTGTAGTAGTTTGAGTGTTGGTTATGATTCTGGGGGCCAACACTTGAATCCATGCTCATCTCTGGAAACCCCCTGGGTGATCTTAGAAAGTCACACTCTCTCAGCTCTAGGCAAAGGCAACCCCCTCTGTGCAGATCTTGCCAAGAAAACCCCATGAATTGGAAGGAATTGGAAACAACACCAAAACATGCAACAATAACAACAGAATGATGGCAGATGCTTGTCATAGGTGCTGTCTAGAAAAGACCTGTGACATTCACATAACCACATTCTGACCAGCATTTCCAATAGCAGTTTTATCTGCTCTTTTGTAAGCTTGCTTCATTTTTTACAGCTGAATTTGCCTGTCCTGCAAATTGGAGTTGGGAGACCCTTTGGAGCAGATTTGGGGAGGAAGTTGGGAAGCTGGAAAACTGTTTCATTAACATAATGGCCTTCAATTGGAAGACTGACACAATTAATGCAATTCCAAGTGTTACAAAACGTGCTATTCCTTCTACATGTACTAAGTATCAAATATTAGAAATGAGTAACTAGAAATACATATAAGTCACAGTGTATCATCATCCCACCTGAGTGGGTGAGGTCTGGTTTGTGCTTGGATGGGAGGTCAACATCGATTCCAGTGATCTCTAGGTATGGCTTACCTGAAACCTTTGAGAGCTTGCTTCCAATCAAGAGCTAGGTGGAGCATTTACCTGATTAAGTACTGTATAGTTACTATTTCAATATTTCAGCCACTCTCTTATTTTTCAGAATTCCCAATCCAAAATGATTACTTGTGGACCAGCTTTGTCATTTGTTCGCCGCCTTTTCCGGAGGAAGATTGTAACTTTGGACAGCCTTGAAGATTCCAAATTATGTCGCTGTTTGTCAACCATGGACCTCATTGCCCTTGGAGTGGGAAGTACCCTGGGAGCTGGTGTTTACGTCCTCGCTGGAGAAGTTGCCAAAGCAGATTCTGGACCTAGTATAGTTCTTTCTTTTCTCATTGCGGCCTTAGCTTCTGTGATGGCAGGCCTCTGTTACGCCGAATTTGGTGCTCGAGTTCCAAAGACTGGCTCTGCTTATCTGTATACATATGTGACTGTTGGCGAACTCTGGGCTTTTATCACCGGCTGGAATCTCATTTTGTCCTATGTTATAGGTGAGTTTGGAAGCCTTTGAGACTATTGGGAGAATGCCAGTCCAAACCTGCATGGCTTTTGCCTCCTGGATCCTGCTAAGTACTTGGAATCCGTATGTGTGAGAGGTCGTCTGTACACATGCATTTTCTAAGCCTAGTTTTGGTAATAGTATGAATGGACCAGGATCCTGTGATTAGCAATGTTTTCGTAAGAGAGGGATAGACTTGGGATAGATTGGAATGGAGTGATATCAGTGATAGATGTACTAGTTAAAAGGGTTCTTGACCATGGTACCCTGGATACTATCTAAGCCTTGTTAAACATTATATTGTGTGTACAACTATATCTTACATTTGAAGATGGAGTAGCAAGGCAAATATATCTTATGAGTTTCTTTGAAGAACCAACGTCTGCAGCCGAGCATCTCTTTCTTCATCCACATGGCTGTATTATGTGGTTTGTCCTGATGGCAAGCTCACCAAACGATTTTTCATACAGCTATTTATTATAAAGATTAAGTAAATTAACTATTTATTTCATTGGGTACTACAGAGCCAGTGTATCAAATTAGGCCTTTCCAGTTATTTAGGTATTTTAGGAAACATGTGATTTTTGTCTATAATGAGTGGGACAGGTTTGAGTAAAGGAGACAACATTATGCTACTGAAACGAGATGTTATAAAACTATATTGATTTTTAAAGGCACCCTTTATCAAGGTTCTGGATAGGGAAGATTTAATGTGTTGATACTGTAGTGTTGGGATCCGACATAATTATGATGCTTCTGATACTGCTTTCTAAATTCAAGTAGGATTTGTATTTTAAGCTACTAAAATACTGTTGTAATCCTTTTTGTAATCTATAGTATGTTCTATTTTGTTGTGTTTTCTTAGGTACATCAAGTGTAGCGAGAGCATGGAGTGGTACATTTGATGAACTCCTTGGAAAACAAATTGGTTATTTTTTCAAAACCTATTTCAGAATGAATTATTCTGGTCTAGCAGAATATCCAGATTTTTTTGCAGTCTGCCTTATATTGCTTCTAGCAGGTAAAAATGTTTAAAATTAATTCTTATATTCCTAGAATTCGAATTAAGGCGCACAATCCAGTATAATTCGTTTAATTTTGTAAGAAAAAAAATAGTTTTTAAAACTCTGACTGTCGTGATTTTATGCTATTTATTTACTTACTTTTGTTTACTTTATTTTTGTATATCCCACCTTTCTTCTGATGTAGGATCTTAAGGTGCTAACATAAAGTTACTAATCTAGTGTAGCTGCATCAAGAAGACACATTTATTTGAAAAATAATCTCAAAATCTACTTGGAACTATTACAGGAATCAGGAATTACACTTTTACAACCAGTGCAGGTTGTCGTTTGTTGTTGTTGTTGTTATTATATAATTTATATCCTGCTTTATCTCTCTAAAAAAGAGATACAAAATCACTAACAGTGAAAGCAATCCAATATATAGTTTAAAATCTAGAAAACATACAAACATAAAAACAGAATTAAACATTGAAACTATTAGAAATAATCAGTTAAAAACTATTAAAACAAATTAAAAACCTATTAACATAGTTAAAACAGTTCACAGCACCCTCTGGCGCAGCCTTAAAAAGTTTCTTTTTTTTAATTTTTTTATTTTACAACATTAAAAAGACATACAAAGCGGTCATAAAGAACAAACAGTTGAATACATGTATAACAAAGTACAAATACAAATACAAATACACATAAAACATATACGTTAAAAACTTGGCCAACCTCAGTTGGCAGGACCTCCTCTCACCCACTCTAGTGGATTTTCTTTTCAACTTCATGTGCAGTCTTCATTTTTTTTATAGGAATGTATGTAGTTTCTCCAATACTTAATTTTTGTATGGGTATATTCGCTATTGTCCTTCATGCTTCAGAAACTTTCGTGTAAGTATCTTTATTATCCTATCTTTAAAGGTTCTCATGGTTTCTGTCTCATGATTTCCCTTTACTTCTCTCTAGTTCGTTTCATTCCCTGTGTTCCCTTCCGCCCATTGACTTTTACTTTGCTTCCTTTCCTGATCTATGTTGATTTACTTTTTAGTATAGTGTTTAATATTGAAATGAAAGTTTTAACTGAGAATTTGCTTCATGTATTTTTGGTTTGCGGCACTTAGAGAAGATTGTACTCCGTACTTGTAGAAAAGGAAAAAAAAAAAGGAAAAAATAAAAAATGAATAACATATAAGAAACAAATAAACCTCTGAATTAACGTATTTGCCGATAATAGGCTGCGGTTAGAGCCATAACTGTGGGGGTAGTATTTGCCCATTTACAATTTTAACTTTTTTTCTTCCAAAAAGTTTCTTTTTTCAAAGCCTGCCTGAAAAGAAATAACCTTACATATGCAATTGCTCATAAAAAAAAACCTTCTTGCTTTACAGGCCTATTATCATTTGGAGTGAAAGAATCCGCCTGGGTGAATAAAATCTTCACTGCTGTTAACATCTTGGTCCTTCTCTTTGTTATGATCTCTGGCTTTGTGAAAGGTGACATTGATAACTGGAAGATAACAGAAGAACGTCTTATAAACTACACCGTGGAAGTCATGTAATTTCAGTGTTTATTCTACTTCTGCTTGACCGTTAGCTTTTGTTTGCGAGTATTTTGCATGTAGTACCATGGACAAGTACAATATAACTTGTGTAGAAAGAAATTCATGGAAAGTGCTGGGGCTACATATCTTCCTTCTCCCCTGCTCCCATGAGACTGGGAGGAATAAAGCAGCTTCACTCTAATGAATTCCTATCTAAGGAATCCAAGAACTTCTAGATGATTTTTGAACAATTTAACAACAAACACTGGGATGTTTTGCCAGCATGTTTGATAAACATAATTGGTTTCAAGTAGAAATGTCCGATTTGTGCATAACAACAAATGAGGAATCAAACTGAATTTGTCCTCTGGTTGTACGGAAACAGATGTGAACGCATTTTGTGCCCAGTTTTTGTATTCATGCATGTAGTGCTAATTTATGCGTTAGTATTACATGTAAATGTTTCCAAGGACAATGTAACATTTGAACTGATGTTCAACTACCAGCTCCATAGCTAGATGTGGGCGGAGACCATATTTAGGAAAAAGGATGTGGATTTTAATTGCATGCTTTTGCGGGGTTGGAGAAAGGACTTTCAACTTTAGTTACACTACAGAAAGATGGAGAAAGGACCTTTAGTTTTTAGTTTATTATTATTCTTTTATTTCAGATATTTGTTCCCCGCCCTAATACATAATAAAATCCAATAATTATATACATTTAAAAAATTAAATCACAATTCATTAAAATCTGTTTCTGTTTCAACAACAGCCTGGTGGCCTTATCTGAGCCAAATTCTGTAGTTAGAAACTCCATCAAGCATGTCCATAGTCTATTTCCATAGTGATTGTCATCATTGTCACTGTCATTGTCAGCAAGATTACCCGAAGGTCTGGTCCCACATCCACATTTTTAACTTCTTTCTAAAGGAAAGGAGGGACGTTGATAATCTAATTTCACTGGGGAGTGAATTCCACAGGTGGGGAGCCACCACCGAGAAGGCCCTGTCCCTCATCCTTGCCAAGTGCGTTTGCGACAGAGGCGGGGCCGAGAGCAGGTCCTCCCCAGAAGATCTTAAACTCCGAGGTGGGACGTAGAAAGAGATATGTTTAGACAGGTACGCTGGGCCAGAACCGTATAGGGTTTTATAGGTCAAGACCAGCACTTTGAATTGTGCTTGGAACTGGACCGGCAGCCAGTGGAGCTGACATAACGGGGGGGGGGGGGGTGCTCTCCGTTGGACTAGTTGGAGTTTCCAAACAGTCTTCAAAGGCAACCCCACGTTACAGTAATCTATTTGGGATGCAACAAGAGCATGGACCACTGTGGCCAGATCAGACTTCTCAAGGTACAGGCGTAGCTGGCGCATAAGTTTAGACTTTGGAACAATATTAGGTTATCAGGAAACAAAAATTGTTTCCTTGTAGAAATCCTGACAGTTCAGGCCAGACATTATGGTCATCACAAAATCTTTTCATATAATAGGCAATTACAAAATATTACAATGTTTCCAGACATATATACTGTGTTGTATGGGGAAACAGTCTTGGTGTAGACATTTTATATGATGGCACATTTTAATGCTGGCTTCAGGAGGGATGCTGTTAAAAAGAAAATCAGATGAAATGTGGAAACTTTGTCTTTCAGATAGTTTATTTTTTATGCAACTCTCAAAAGGCATTGGCACACACTAAAGACAGTGTGTACCAATGCCTCTTTAGAGTTGTATTAAGGTGGTTGTCATTGATCGTGAGGTCTTAAAATCCATATGTTTATAAAGAAATGTCATAACAAATATGACCTACAGATGTTATTGAACATCTACCTAAACAAGCAAGTCTTGGGTAAATTTGGTAGGTAAAAAATACCTTCTTTAAAACATCTCTGAAAATCTTTAAAATTGTGTTTTTTAGAAACGTAACGTTTTCTGAGAACATAACAAGTGCATTTGGAGTTGGTGGCTTTATGCCTTATGGCTTTACTGGAACACTTGCTGGTGCTGCAACTTGTTTTTATGCTTTCATTGGATTTGATTGCATTGCAACGACAGGTAAGTTTACTTGTCCATTGTTTGCGATTGTTAGGTTGAAACTGTAGTTTATATCTGTGGTATTGTACTGTCTGTATTGGATATATTTTGAACTCCTTTTGGCTGTTCCTAGGCATGTGTGGAAAAGTTCGTATTCTAATGATTAGAGTGCATAATTTTTTTATTTAATATGTTTTTTCTTCCCAAGCTATAATTTTTCAATTTTTGCAATATAAAACAATAAAATTCAGAATGTCACATTGGTTGAGAAGCTGTTTATTTTGATTAAGCCACCAATAATGCAAGTAACATTTTTGGAGAGAAATATGCTGAACATGTAATCGTCTTATTGGATCTTGTTACTTTATTATTGACCTCCTCAAACAAATGATCAGTTCTGCATCATGTATATTTTCTGTTGTTAAAAAATTGAACTTTATTAGCAATCTTATCTTATTATCAAGTCATGCCTGTGTTTAATTGTTATCGTTCTGGTTGTGTTTTTTTTAATCAGTTTTTTTTAAATTATAATAATGAAGACATTAAATATGTTATGTTTATTTTTCCTCCATAGGGGAAGAAGTGAAGAATCCCCAGAAAGCCATACCTATTGGAATTGTAACTTCTCTACTTGTCTGTTTTATGGCCTATTTTGGGGTTTCAGCTGCTTTAACTCTTATGATGCCATACTACCTAATAGATGGGAAAAGCCCTCTCCCTGTAGCATTTGAATATGTTGGATGGGGCCCAGCAAAATACCTTGTAGCAGTGGGATCTTTATGTGCTCTGTCAACAAGGTAAAAAATAATGGAAGTGAATTGTCACCTAACTTTTTTATTGAGAAAATAGAGATGTTATAAGCCTGCATGTTGTTTTTCAAATCCTACACAAATGTGTAGTTGAGCTCGCTGTTCTTAATTGGTATGTCACCTTTGTACTGAAGATAATTTATTTTCAAGGGAACTACCTGTAGTATTAATGGCGCATCACAGTCTATTGAGTATTGTCCACAACTGAAACAATATAAGAATATAAGTAGAGGCATGTATCAAGATCCTAAATGGCCTACTTAGTTATGAATGTGTAATGACCCTATATACAGGTAGTCCCCGAGTTACAAACGCCCAACTTACAAATGACTCATAGTTAAGAACAGGGGGTGAGACAACAGGAAGTGAGAGAAATCTATCGCTGGAAGGGAAAGATTTATTATTGGGAAAAGGTGTCTCCACTGAAGCTTTCTCACCTATCCTTGTTTCCACAACAAGCCAAAATTTTCAAAATTCAATTATTATGGGAAGGAAAGTGAGGCGGTCTTCTGAACAGGGACATGGGCAGCAAAACAAACCCCACAGGGTTGTTAGTCCTTTCCTGTGCTATTTGAAGCTATATTTTATATACTTTTTAATCCAGGAATATATTATCAAAAGTTGGGAGTTGTCTTATATGCCAGGTGTTGTCTTATAGAGTGGGTGCTGAAACTTCCGAGCCAGACTGGAGGATCTGTAGTTGCCACATATAGTGGGGGGAGCTAAAAAATTGCAGCAGCCACATCCCTGTTGAATGTGGTGACTATGAAAGCAGCAAGGGTGGTTCTGTACAAGTATGGTAGAAGAAAATCCACTAATCACAATTTGTAAAAAGAAGTGACTTAATGTGGTCCTGATGATGAGGTGAGGGGGTGCTTCACCAGGAAGGTGTAAGTGAAGGGCGGAGCAGTTGTCTTATATGCTGGAAAATACGGTATATATGACTGGAGTAGTATCTATCCTGGGAGAATCTGAAAGAAGCACTGACACTCTCTATTCCCTTTGTCATGGCACCACTTCTGACCTTTTTGAGTATTGGGGTTGAGGCGAGGAGAGGCTACCCCCTTGAGTCAGTGCTGTTGTTCTCAATATATCCAAGGATCATACCAAAATCCATTATTTTGGCCCCAAAACCTGCCTTCAGCTTATACATGCCCCCAGACCTACCTTAATGCCCCCAGACCTACCTTAATGCCCCCAGACCTCCTTGGCCTGATGCCCCCAGACCTACCTTAAGCCTGCAGCCACATCAAAGGAGTTCTATTCATATGACTTCAGCTTATACATGCCCCCAGACCTACCTTAATGCCCCCAGACCTACTTGGCCTGATGCCCCCAGACCTACCTTAAGCCTGCAGCCACATCAAAGGAGTTCTATTCATCTGGCAGTCAGGCTGCAGGAGGATTTGTTTTCCAGATCCCTTCTGCCAAAAAATGCAGTTCTGATGAGGAACTGCAAAAGTGGACCTGCTTCAGATTGTCACAACCTCATTCACTGGCAGGAGGAGGCTAGAAATGTCATCCCCCTGTACCCTGATTGCCAGCTGAACAAACCTTTTTCATTTACATATTATGTAGAGTTGCTGATTATAGAACAGTTAGAGATCTATAACTCTTATTATGAATCTGCAGCTGCAATACATAATGCCAACCAAGAATAATGCCTTTGAGTTCTTTTAAAAAAAATCTTTTGACATTCTTAAAATGGACCTGCATAAAGAATGCATATGTTTAACAAAATAACATCACAAGACACTCTCATATACATCAAAATCGGGTTGTTGCTTTTTAATTGATGTGCATAATATCCTCATATTTTAAAATAAGACTGTATATAGAGAAGCTGCATCCAGTTTGGTTTTTGTCAATTGCTTAAGCCACTTGAGGAAGATTTCCTGTAAGATTTATGAAATTGAAAGGAACCAAATAGTGTAAAGACCAACTTTTCTTGTCCTGCTCAACCTGAAGTAAATGTGACTTCACTGCACCAAGTGCTGGTTTCAGCATTTTGCAAAGACCAGATCTAATGTTTAAAACTAGCAATGCTGTCTTGGCTTCCTAACACTTGCATATGCTTGTTTGCTATTAATGCTAAGACTGCTTAGCTGATGTGATATTTAAATTTGGCACATACAGTGTAAGCAACCTGTCCAGTATCCTACAGCAAAGGACATTTGCCATAAATTGGTTGAATTCCTGAATTATTTTCAAGTGAGAAACTCACAACATTACAAATAATTGAAGCAAAGGACCTCTCTCATCCTTTCCCAGTGAATCCCTCATTACTTCTTTTGACTTGTTAAGCGTACATCTGTCAGGAGTTGGAAGGGTGGCCTTAGCCTTGTTGGACTACATCTCTGACTCATTTTCTGATCAGTATAAGACTTCAATCTACATCGCTGCTACTTTGAATTGCCCTTCTAATTAAATTATGTAACTGGGTTGAAATGAATTTGCAAGAGACATTTTAGTTTAACTTGAGGCTAATGTAATTCTGTGCCATGGTTCATGCAAACCAGAGAAAGAAAGGAGGATAATTCATTGAGTAAAACAGGGAATGCACAGTTCCAGTCTCTTAACCATTGCTAAAGGGTTGAAAATCTTGTGTTTGCAATGGGTGAGAAAGCCCCTTAGCCTTTAAAAAAAACCTTCTGTAACATAGCTACATGACAGATGTAATATGACTAGGATAAACAAATGAGCATTTAAATTATTTTTGTCCTGTCAATCCAGAAATGCATTGTCGGGGGCCATAAAGCCTCCATTAAATATAAACAACCCTTTAAAATGGAGGTAGAATGCTGCTGAGAGGGCAAGTAATTGAAGTCTGTGACCAGTAGACTCATGTTACTGTCATATGATAACATTCCACTTAGAAATCTCAGGAATTGTTAATATGCAAAATGGGGATAAATGTATTTGCTCAGATTTCAAACGTTTTACTTAGTTGTATCCATGTTGCCAGAACACTAACTGGTGAAGTCATATGGATTGGCACTGCAATTGTGCTCAAATTCCCAACAAATCTTCAAGAACGACCATGTATCAAAATGGATTAAGCGAGAGCAATCTGATCCTGGAGACTCATTGCAGTCTGGGATGGATCCTCTATGCTTATTGAATGAGTTTTTCTGACTTTGGTAAAGCAGAGATACAACAAAGGCGTCACTTGAAAAAAAGAATAAACTTTCTTTTTAAATGTTTATTTTAAATAGATTATATAATTAGATACGAGCTTCTTTTTTTGGTAAGGATTGCCGACTGCAGGGATGAGGTTACCTATTTTTAATTCTGCTGCCTGATGCAATCTGTCATGGTGTGGTAATGCTTAATTGCATTGTAAATATTACTAGATATGTCATGGTGGTACCATCTTTTGAAAGGATTCCAGTAAAGACACAAGTTACTTCAGTTACTAGTTTTTAATAATACACTTTATTTATATTCCACCCTTCTCCCCTAGGGGACTCGGAATGGATTACAGTATTACATACATAGACAAACATTCAATGCCTTTACAATCATATATAATGAGACACACAAACAAAGGCAGGGGCTCCTCCTTTCATTTCCAGCTTCTGGAGATGGTGCTCATCTCTGGGGAGGTGCTTTGTGCCATTTTCAAGCCAAGGAGCCTCCATTGTCACCTCCTGGTTGTGTGGCCGGCAAGATTGCTTGGAGCATCTTTTTGCCTTTTCCTGCCAAAGCGGTATCTATTTATCCACTCACATTTGCATGTTTTCAAACTGCTAGGTTGGCAGGAGTTGGAGCTGCTAGGCGGGAGCTCACCCCATCTCGCGGATTTGAACTGCTGACCCTCAGGTCAGCAGTTCAGCCAACCTTCAGGTCAACAGTTCAGCAGCACAAGGGTTTAGCCTATTGCGCCACCGTCGTTCCTTTAATATTTTACTCCATCCATTAAGAGCATGCACACAAATGAAAAAAAAGTATATTTGCAAGTAATTAAAATGATAGAGATAGAATTACTTTCCAGGGCACTGAACTGAAATATAGTAAGCCTTCCGCATTCACTGAGGTTAGTATTGCATGACCCAAACCTAAGGGTTGCATGATCTATGAAAATGAAAAAGAAAAAAATGAATAAAAAATCCACATTTTTGGAACTATACAGATTATTTATCAGATCTGAAATTCTCTTGCTTCAAAGTATTAGAAATAATTGATTAAACAAGTGCCCAGCTCCTTCATTCTTAATGCATTACAAACACATTGTTGTGTTAGAACTCTTTTCAATATTGCATGGAATATTTCAAAATCTGGATTGAATTCACTACAGGCTGTATGAGGGAGAAAATGGGAATGTCCCTGAACATCAATCTGTCCACATATAAACGTGGGTTTTAGATATCAGAAAGGTTAGTTGAAGGTTCAAGTAACTTGTATCTTTACTGTAACATGACTTGCATAGGTATCTCCTTTCTCCCTTGTCCCCCAAATGTCAATCATCTTTCTGGTATCACATGCTGTTAATTGGCATTGTTTTGCTTTTCCCTAATGCATTGCATGTATTTGTGTTGGCCATGTTGCATGTTCTTTTGCTTTTTATCCAGTCTCCTTGGATCCATTTTCCCAATGCCGCGGGTAATCTATGCTATGGCAGAGGATGGGTTGCTTTTCAAATGGCTAGCTCAAATCAACTCCAAAACGAAGACTCCACTTGTTGCTACTTTATCATCGGGGGTTGTAGCAGGTGAGGCTGTAAGCAAACGAATTGTTCAAGAAAATGAACTCTGTCAAAGACCAAAGTTAGACATGGATAAGGCAGTTATGGTTCCAATTATAAAATGTGAATCCCTAAACAGAAAAACTAAAACTTTTGCTCTCACAAACTTTATTTTTGGTTATTGAAATTCTTCTGACAAAAGTGCATTTTACTTTTGAAGTTCCCTTGATTTTGTGTGTTTTTGGGTAGTCTTTATAATGTAGCATTGTTACTATGGTACTTGAACAATGAACTATTTTTTGTTCTAGTCTTCTGGGCTCTATGTTCCCTTTGCCCCGCATTCTGTTTGCCATGGCACGAGACGGGTTACTGTTTAGATTTCTTGCCAAAGTGAGCAAGAGGCAGTCTCCAGTTGCTGCCACAATGACAGCAGGGCTCATTGCCGGTAAGCTCTGTCGACCCAGGTCCCACTTAACTGGGATCTGAATCCTGTGTTCACATGCATAATTCTGTGATAACATAGGCCTGCATGCATGTAAATGGGGAATGAAACTGGTTACTAATTGGAAGGCATTGAAACTCTGAATTGTGAAGGTGTTGGTGGTGGAAGGTGTTGGTGGTGGTGGTAGAAGAAGACATTTTCTGGAATTATTCTATTTTCTAAACCATTTGTCTAATGTAACCAATGATGCTTGGTTGTGCATGTGGAATAATGGCAGCATATGTGAATACCTTGGTAAAACTCCCCTGCTTTTTCATGTACCTTGTGCAATGTTGATATAAACCTTTCCTACATAAACCTCTGTAGTGAAAGTTCTGCTTAAGCTGTATTCAACATTTTAAAAAGTGCAAGTGGAATATAGCTTGAAAGGTGCGTTGTTTTTCTTTCCTTCCTTAATCTCTCTTCCTGCTCCAAAATGGCATTGCTATTAATACTTGGGCATGATAACCCCTCTGTTCTAAACAGTGTTGAGATTAGATATTACTTTTAGAATAAAAATCAAAAGTTCAGAATTTGGAAGTGTAATGAAATGAAACTCGTATGTTCATAAATTTTTTGTCTTTTTTGCTGTAAGATTTGAGAAAAGAGAAACAGTTGGCCAAACGCGTTATCAGTAGAACCAGAGAAGAATCATCTTTTAAAATTTAATTTTAAATTCATTTCTTCAAGCTCCTATAATTTTGCTTGCAGGTTTCTATGACATCATGAGATTTAAAGCAATATATTTTTTAAAAGTTAACATCCAAGAACTCAATATTTAGAGTTAGGTTTGCCTATCCATACCAATATAAATGCATGAAAGTTAATGTTGATTTTAAATGTAAGCGAAACACTTGCCTTTAAACTAACACTAGGGGCTCATCCAGACAGGCCCAAAAACTGGGATCTGTTTTGGTTTTTACTGGAGGCATCCAAACGATGGCACCAGTAAAAACGAATTAATTCAGAACAAACCAAGGTTTCCCTGGTTTGTTCCAAATTAATTTGATATCCCATTAGCTCTGGGCCTTCCTGAAAGGTATGGGTCTAATGAGTTATTGGGCCTGCTCAGACTCACTTCCAGGTAGTCTCAGGACTACCCCGTGGGTGAGTTTCCATTGTCATCCCGAACCTTTTGGACTCCTGGAGGCACCCATTTGGTGCATTTTAAAAGTTGTTCAGGGCCTCTTTAGAGTTATTCAGGATCCGTTTTTACAATTTGGTGCCTTTTAAAGGTTGTCCACAGCCTCTTTAGGGTTGTTCTCAGGCATCATTTATTCACTCCGGGAGGACACGAGAAGTTATGGCATCCAGGTACCTTTTACTTAACTTTTAGGATGAAATTGGGGGCTTCAGGGTGGATGCATGCCATCCTGATTTTTATTGGGATGGCATGTAGCCGCCACCCCCCTGGGAAAGCCCAGATTTTTTTAGGGGAGTGGGGACTCAAACCCATGCCAAAGCAGGTTATTTAAACCTGATTTGGTGCAGATTTTAGTCCTGTCTGGAAGCGTCCTTGGTTTCTCATCTGAAATAGATCTTACCTAGACATAACACAATGGTCCACAAAATCATAGGCTGCATCAGAAACCAACTTAGGGAATGTTTTCTTCCATTCCTTCTCCCTCTTGTAGGAATTCCCTTCTCTTATCAATGATTTGCATTGATACATATCCCAAAATGGTGGGTGCTATGGTACTGCAGTGCTAGTGCAACAAACCTTCCTTCTTTTCCAATCTCCCTAATAGCCTTTGGAGTTGCCCCAAAGAATGTTGAACATCATTTCCCATGTTTTTAAAAAGTATATGTAGCCTATACACCCCTTGACATACTTTTGTTCCATTTTAACACTGTTTAAACAAAAAATATCTTTTATAAATGTTTGAATGCTGAATATACTTAATTCTTTGCATGAGCTTCTTGCAGGAAAAGGAAAGGAGCATGGGCACAGTGCACCAAGAATACTTCCTATCACAACAAATGAGATTTGAGACAAAACAATACTTTCTCAATGCCCACTGTTTCAAAAGGCTCTGTCCACAGTGCATTTTGCCCATTACATTTATGCATGTATTTAACTGTATAATGTTTGCCATGAAAAATGCTCCCTCATTCTCCTTATTAAAAGCAATTGGCTAAAAAAAACCCTGTATAAACAGTGATGTTATAACATTACGAAGGGGAATTAACTCAGTAAAATTCCTCTGAATAAATTATAACAAAAACGTTACAGAATACTTCTGTAATACAGAAATGCTGATATTGGCATAACAGAGTTTTTGTTCTTTTTATAATTTATAAGATGCAGATTTTTTTCTTGAATTATGCAAAAGCATCTTTCTAAGGGAAGTCATTAGATGTTCTTGAGTAGCAATCATCCATAGTTTGCTGAATATATATAACATTTTAATACAATTTTTTCTTCTTTTTCTTTTAGCTCTAATGGCTTTTCTCTTTGACCTAAAAGCCTTAGTAGACATGATGTCTATCGGAACACTTCTTGCATACTCACTGGTCGCTGCTTGTGTTCTTATTCTTAGGTGAGCTCCTTTTCTTAATGCATTGTTATTTTATTATTGATAAATCATTTGAAATACAGTCTTTTCTAGTAATTTCCTAATTATTTTTGTTTCTCTCACAAAGATGCTTAAACAAGCAAAATGCTTGTCCAATACATAGGGTATGCACAAAATCAATACAAAGCAATTTAAAAACAGTAAAAATCATAGCAAATACCCCAGGAATAGTAAGAAGATATGCAATGAAATAGTAGTGAAATATACTGTACTATTCATTCTGTCAACAATGTCTGGTAAGCTTTTGCTGTCTATTGTTGATTTCTTTCCAATGTTATATATGTGGGAAAGAATTCAACACTTGGCATTTTTGGTTGTAGAATGTTGGCTGTTGTAGAATGGAAGCCCTCCCTTGCCAAAGACATTGGGAACAACTGGAATCTGGGTGGGTTTTCTCTTATCCCTTCAGCTGTTCTTCAACAGTAAAATCATTTCCCTCCAATGTCAGTGGCTAGTACAATGGTTTAAGTGTTAAACTAGAACTTTGGGAGACTTTGACTTCTTGTTTCGCCATGGAAACCCACTGAGCAAATGACACTCTCAAACTAAGAGGAAGCAAGGAAATGACAAACCTCCTCTGAATACATCTCGCAAGAAAACTCCTTCAGCAAACCTAGCATATATATTAGTAATCTTGCTTTGCTTCTTAGGCCAGTGGCTCCTGGCATTCTTTAGGGCAGAGTGGGAATCATATCGCCTTTAGGAACAACAAAATTTCATTTTTAAAAGCTCAGACCAGATTAATGTATTTAAAACTGTTTTAGAGAGTCCTCAGCCTAGAACAGCTTTACTTTTCATTAAATTGTAGCAGAAAGTGGTCTGTCAAAATGAGACCTCTTTAAGGTATGCTGCAGCTCTCTGGAACAATGGGATGAGCGAAAATATGGACACATGTCGAACTCTGTGCCCAACCCCTGTTTGGGGTGTGAAATTTGGCTACTCAGAGCCAAACGAGGCTTCACAATGTGGTGATTACAGGCATACAATTTGCACACATATGGAATTATTGGCCTACAGGCCATGAAATGATACATGGTTATGTCAGAAGTGTAATAACTTTCTTTGCTCCTGGGATACCACTTTAAATATATATATGTTTTAAGAATAAGAACAGAGGATGTTTTACATTCTCTTCCAACTGCTTTTCCTTTCCCACTATAAGACATTCAACATTCAGGAAATGTGGACCACCATTCAGGTTGTGCTGGAGATGTTTAAATGTATCGTGCCATCTATATTGTGGAGGTAGTAATGATTTGTATGATTTGAATTGCATGAAGTGTGCAGGAGGGTCTTTTGACCACCTCCAAAATATATCCTGCAGTATGATGTATTATTCAGTGTAGTTTTAAAACATTTTGCGTGTGCATGGGTGATACTCCTCCCTCCAGAACCCAAAGAGTCACGACACAAGATGATTGGAGTGAAAATTGGCCACAACTAATTTATTGATTACAGGAACAAGGGTTGGCAGCCAAGCATGGGTCCTGGATCAGGAATCAGACAGCCCACTGCTGTCCGATGTTGCTACAAGCCTGGGTGCCGTCGGCACAATATCGGTAACGTAAACTCGGCACCCCAGGGACCATAGACGTTATCCTCCCTTCCACCAAGGTGCGATAAACCAGCCCGATCCAGGGCCCATGCCACACGCCAAGCATAGAGTTGTGACAAGTTAACCAACAAGATAACACAAAGTTAGCATAACAGGCAAACAAATAACAAAATCCCCGAAACAAACCCGCATGCACGGTGGGTGGGATGGAAAAGCTGGAGCAGACCCAGTGCCTGCTTGAAGGCTTCAGGCAGCCTTAAGTAGGCTGTCTGAGCGTAAGCAAGGGGCTGGCCCCAGCCATGCCTGCAACAGGGCGAGGCCAGCCTGCCATTGGCCAGGAGGCCACAACAGCGGGAAACTTTCCCGCTGCCCAGGGGGCTTCTGGGAAGAAGCCCCCTGGGGCCAAATGGCGGTGAGAACACCCTGCATCGCAACCTGCTTGGCCTGGTAAGTCAGGCCAAGCCATTTCATTACATCAAATCTGCTTTCACACAATCATTTTCTCTTGTGCACACAGGTACCAACCCAGTTTGAATTATGAGCAAGCCAAATATTCAGCTGAAAAAGAAGCTCTCGCAGGACCTGAAAGTGAATGTGCAAGTGAATCTCAAATTAGCATGATACCAGGGCACGGTTTTAGCTTACAAACACTGATAAATCCATCAAGTTTGCCAACTGAACAGTCTGCTACAATGGTTAACCTGCTTGTAGGTCTGTTGGGTAAGTCAAAACCCGTTTAAGTATGTGGAGCATCTTTGAAATTCCAAGTAATAATCAAAGTGCATTTGAACAAAACAAAACATTAGATTCATATGTAAGATGATAGAGAATTTATTGTAAATTATCTTTTCTGGCAGGCCTACCCAGCCAGTTTTTAGCATGAATTTTAAACTTGTGTCTTCTGTTTAATCTCTGTTCTGTGTTTTTAATGTGCATTTTATAGAAATACATTTTAATATGTATATTTTATAGAAATATGTATATTTATAGAATTTTATAATGTTTATGTGTTTTAATTATGCTGTAACTTGCCTTGAGCCACAAGGAAAGGCGAGTAAAAAATAAAATTATTATTATTACTATTAAATGTCCAGTGTAGAGAACTGGAGAAAAAAGATCGATGACTAGTAAGTTTTAGCTGCGAGTAATGTTGAAATGATACAAATAGTCTAGTTGTGTTTTGAATGATAAACTCAGAAAAAAGTGGCTGTCTTTCATTTTTGAAAATCCTGATTTCCTAACTAAAGTTTTTTTTCAAATATCTAAGATTTTGAAATACTGAAATTTTATTTATTTATTTTCTATATTTATATCTTGCCCTTCTCAACCCCGAAGAGGACTCAGAGCAGTGCACAAAAATAATCTGTTTCTTTCCTGTTTCCCTTAATCTCCTCCATCTAGCTCTCCTGGTGTGCGGCTTAAGCATCCTGACCACTTATGGGATAGATTTTCTTGCGAATCTGAAGCTCTGGAGTATTTGTCTCCTTGCAGCTCTTTCAATTCTATTTGTCGTCATCGTTCTTGTCATCTGGAGACAACCGCAGAGTCAGCAGAAGGTGGCATTCATGGTGAGAAAACAACTAAAGAACTGGAGTCCTTGACAGTGGATGGTATATGTTCAACAGTCCTTCTAACCCTTTGGGGAAAATTCAGCAAAATGGTACTGCCACCACTGCTGTTTCAGTACTGAAGATAAATGTATAAATGCTACAAAATAACCCCAATAGTTTATTCATTTACTAGGATATTTTATAAACTAGCCTTTTAAGTCCGCTTAATAGGCAAATAATTTGATGAAACAAATATATTGTGAAAGTTCAAAACAGAATGGGTAAGCTAGTATGTATGGTGTTGAAATACTTATTCTTCTTAATGTAAATAACCAGTTAAATAGCAAACTTGAAAAAAATGGTCTCCATTGTAGAACAGGTTGGAAGAGGTGTAGATTCAGCAATCCCAATTAGCAGTTTTCCTCTCCAGTATAATCCTGTGTATTTACTTAGAAGTAATACTCTATGCCAGGCATCTTCAAACTGTGGCCCTCAAGCTGTTTGGGCCTTCAACTTCCAGAATTTCTGACAATTGAACAAGCTCATTGGGGCTTCTGGGGGTTGAAGGCCCAAACAGCTGGAGGGCCGCAATTTGAGGATTTATTTATTTTATTTATTTCATCTACTTATACCCCGCCCTTCTCACCCCGGGGGGGACTCAGGGCGGCTTACAAAGGAGGCACAATTAGATGCCCAAATCACACAACAAACAATACAAAATATAACAGTTCAACAATTAAAATGAAACATCAATACCTATTAAAATCATAAAAACTATCTCATGTCAGGATGCCTGCTCTATGCAATCTTGCTGATTTCACATTTAGCAAATGACAACAAACTTAAGGATAGGGACTCTTGAAGTACATATTATAGTCTAGGAATATTATAGTCTTGAAATAATATATATGACAATGGTTATATGTGCTGGATCAAAGCACTAGTCCATCTAGAATAGTATTGTCCCTTAGCCTAATATCTAAGCTTCCTTCAGTTCACTGACTTAAGAACATTCTTCATGGAGATGTCCTTAAGTCAGAGAACTGAACCTTAATGCATGTACCAAAAAAGGGTAGCCAAAGAGTATCCATCAAAGTAATTTTTTAGGCCTGGATCCCTCAGTGCCCCCTGCTGGAGTTTTTTTCTTTTACATTTTAGAGGCTTCTGCAGCCCATGATAATTTCTGTGATGTGAATTAGTTTGTCTCCAGACTTCCACTGTCGTCCAGTCCTGCTATTAACCAGTACTTGAGTTTCTGTGCGCACATTTGAAGCACTACTCTACAGCTAGAGATAGCTGCATCAACTTCCCTTTTGGCTACAGTACCATATATTCAATGTCTTATAATAAAAGAAATGAGGTAGTTATTCCAGTGTTATTGTTATGTGCTGAATGTTTTGGGAAAACACTGAAATTGTAAAATATTTGTCTTTAGGTTCCTCTCTTGCCACTCCTGCCCTCTTTGAGCATCTTAGTGAACATTTACTTAATGATGCAGCTAAGTGGGGAAACTTGGATCCGTTTTAGCATCTGGATGGCCCTTGGTAGGTATACCTGGAAGAGCAGAAGAATCTTGTCATGAGCATCCTTCAAATAAAGGACAATTTCTTATATCTTAGATTTCTAAAATGGATAGGTATCGAATGTGGCTCATTGCATGATGTAAAAGTTTTCCACAACGTTTCTGAATTAGCCCTAGACTTAGACCCTTAGTTTTGGACCAACTATATATGACTAGCGGGCTTCAGTTCTCTGGCACCACTTGTGTCTTAGATATTGTGGTCCTTTGAAGGAAGAATTGCTGGAAGTATTTTTAGTCAAGAGGAGGTGTTTTCCAAAAGTGAACATTTTCCCATCCACAAATTCTTGAGAGTAGAAACTCAGAGCTGTTAAGATTTTCCTTACTTTGTCCTAACAGAGGAAAACCTAAAATTTATATTCACAATATCTACCTATTTGAGAGTGAAGGGAATATATACGGGTTGTGAAAGCCCCCAATTTGGATTTACCAGGTAGCAGCTACTGCAAGCAATAAGAGACTGTTCTCCTGTTGATTGGGATGTAGCTGACTGGCATTTCCACCTCCTTTGCACAAGTGATCTCTGTTATGAAATGGAATTATTATAAGGATCCTGCTTCTGACAGTCACACTGGGAATCAATGGTGGAGACTTCAGTCAACTACACCCTGCCCCCTGTCACTTGCAGCAGCTACATTTCAGTAAGTAAAGTTTTGGGGGATCAAACTGGGAAAATGATTTAGCTACATAACTAAGTAGGTAGTTAAATAATCAATCTAGAACCAAGAACACAACGCTTGGACAATCATGGTACTGAAGGATGTTAAGTTACACGTTTGTAATTGCAATCATGGATTCCAACTAGTGTTATCTGGATCAAACTTAGAAACTTGAAAAAAATCATTCAATTTGCTTTTTGTTCACTCTCTCTTGGACTAACTTTCCATGTAATGTAATGTATATTACATTCAGCTAATTGCAAAAAAGCTGTTTAAAATTGTGAAATAACATTTATGCTAAATGCTCAGTATAAGTAGGCAGAGAACTATGCCCATGATACTGATCTAATATGACGCTGAGTGTATTTTGGTAATCATGAATAGAAATATTGCAGAATATATCACAAGTTTAGGAGGAAAAAATGATTTGCTCTTGTTTTCTTTTGTCAGGTTTTCTGATTTACTTCTCCTATGGAATTCGACATAGTGTGGAAAGCTGTCCTCGAGAGGAAGAAGAAGAAGAAGAGGATAGCTGCTCAGAAAGAAGTGAAACGCTAGAAAAGGACCATAGAAGAGAGGCAAATGAGAATGAAAATGCAAGTGAAAGTGCTCAGTTTATTACTGATGAAAGGACAAGTGAATGCTAATAGTTTGCCAACTGCCATGTTGTGTATGCTTTACAAGCAATGAATTGTCACACAATCTAGTTGCTGGGGGTGGGGTGGAATGGAACGGCTAAAAACTTGCCAGCAGTAATCTGCTTTTGCTTTATGAAAACGTCTGCTAGAAAACATGAAAGATCATCTGGACTGGCTGCTAGATATCTCATCCAACTGAGATCGTCCATATGTGCGTTTCTGAAGTAAAACTACCAAGGAAGTAGAAGGGAAGAAGCTTTCCAGTGGGCACATCTTACTTGTCTGTCATTGTTAAAAAATCTTCAGGATTTCCTTATTTACATCCTACAACATCAAGTCAAAGAACACATTGTAATTAATTTCTTCAAAGTATCTAAACCTGGAAGTTAAATATTTTGTTGCGGAAGACCTGCGTTCTTGCATTTGTTCTTTTAATGTGGTAGTAGTCTTAGATCGCCACACATAAGTAGACTTTCTTCTGCTGCTCTACATTCACAGAAATGTTAATTCTTGACAATTTTCCAAAATAAGGCCGATTAGGTGGGAAGGAGGGGCTGGGGAATATAAAACGGAGACATTTTGGCATGTACTAGCAATGCTGTATAGTATGTCTTTATGAAATAATGGTATGCATTTAGTATTGCTACATTTTTACCTGCAGGTAATGTAAAGCATGAATATCCTCCTGAAAATTCTTATGTTCAAGAACAGTGTTTGTAAATATTAACAAATGGATATATTTCTATATTTGAAATTATGTTTTTATTCAGTCTTTTTCCAAGTGAAAGTAAATATAGCTGCTGAATTACAGAAAAAATTAAGTACAGGCAAATGGCATGTATCAATGGAATTTGGGGCTTTCTTATGTACAGATTAACCTGTTGAATTGTTTGGTGATGTTGCTACATTATGAACAGTCTAAGTTGTCAATACCTGCTAGAGGCCTTTAACAACAAAACGACATCCTCAGCTGACTGACTGCTGCATACCCAATTGTTAGATCTCTGGCCATCCAAATAAATTCATAGTGCTAAGGAATTTTAAACTTCCCACCTAGAATTGCTTTATTATAATATTATGGACACAATGGTCTAGCAATCTGTTTGAAAGTAACAAATTGTGGTTCATCTTAACTATGGTTCTTTGAAAAAGAAAACCAAATTATGACTTAGGAAGCTGGCTTGTTTGAGCAAGTTGTTTTGGGTTCAAGTATAACTAAATTACGCTTTTATCAAAAACAGAAGTAAAAGTTTTTAATTTTCTCTGGAAAGGTACAAACTCAAGATTTGCTACATCTTGTATTCTGCTCAGTAAAGCCTATCATGGTCTATCAAAATATCCTGTTTCTTGCTGGAACTACCAAATATTTCTATCCATTTCATCATAACATTTAACCCACTGCGGTGGCGCAGTGGGTTAAACCCCTGTGCCGGCAGGACTGAAGACCGACAGGTCACAGGTTCGAATCCGGGGAGAGACGGATGAGCTCCCTCTATCAGCTCCAGCTCCTCATGCGGGGACATGAGAGAAGCCTCCCACAAGGATGATAAAACATCAAAAAGCATCCGGGCGTCCCCTAGGCAACGTCCTTGCAGACGGCCAATTCTCTCACAACAGGATGCTCCTGACACGACAAAAAAAAAAAAAAAATCATAACTGCACTAATATTAATTATTTTTCTACAGAATGTTAAAAATGAATATTTTTCATGCTGGAGAGGGGAAGAAAGCCAAAAAAGTAACTCATTTTGAAGTAAAGCTGTATATATGTATTTTGTGATAGATGTAGGCACCTTACTTAGTACTAATCATCACTGCAGGATTGCATATTTTCACTCACATTTATGGCCCATAGCTTGATACTGTGTCCAACAGGCAAGTTGTATTTGTTGCACATCACTTACGATAAAGGAGTATTCTATACATGTCCAGGATTTGGTTCTCACATAACTGTACTTTTATGAGGCAATATATGTTATATGAGCCAGCCAAAGAGGAAGCAAAACCGTTTAGTTGTATGTGCTTCCTCCTCCTTGTTTGATTAGGGAAAAGTATGTATTGTCTCGCAATTGACAATAACAAAATGCAACGGCATAGGGGTTTTCACAAGAAATCTGTGATTATACTGTCTCTATCCCTTTTATTGAGAAGAAAAATCTCTCCTGATGACATATCCCAAATCTCCTGGTTGCCTGACTGCCTTGGTAGCAAAAGATTAGGGAAAAGATAACGAAAATAGGCTAGTGTAGGAATGAATGAAATAGAGCTTAGAAAAGTTTCCGATTGTCTCTCTTTCTTTGATTACATCTCCCCATATACTTCTGCCATGCTGTGGAAATAAAAAAGTAAAATGCCTGCTGATCATGTGTGATGAAACTTTTAAGTTTTTCGTTGCAACTATGGGGTTAGAAAACCATATTTAAAGTTAAAATGGCAGGATTCCCCCCCCCCCCAAATTTTTAAAATTTAATTTATCTTAAACTGTTACTATAATAATAGTCAGATACTTTAACAGGACACAATATGTTGGTATCTATGTTCCTTCAAGTCACTTACTCAAATGTGAATATGAATACTGTAGTGGAAACAGAAAACAAGTCTGTTGCACTGCTCTTCTCTGTTTTACCTCACTTCATTTCTGAAGCCAGCCCAGGAATACTGGGTTTAATAAGAACCACAGATACGGCATCAACTCCAAAGATCTATTTTCATTTGTTTTTTTTATGTAAGATAGGCTAAGGGACAGTTATATTTTCATCTGTTTTTATGCATGCAGTCAAAGAACATTTATAGAAATAAATGTAAAATTCTAAATGGACAGTATGATAAGAGAGAAAGTGTTTTGGTTGCTGCCATTGTGGAATATGAATAAAATAGTGCAGTAGTTAATGTCTTGCTCTGAATAGTGATTCTATTTGAAATATATATAAATATGCACACATAACTGCAATAGTTTCTTAAAGCATTCACTTTATTAAAATTGTGAATAATGCAAAGTTCAGAGATTGATACCATTTGTATAGATTTTAACCAATTTTTTAAAAAAGCTTTGTTAGTGCTGATTACTCCTGAAACTGCTGCAAACAATGGAAACTCAACCAAAGGACCTATCAATGTATATAAGTGATAAAACCATACACCCACAGCAAAATATTCATGATTTGGATTATGGGCATCTTTAAGATGGAATCTGTTCAAATGATAGAGAAACTTCTTTCAGAGACATTACTGTAGAACAGAATGGCCAAACTGAGATTCTGATGTTTGAATGTAACTCCCATCAGCCCTAGCCAGCATTTCAGTGGTGAGGGATGATGGAAGTTGTAATCATTTGGTTGGCCACATTTTGTCTATTTCTTCTGTGGAGTCTCTTGTTACATTTTGAAGATACTGCTGCATGGAGTCTTATGGCTTGAGGAAATATTTTAAAATGGTTCCGGGCAATGTATGTTCTCTCCAGGCCCATAGCTTTCCCATCCACAGTTATAGAGGCCCCTTTATATGTGTGGAAAAAGGTAGCAGAAACCAATTTTAACACTGACTGAATGTTAAAGTTATTTCACATCTTCCAATTTGGAATTTTGACATGTAAAAAACGTTTCTAAATCTGGGTGATATTAAGGAATAGATATTTATACCTTTATCTTGAAAGAAGTGATATACGAAATAGGCCTTTTTTATTACTTGGAGTAATCTGGATGAGAACCCACTTATTCTAATTAGCCCAAGATTGCATTTAGCCCATGAAAGACCAAAAGAGACCCTGCCAGAATAGTTTCTCTTATTTAATCTGACTGCAACCCTATGAAGCAGGCGAGAGTTAGAATAACTTACCCAGATCTACAAACTAAGCTGTACAACTGAGTGAGCAAACAATTTTGTTTTAACACGAAATTAAATGCCATTTTACTTGTTTGCAAGTACACAAAATCTTGTGAGTTTAACAATCATACTACTCAATGCCCAAACAGTAGAAACATCAATGTTTTCTTTCTTGCATTATCCCTGTCTTCCTGTTGTCCTTTTTTTTCACAATTCTGTAATGCTCAACCTAAGTATAGCTAGTTTTTACAATCTAGATAAATGATCACTTGTGTTTTAGAACTGAATGTATATTCAGTTCATGATTACACTGTTTGTTTTTCAGATGCAGCAAATGAAGCAGTGTCCTCAGCATCCCTTCGATGTAATTTTTGCTCAAATATTTTTGTATGTTTTAGAAAAACAACCCAGTGTCTCTATGCAGTTAGACAAACTAAAGCCTTTGGCTCAAGGTTGGCAGTAGTGTGTGGATTAGCCAACACTTAGCAGCTTTATGTCTCCGTGATCTTAATAAGAAAATAAAATATGCTTACAGTTCTCCTCTTGCAACAACTGGACCTTGGGCAGACTAATTCTGTTGTCAACTAAGGAAAGCTATGAACTCTTGTTGTGTGCCTTCAAATTGTTTCTGACTTATGGTGACCCTAAGACAAGTCCATCACAGGGGTTTTCTAGGACTGAAAGCACCTGATTTGTCCAAGGTCAGTGAGTGGGTTTCCATGGCCAAATGGGATTCAGACCTTAGTCTCCAGAGTTGTAGTTTAGCACTCAAACCATTATGCCACACTGGCTCTACAGCAGTGGTGTCAAACTTGGATGTCAAACCTAGGATGGAGGAACTATAGTAGAAGGTCACAGCACATAAAAATGTTTTTGCGTCCTTTGATATTGTTAAAATGTTCTTAAAAAGTGCTTACCTTGGCTATGTCATTATAGGTAATAAATTATATAGATATAACTGTTCATTGTAATCATGGCTATCATGTATATGTTTGCTGTGCACATAAATGGGGGAAATCATTTTTAAATTTATTCAAGATGTTTAAAACTTTACTAGAGAAAAATCAGATTTTTTTATTAAAAAATTAATGTACATAAATGTATTTTTTAAAAATAAAATATTTGGTGCTTTGGGCTTTTTGACTTTTACAAGAAAACATCAGTGATTTATTATTGTAGACTTCAAGAAAAATTTATACTGGTGCTGTTCGTTGTGAAAAATGTTGCTTATGACAATGCATGTGCATTTATTGTATATTTTTTAAAATAAAGTATAAAAGTTTACATGTGGTGTAGTTTTTATTTTTAACTTCCAGAGTGGAAGGGATACACTCATGCAACGTCCACGGTGATAAATATTGGAGTTTTTTTTTTGCAGGAACCTTAAAACAAAAATCTTAATGGTCATTTTTACACATATTTTATCATTTGATGAAACTAGCTATATCTTAGCTATTAGGGAAAAACTATGGGTTGATGCAACTGTTTATTTACAACTATGGTAGTTATTTCCACGTTCTGGAATTAAATACACTTCCCTATGGAAGTGTATTTAATTTGGCAATTTGAACAGTCCTCTTAATTTTCAATCAGTTTCTGGCCAACTATCCCTGTGTTTAACAGTACAGTCATTCCTCTGCATTTGTGGTTTTGACTTTTGCAGATAGGATTATTCATACATGAAATATAGGATATAATACCTGATTATTTTTTAAAGCTTTTTTAAATTAGAGTCAGAAAAGTAGAGTATAACATAAACCACATTTTCTCCTGAGGGAGTTTAGAAGATGACATTGGCAACATAAACAGTATATATGTTTAATATATATTATATTTTATACGTTTTTTTAAAAAAAAAGTTAAAATGTGTTGGCTTTTTTTTTTTTTTTTGAAGCAGTTAGCCAGGGCTTGGCTTCTGTGATCAGAGAGGATCTGATGCCTTTCAGGTATTTAGGCTATCCCTTTCTGGACATATCCTGAAAAATTAATAATGCTTGGTAATGGCATAGATGGTAGGAAAAGATGATGACCCCAATATTGAGCCTTCTGAGTGGAAGACCAAGGTTTGAATCCTGACACAGTCATGGAAACCTAATGGGTGATGTTGCGTGCCCAGCTAACTTTCAGATTCCCAATTCTTGGTGAGAACAAGTTGGAAACTTACAACAAAACAGTGTAATGAATAAAAACAATTTGGCTATCACCAAAATGTTAGGAAATCTCTGCTCTGAACTGTAGTTTGAATGCAGTTTGACAGCACTTTACTATGACTCAATTCTGTGTTGCAATTTAGTGAGGCTGCAGCATTTTTTGGCAGAGAGGGCTCAAGACCTTGTAAAGCTACAACTCCTATGGCAGTTAAAAGTGGTGCCAGACTGTTAATTCGACAGTGCAGCTGCACCCCAGGCTTCATGTTGTCCCTGATGACATCCTTCACAGCAGTAGAACCAGAGCAAGCCTTCTTCTAATTATACCAAAGGGTTTTCCACATGTTGTCTGGGTACATCTTCACTTTAGGATAAAAAAAGGGGGAGATATTTTTCTCTGAAGAGGGGTGATAGCTCTCCCCTTCAGAGGAAGACATGTCTCCCTCTTTTAAGATAGTGCTCCACTTCAGAGAAAGATATGCCCCCCCCTTTTAAGATAGCTCTCCCCTCAGAGAAAGATATATTCCCCCCTTTTTGAGATAGTCCTCCCCTTCAGAGAAAGATATTTTCGCCCCTTTTAAACATAGTTCTCCCCTTCAGAGAAAGCTATATCCCCCTTTGAAGATAGCTTTCCCCTTCAGAAAAAGATATGTCCCCCTCTGAAGATTGCTCTCTCCTTCAGAGAAAGATATGCTCCCCCTTTAAGATAGCTCTCCCTTCTGAGAAAGGTATATCCCCCCTCCCTTTAAGATAGCTCTTTTCCCCCCTTTTAAGATGGCTCTCCCCTTCAGAGAAAGGTATATTCCCCCTTTTAAGTTGGCTCTCTCCTTCAGGGAAATATATGTTCCCCCTTTTAGGATAGCTCTCCCCTTTAGGGAAAGATATATCCCCACTTTTAAAATAACTCTCCCCTTCAGAAAAAGATATGCCCCCTTTTTGAGATAGCTCTCCCTTTCAGAGAAAAATATGTCCCCCTTTTAAGATAGCTCTCTCCTTTAGGGAAATATATGTTCCCCTCTTTTAAGATAACTCTCATTCAGAGAAAGGGATATTTCCCCCTTTTAAGATAGCTCTCCCCTTCAGAGAAAGGTATACCCACTCCCCCTTTTAAGATGGCTCTCCCCTTCAGGGAAGGATATATTCCCCCACCTTTTAAGATAGTTCTCCCCTTCAGACAAAGATAGCTATCCCCTGGATTCAGTGAAATCTTAACAGATTAGAGAGATGGGCCAAAATTAATAAAATGAAGTTCAACAGTGACAAATGCAAGATACTCCACTTAGGGAGAAAAAAATGAAATGCAAAGATACAGAATGGGGGACAATGCCTGGCTCAAGAGCAGTATGTGTGAAAAAGATCTTGGGGTCCCCATGGATAACAACTTAAACATGAGCCAACAATGTGATGTGGCGGCAAAAAAAGCCAATGGGATTTTGGCCTACATCAATAGGAGCATAGTGTCTAGGTCCAGGGAAGTCATGCTACCCCTCTATTCTGCTTTGGTTAGACCACACCTGGAATATTGTGTCCAATTCTGGCCACCACATTTGAAGAGAGATGTGGACAAGCTGGAATGTGTCCAGAGGAGGGCGACTAAAACGATCAAGGGTCTGGAGAACAAGCCCTATGAGGAGCGGCTTAGGCATGTTTAGCCTGAAGAAGAAAAGGCTGAGAGGAGATATGATAGCCATGTATAAAAATATGTGAGAGGAAGTCACAGGGAGGAAGGAGCAAGCTTGTTTTCTGCTTCCCTGGAGACTAGGATGCGGAACAATGGCTTCAAACTACAAGAAAGGAGATTCCATCTGAACATGAGAAAGAACTTCCTGACTGTGAGAGCCGTTCAGCAGTGGAACTCTCTGCCTTGGAGTGTGGTGGAGGCTCCTTCTTTGGAGGTTTTTAAACAGAGGCTAGATGGCCATCTGTCAGGGATGCTTTGAATGCAATATTCCTAATTCTTGGCAGGGGGTTGAACTGGATGGCCCATGAGGTCTCTATGATTCTATATGTTCCCCCTTTGAAGGTAGCTCTCCCTTTCAGAGAAAAATATGTCCCCCTTTTAAGATAGCTCTCTCCTTTAGGGAAATATATGTTCCCCTCTTTTAAGATAAACTCTCTCCTTCAGAGAAAAGGATATCCCCCCCTTTTAAGATAGCTCTCCCCTTCAGAGAAAGATATCTCCCCCCTTTCTCATAGGCTGTAGGGAGCAAGAAACACCCCGTTAATGCTAAAAAACCAACAACAATTGGAATAAGTGTGAGGTGAAGGGAGAGCCATTCTGGACCCTCAGCTGAGGGACATCCCTCAGGCTGAGGGCGGGAAAAAGGAAGAGGCTACCCCCCTTCTCTCTCCCTTTCATCCATTCCGTTAGTCTGCATCCTTTGCCCGGCTTTTTTCCCTCTTGGAGGGAGGAACTTGGAAACCCTTTCCTCAGCTCCCCTTTTTCCTGCCAAAATCGGCGCCTGACTCTTCTATTTCTCCTTTCCCGCCATGAAGCCCTGGCTCCTGCTCTGCCTTCTCTTGCTGCAGCAAACGCTGCAAAATGGTGAGTTTGTCCAGTCAGGGATGTATGGATGTGGCATTTCTCTTCTCTCTCCCTTTGCCTTCTTTCCTCCATCCCTGGGCTCTTCCACACAGCTCTATAACCCAGAATAAAGGTGGAAAATCCCAAAATATCTGCTTTGAATGGGTTATCTGAGTCCATATTGCTATATATTCCAGTTCAAAGCAGATAATGTGGTATTTTATTCAGCTGTGTGGAAGAGGAGTCCTTGAGGGATAAAGAAATCCATCCTTTGGAAATGATTCTTTCTTCTTCTTCTTCTTCTTCTTCTTCTTCTTCTTCTTCTTCTTCTCCTCCTCCTCCTCCTCCTCCTCCTCCTCCTCCTCCTCCTCCTTCCCCTTCTCCTTCTTCTCCTTCCCCTTCTTCTCCTTCTCCTTCTACCCCTTCCCCTTCCCCTTCTCCTTCCTCTTCCTCTTCCCAAAATGTAAGGTGATTTGTGGCACTTCTCCCTCATAAAAAAAATTCTGGGACTTCTCCCCCTTTTTACCTGGCAGGGAGGCCTCTCAGGGCCTTTTCAGACAGCCATCTAATCCAGAATATCAAGGCAGATCATCCACAACATCTGCTTTGAACTGGGTTATCTGAACCCACACTGCCATATAATCCAGTTCTATGTGGATTTTATACGTACAGCCATCTGGAAGGGGCCTCAGGAACATTGAGTTTGCTTTCTCTGCCTCTTCCTCCACCCCGTTCAAGAATTTGGAGAATTTGGACACTTATGTTTGTTTTTTCCCCCTTTTCCATTTAGTTATTACAGGACTGCACGGCTCCGAGGCACGTCTCGCCTGACACCGTTTTATTTTTCCAGGTTTTTGAAAGTTTGATAGATTTTTGTTCCATTCATATGTTGTTGTGTGCCTTCAAGTCCTCTAGCCTGTCAAGATGTGTTATCTCAGAATTTGTTATTCATTGGCAAGATTTGTTCAAAAAGGGGTTGTTGTCTCCCCCTTTCTTGAAGGCTGAGAGAGTGTGACCTGCCAGGGTCACCCAGTGGCTGAGCCGGGACTCTAAGGTCCCTTCCACATAGCTGTATAAAATCCCACATTATCTGCTTTGAACTGGGTTATATGACACTGTGGACTCAAATAACCCAGGGCCCTTCCACACAGCCCTATATCCCAGAATATCAAGGCAGAAAATTCCACATTATCTGCTTTGAAGTGGATTATCTTGAGTCCATATATTCCAGTTCAAAGCAGATAATGTGGGATTTTATTCAGCTGTATGGAAGGGGCCCCAATTCAAAGCAGATATTGAGGATTATCTGCCTTGATATTCTGGGTTATATGGCTGCGTGGAAGGGCCCTTAAACCATAGCCCGATACTCAGACCAATATATCATATCGGCTACTGCAGTTTTTAATAATTATAGTAGTAGTGGTAATAATAATAATAATAATAATAATAATAATAATACATTACACGATGTAACCGGTGGCTTAGTGGGTTAAACCGCTGAGCTGCTGAACTTGCTGACCGAAAGGTTGGCAGTTTGAATCCAGGGAGCAGGATGAGATCCCGCTGTTAGCCCCAGCTTCTGCCAACCTAGCAGTTCGAAAACATGCAAATGTGAGTAGATCAATAGGTACTGCTCCAGTGGGAAGGTAACGGTGCTCCACGTAGTCATGCCAGCCACATGACCTAGGAAGCATTTGTGGACAATGCCAGCTCTTCAGCTTAGAAATTGAAATGAGCACCACTCTCCAGAGTTGGTCATGACTAGGCTTAATGTCAAGGGAAAACCTTTATCTTTATGTAACAAAATTTGTAACAAATTTTGTTCTTGGTTTGAAAGTGTTATTCCTGTTAAATTGTGTTACTTACTTTGAAAGTAGTTGTTATACTCCAGAAACCTCACTTTTGTGCCTGCCACAAACATGTTGAATTGGCTGAGACTTGATAATATATTCATCAAAAAAACTATAGCAAAATGTGCTGCAGGATATCCTCTAAAAACAAAGTTTTTGAAGTTTAATAAACTTTCCTCATGTTTTTATGATAGAACCAATTGGGAAATGTATAACCCAGAAACAAAAATCGTGTTTCATAGGGCCCTTCCAGACAGGCCCAATATCCCAAGATCTGATCTACAGGTTTTCTGCTTTAATATGGATTTTATGAGTCCCCACTGCCAGATAATCTGGGATAAACAAAACCTGGGATCAGATCCTGGGGTATAGGGCCTGTCTGGAAGTGCCCATAGTGTAGTGGGTAGGTGGGGGAATAAAATTAACCACTGGTTAATTTTACACAGTTAACAATTGCCCACATTTCAAAAACAGGTCCCATTAGCATTAACAAGGTACATGAGGTACACATTAAGAAAGAAGTCATTTTTTATATTTTGTCTTTTCTCTAGAGAGTTGAATTTCTCTTCCCTCATTTCATCCGCATAGCCAGCAAAGCTCAATTTATATATATAACAATTGTGGCACATCTCCATCTTCATAGGTCATGTCTAATCACTCCTAGCTCCCTTTTTCTGAATCATAATAATCATCTGTATACTTAATTGTTTTCTTCATTATTTGTAACAGCTATTTCACAGATTATACTGTTATTTAAAAAAGTAGATGTTTTCAGGCAAAGGGCCTATCCACAGAGCCCTATCTCCCAGAATATCACGTCCACAGAGCCCTATATCCCAGAATATCAGGGCAGAAAATCCCACAATATCTGCTTTGAACTGGGTTATCTGAGTCCATACTCAGATCATGTGGGATTCCCTGCCTTGATATTCTGGGATATAGGGCTGTGTAGAAAGGCCCAAAAGAGCAATCCCACTTGATCTTGGAAGGACACAGTAGGCTTTTAGTACCTACTGGGATTTGGTTCCAGGGCCCTCTGTGAATACCAGAATTGTACCCTTGCTGTATATTGGTCCTCTCCATTCATATATGTATATAAGTTTGGATTCACAGGAAAATGCTTCAAAGAGGAGAGGATTCATCTTTGCATTTCTGCCTGAGGTAATTCCCCATTTTGCCTAATGATAGGACTGGAACCTCACTGCCATGAATATAATACTGGGCCCTTCTACACTGCCATATAATCCAGATTATCAAAGCAGAAAATCCACATTATTTGCTTTGAACTGGATTATATAATCCAGTGCAAAGCAGATAATCTGGATTTTATCTGGCTGTATAGAAGGCGCTGTTAATAGGAAGGTTAGTTCTCTTATTTTCTGCAAAACAAGAGTAATCCGCATCATTTTTCTCCCTGAAAAGCAGCAATTTTTTCACATACACTCATCCAAGCTAAGGAGGACTGCCAGCCAAGCCAAGCCAAATTATTTTGGCATATGAGGCAGAAAATTGCATTAGCAGTCCCCCAGTTACTGGCAGTAAGAATACAATAAAACTAGGTTAATAACTAAAGATATTCTATTCTTTCATGAAATCCCAAATCTGGTGCTTGATGTGACCTCTTTGCCTAATGCAGAGGCCAGCCCTACTTCAAAAGAATTAAAGATAACCAACAGTTTTAATCCCAAAGTCTATTTCAGAGGATGTAAATGTACTACTAAAAGGTCTAAGTTTAGTTTCCTTCATAGTTTACTGTATAATCTCAGCTAGTTTTCTACTGCTTTTTATAAAACTGCATTTCGTCAGCACATATATAAGAATATTCATATAAGAGTGCTGACTAAGAGCAGCTTCTGGCAAAGATAAATGATATCACAGGAAATTGTCATCTTTCCTTTGAGGAACATAGTGAATGAATATTTGCATGTCTAATTTGACTCCATGAAAATTTAAAATTGAACATCCTTGCTGAATTAACAGAAATGAGCAGGCTATGGATAGTCCTGATTCCTTTCAGTGGGTGGGATGGGCAGATTGGTTGGTTTTTAAAATGTAGTAGAAAATTGTCAGTGATACTGTGTTGTATGTATTTCTTCTTATTATAGCTCTTGGTCAGCCTGCAAAGAACAAGCGCCCCAAGGAACCAGGAGATAACAGAATTAAACCTGCTAACAAAAAAGGGAAACCCAAAATTCCCAAATTAAAGGAGAGAGATTCCACAGACGTTTCTCCAAAGATTCATTCTATAATGACACAAGTGATGGACAAAGGCCGCTTTCAGAAGCCTGCTGCTACTATGAGCCTCTCTGCAGGTCAGAGTGTGGAACTGCGTTGTAAAGGAAATAAAATTGGATGGAGCTATCCGTCTTATCATGACTCATTTAAAGACTCTAGACTCAGGTAAAATTTTGCAAGGGGGTGATTAAAAGAGTTGCATTCAAGGTTTCATGAATTAGAAAGACAGGAAGTAAATTTGAATTATCTTGTTCAGGCAAAATATATGGCAATATATGAGGAGAAGAAACTAAGATCAACTGGATGTATTGCATATGGCATCTTGCAAAATTCAGACAAAATGGCTTTGTTGGGGGCAGGAGGATCATGAGTTCTGAGATAAAATATCTAGAGGCTTCAAAGAAGTAAAGAGAGAAAATCACCAATCCTAGAATACTGTTAGGTACAGTGTTGGGGTGTATCTACACTGTAGAATTGATGCAGCTTGACATCTGCATTATTCTGTGAATTTTAATACATGTATTTTAATAGTATTATATTTTATATGGGTGTTTTAACAATGTTGTACTTTGCCTTGAGCCGTGAGGAGAGGTGGAGTCCTATTATTATTATTATTATTATTATTATTATTATTATTATTATTATTATTATTCTGTGGTATATGCTCATATACGTTAGTATATGAAACTGTACTAATTCTTTTTTGGCTATAAGACCCCACAGGTGAGCTTGCACAAATTACACTCTCTCTGTCTCAAGACAAAAGCAAATGCAATCCTGCTCCCAACAAATTTTGCCCAAGAGAATCCCATGATAAGTTTTTATAGTAAATCAAAATCGTTTATTGTACAGGCCCAAGGCCAAAAGCATCACATGCGCACAATAGTACCCGTGGAGCAACAGGCACCAAAGATGCTAAACAGAAACCATAATCATGCTCCCACAAAGAGCAAAAACAATGCAAGTTAACAATAATTAAAGCACATTTTGAGAGAAGGTCCAGTTAACCCTTAGAGTCTCCTCGGCAGTTGATGACAATTTTATCTAGTTTTGTCTTTTTGATCTTTTTTGCAAATAGAGCAAAAAGGGCTACTTTGTAAGTTACATAGTCATTTGTGTCACTCAGCAGAAACTACACTGTTTCTGCAATAGAGTTCCCTTTACCCATGATAAATTCATGTTAGTCTTCCCAAAAATCAGAAATGCTTTGAAAGCACACAACAAATTTATGAAAAAAAAAATCCTTTTATTTTGTAGTTAGGTGAAGCTGTAGTGTATCAGACCACTAGATGGCAGATGGCAGCTGTAAAACAATTTGCTTGCCAACCAACCTTGCCGAGAATTAAATACTGTATAAAGACACAGCTGGCTTCACTTTTCATGAATGTTTGTGCAGTTTCAAACACGTAGTCTGCTGAAGTGCCAGAATGTCTGACTATAAGAGTATATTTTGACAAATGAGAATCATTAGCTGAGAACATAAATGAAATTTTAAAAGAAATGGCAAATTTTGAAATAATGAGTTTCCATACTTAAATTATCTGTAGATTCTGTATTTTAAATCCAGATGGTGAATTTCTAAATGTCTTTTAAAACACAAGATCTGCCAAATTTGCAATAAGTTTTATAAATCTGACCTCCTGTTTATATTTCCAGCTGAAGAAATAGAGGGTTTCTTTAAGAGAGGGTCATTAATAAGGAATTCTTTTTTCTCTGCGGAGTGGTCTCCTTAAATTTCAAAAGCTTATCCTGAAAAGGAGAGCCACAAAGGATATAATTGTCTTATGTTGAATACAAATTCTAAGCATTATTTTGGCTTGTTCTGCTATATATATATATATATATATATATATATATATATATATATATATATCTCCCCAGAACTAAAACCATGTTCATTTTATGCATAGTCTTTCAGCTTCATCCTATGCACTTAATACTTCCACTGAAACCAATATCGCATGCAGGCGCTTTGCTCTCAATGAACAAAATCTATAACATTGTTATACTTCAATTAAAAATAATTTAAGCCAATTTTAAAATGAACATTTTAAAATTTCTATTTTTCAATTTCCCAATGGGTCACCAAGGTGGTGTCAAGATTACCTTTTAAAAAAGAAAAGAAAGAAAAATGCAGGTTTTTTTATCGTGTCAGGAGCGACTTGAGAAACTGCAAGGCGCTTCTGGTATGAGAGAATTGGCCGTCTGCAAGGACGTTGCCCAGGGGACATCCAGATGATTTTTGATGTTTTTATCATCCTTCAGTCCTGCCGGCACAGGGGTTTAACCCATTGCGCCACCGGGGGCGCAGTGGGTTAAATGTTGCATCACTCTATAATTAGCAGAATTTTAATGCATCTATAAAGGCCCAGTGGATTTAAAAGATCTACTTCTGCAAAACTGATCAATGGCCAGTTCAACCTCTTAGGCTGGGAGTGTCATAAACTGGGTAATTCAAAAGATGTTTGAATGTAAGACAAACTCTTGAATGCTGGATATAACACATAATCGGTTTCATGCAGGAGAAACTGTTCTTCAAATAGGGCAAGGTTACAACATATATTAAGTAACATCCAAGCTGCCAATTAGCTGGAAGTGTTTGTTTCAAAGAAATAGACTGACGGTAACTAATATGACAGTTGAAATATTATAAATCCTTTCAGTGCTAAGCACCTCTGTAGCCTTTACTAATGCTGAAGCGAAATTGCTAATTACATTGGTGGTGATTAGAGCTTATTTCAATTTGAGCATTTCAAAGTAGATTTTTTATGCTCCTTGGCTTTAATGCTAGCTATGCAATATCAATTTCATAATTACAAACTGAAAATCTAATTTTCTACTTCTGTGGGTCTCTGTGAAGTATACTGTGAACAAGCAGAAATTTGCTGTTGTCAAAAATGTCTCATCACTTGTGAGCATTCACTGCTCACAGCATCTTAGCGTCTTGATACAGAATTTCAAAGCAGCCGGAGTCCATAAGGCCCAGTTGCTTGAATATCACCAGTAGATCAGCAATCAGTATGCCACAAAATTAAAACAAAGGAGGGCCTCCAGAAAAGTGATTGTAGCAGAAGTAGCTTCAATAACTTAGGAAAACGACCCATAGGATATTTGTAGGAGGAGAAAGACATTAGCTCCTCAAATATGAAGCATGTGTATTGAAAATTTGGCAAAGAATGTCTACAAGAAATTTGTGCCATCCTCGGATTCTCTTTGGAATTTTAGTCAACTTAAGTTTAGACAGAGAATTGAATCAAGGATCTTTCTCCTGTATTTAAAATGATTTGCTTATTGAAGATATTTTAATCTAATTTGGGCAGAAACTCACCTACATTACATTTTACCCTATTTAACAGTCTATTTTACCCTCTCCATCATTTTCTGGTGTTGGAAGGGCAGGAGATAATGGAAAAGGGAAAACCATTTCCATTGTTCCAATTGCACACATTTCAACCTGTATCTAACACAATATGAGCCCAGGAGGCAATCCCCTCCGCCTCCATTCCTGCAAAAGTCCAGATCTTCTGGTTAGATCCAGACCGCTGCAAGTATTTTGAAACCTGGAAGAAACCTACATGACCAGGTTTATTCCACGTTAAAATGGATTAGCCTGGAGCATCACTTGAAAGCCCCGGCTAACCCGTTTCTTATGCCAGATTATGTAGCTGTTTAGATGAGGCCTAGGTTTTTTTTAGCATCAATAGAAAACACAGGTAGAATTCTAACGTGTAATATGTAGACGCCATCTTGCTAAATTGTTCTTCTTGATTGCATTTTGCTTTCTTGTGGTTTGAATTTCTTTTCAGTTTTAGATTAATGAAGTTTATCAAAAGCAACTACTGGAATCAACAGTCCAGATATCTTATTTGCCCATGTGACTATTTATTTAAGGGGAGGCAAAGGGAGAACAAGCTGAACTTTACACAGTGCTGTCTGGGAAGCAAACACTCTTCTTAAGTTAAGCACAAAGCTTCTGGGCTACCTCCCACTTAGGGCCCTTCCAATCAGGCCCTATATCTCAGGATCTGATCCCAGGTTTTCTGCTTTAAACTGGATTATATGAGTTCGCACTGCCAGATAATCTGGGATCAGATCCTGGGATATAGGGCTTGTCTGGAAGGGCGGTTAGTCAGCAGTAAAACTAGAAGGGAGCAGTTGACAGAAAGGAGTGTAGCAAATACTCCTTTATATGACGTTCCTTGCTCTATGGCTTTCATACAAAATACTTGCACTGTTGGTGTTTCACTGGGTTCCTTTACATGGGTCAAATATGTTGGGAGGTTGAGATATTTGAGTACAACAGTGAAATACCACTTTTGCAGTTGAACGGTAGGAGGGGGGATTTTAAAGGAAAGGAGAAAATATGCTTTCAAGACTATAGAATCACCTTGACAAGCTATGCCCCCAATTTTTTTTACAATATGTTAAAATAGTACAGATCCAAAAAAAAAAAAAATCCAATAAAGTGTCTTCCAAAAGAAATAGAATGAACAGACACCATGGTGCTTAAAAGTTTGCAAATGCCAAGGAATGATCTTGAATGTCCTCAATCTTTTTAGACCAATCTGGAAGAATCCATTTGAGTATTTTAAAAGATTAGGTATCAAAGATAGCAATTGGAGTAGTTTCCGCTAGATGTCATGTTTTGCTAGGTTGCAAAAATGAAGGACTTGCACCCTATGCCATACATTTTCAAGGAGCTATGAAGAATATTTAATCCCTGGCAGATACCGTAGTATGTGTGTAATGCTAGCTCGCCCAGACCATCTGGCCCTGTGCTAGTGTCACAAGAACGTCTGAACTGTACTACTGTCATTTAGACTATCTTAATCAAAAAACTAAATCCTAGACAGTTGTGTATACATCAGATTAATCAGTGGGGGTTACAGACTGTTTTAAATTACTTAAGCTGGCTGTTAGTATTTACTGAAAGAAACAACATTTAGCACTTGAAATACCTGTTTCTTATTTTGAGTCTCACATAGATTTGGACCAGGAATTTGATAAGAGCAACCCTTATCACATTGAAACTACAGCCTAACACACCCTGATGAGGACATGAGCCCCTCTTAAATAACATATTTTCTAAGCCCTTCTAAGTAAGTATTTAGGGAATTCGGTAGTATTTGTTTTAGAAATAAACAAATAAACAAATGGTGTTAGATCAATTTTTTAAAATGTGCTTGGGGAAGAGCTTTGTTTTGTACATCTTAAAATTCAAAATTTGGAGTCAAAGTAAGCAAATACTGTGCCAGGAAGGAATACATTTTGGAATATCTATACCTTAAAAGAAATAAGTATTTGTCCTTATTCTTTATACACAACATCTGCTTCTCTATGTCTTTAATAGAGACATGTAATTGTATAGGGATGTGAAGCACTGCTTTCTCACTAGGAAAAAACTAATTCTGATCTGACTTTGGAGAACAAAATAAAATAGACTTGAAGAGTACAAATAAAGACATTTAAAGTGAGGTTTAAATGCTAATAGCATAATCCAGAAAACAGTAATAATGACTACATCAAACTGAAAGGAATGGAGTGGGGTACACACATAGGATGGGATATCTTATCATTCAGTGTTCTATTCCCTTGAAACTCCTTTGGTTGGTGTGGCTGCCAGGCTCTTAAGGTCGTTTTTGAAGAATTGAATTGGGACATATAGCTATGTCAATAAATATTGTAACTATGCAAGATGATGCAGGATCTCATCCACCATCATTAGGAAATACAATTGTGTACTAATTTACCTGTAATAGTCTAAACCAGTGCGTCTTACACTGCCTGAATTGGGGATCTGACAGAGTCTTTCTCCAAGTGTGCTAAGGACTTATATCATTTTTCTATTCATTATGTACAACAGCTTCTTTCTTTCCTGGAAACTTGCTGCAGGCAGGCAGCAAACACAGACTTCGAACAGACTACCACTTTGAGTAGCATTGATCTTGACCTTATCAAAAGGATTCATGAACAAATAGAAGTATGTTCATACATAACACAGAAATGCAGATGCCTGTAAGAAGGAACTGAAGGGTTTCACAACATTTGTAACATTGTACTAGAAATTTTTAGACTACTTTTGAAAACAGGAAAGGCAAACCTGTGGTCCTCCAGAAGTTGTTGGATTATATAATTCTCTCATCATTCCTGATTATTGGTGTACTTGGTGGGACTAATGGCAACCAAAGTTATACAATATCACACTCAGAGGTTCCCATATCTGTTTAGTATGTTAAGATAATAGTGCAAGGTCTTTGAAAAATATAAAACTGATACATCTAAATGTAGATGGATGCCACTCGTAACTTTCTCTTTTACAGAGGAAATTGTGAAACATAGCTATATTTTCCAGTTCACATATATGCCAGGCATGGGTCATTCAGTTATCAGGGCTTCACTAACATTATGAAACCTTGTGGTAAAAGAGATTAGTTCATTTTCAAGATGCTAGATTCCTTCTCGCACAATCTTTTTATGCTGTGACAAACTAACATATCTCTTCCTTTGAAAAGTAATAAATAAACTGCTGCTGTTGTTTAAAGTTATCTGCAGTGCATCTTTTAATTTACAGGCATAATCAGAATGGCTGTGTAGATTTTTAAAAATTAGATTCTTCATCGAGAAACTGATATTGATTACTAGCTGGCTTCGATGTTCAGAGTTAGTAAATTAATGGCTGACCTTAATTTGTTTCATGCAGTGAGCACTCTAACCCTAGTTACCAGACTGTTTACTTGTTGAATAAAAATGCCCAATTAGGGGAAATGCTTCTCAGTGTTGTATATATTCGGCATTGAACATCTTATAGTTTATTCTGCAGAAATCAAAACCACAAATTAAAGTCAAAGTATTTAGCTTTGTGCTAGTTCTACAACCGGGTGCTTAGATAAAGGTTATGTGAAAGATAATCCTCATAGCTACACCAGGCAAGCCCCCTGATCTTGGGAATAAAAAAAAATCAGATAAAATACTAGATTGATTCTTTTTTAGTATAGGTATCTCATATTCAAGTTTTGCCAGAAGACATTTGAAAGAAACAAACTGTCCCTGTTGTTGCCACTTGTGGGTGCTAGTAACACTTCCAATAAAACCCAGAGCATATGCAAAATTGACACCTACCCTTGATATTACTTTAGATTCCTTATATAAGTGAACAAATCCCATATTGAACTATGGTGTTTGTCCTTTTGATTCCAAAGACACTTGCAAGGGTGTAAGTGTAGTTCTTGTTCTTATTATTCATTCATTAGTATCATCAACAATATATAACCAGTGATGTTTAATTGAAAGTGTTTGTGAAGCAGTTAAGAAGGATGAATATTTTTGGTTGCATACATCTTCCAGTGTCATTTATACCTCAGATTTGCTAAAAGCTCAAATTAGTGTGTCATAGAACTGAATTTTGAAATAAAATTCATTTTTAGTAAAAAAACAAAAACAAAACCCCAAACTGATAGAAATCTGATTGAAATAATTGCATGACTTGTTTTACAAGATAAGCTCCTTTGAAAGAGACAGGAAGTGTGTTAACACTGATATGGAAATGATTATATAGAACTTTGTAAAGAGATACAAGGAGAAGTTTCTCATCTGCCTGTTCCTAGAAGTCTTACTGGAAACACAAATACTCCTAAAGACTGACTGATACTGATCCTAAAATATCAACATAGCTCATGCCATTTAAAAAATGTTTTTGTTTCACTTTTTCATTTGATACCTGACAAAGATTGGTAAGCAAAATAGAGGTGAAAATCAAATAATAGAACAAAATAATAGGAGAGTAAAAAAGTAGCAAAAACTAAGGTTGTTTGTGCTTTGTCTTTGTTCTTACTAGCATCAGGCAACATGGCAAATATGGTCAGCTGACCCTGGGAAATTCTACTGCAGCGGACACTGGTGAATACAGTTGTTGGCAACTGGTCTGCAACGGGTACAGTTGCAAGAAGGATGAATCAAAAACAGGTTCAACTTACATATTTTTTTCAGGTAATGAAATGGTTCCAAATACAATTATTTAACACATAAAGTTTTTGTTTGTTTGCTTGTTTGTTTTGCTATCTCAGTATTATATGTTATCCCGGATCCTCAACTTTGATTTTTCCCCTCTACCAGAGCTTTTCAAATTGTGTATCTTGACACATTAGTGTGGCGGTGTGTTGCACAAACACAATGAGAACTCTGAGTCTGTATGAAACAAGCAATAAATCATATCTTAAAAAAATAAATGAAAGGTTTTTATGAGATATGTTGTGTCTTCATACATTTCATTATTACTGTGTATATCTCTCATAAGGTGCTGATTTAACCTCCAGTTTTCTAGTAAAACCGAATTCCTATGTCACAAAATGATACATGTTTGGGAACAAGAGAGGGGGCCTTCTCTGTGGTTGCCTCCCACCTCTGGAATTCCCTCCCTAAAAAGATCAAAACGGCCACCTCCTTGCACTCTATTTAAAAACAATTACATACCTTGTTATGCTCACAAGCATACAGAGAGGAGGACACATGAAACATCTGGCGCAAACATAACAGAAACAGAATATGGAAATGGCCTGCTACTTTAGTTTTTAAATTGTTGTTTAATCTGTTGTCAAAGGCTTTTGTGATTGGGTTGCTGTGAGTTTTCCAGGCTGTATGGCCTCAGACCTCACAACCTCTGAGGATGCCTGCCATATGTGTAGGCGAAATGTCAGGAGGGAATACTTCTGCAACATGGACATACAGCCTGGAAAACTCACAGCAATCAGATGTCTTTAATGTTTATTTGTTAAAACATAAATTTAGTTATGTCATACCTATTTTTTTGTAATGTTTCACTGTTGCTTGATGTTGAAGTTTAGTATGTTTTACTTTGAGTTATGATTGTTTATGTTTCTGATTGCACTTTATAGCATTGAATGTTGACCGCTGTTCGTTGCAAACAGCCCTGAGTCCCCATGGGAAGATAGGGTGGAATAGAAATAATGTTGTGTTATTATTATTATTATTATTATTATTATTATTATTATTATTATTTATAGTAGATTAGCCAGGTCAGTTCTGTGAAGCAGGTTTGCCCTACTTCAATCAGTTAACCCATTGTTTGTCACAAGCTCAGAACTGAAAGGACTTCATGGGCTTTAAAATTAATAATATCTTTTAATAGAAACATAGTGGATACATTTCTGTAGGATGTGCAGCAAATGTTAGATATTATGTTGTATATATTAGGCTCTCCTTTGAGTACTTGGTTCCCACTTGATGAACTATTTGAAAAAAATCTTTCATATCAACATTGGAAGGCAATTTACTCTTCTTTTATGACTGCAGTGTTAGGACACTGGATAGGTTGAAATCCCATTACAATTAGGGGAAAAATATTATTTATACATGTAGATCATGTTTGAGGATTTTTTGAGGAGTTATTTCACAGTATCCTTGTACATGTCAAGATCCTGTGAGTTTTTGAGGTCAATAAACTTAGAACAGAACTTTCAGACTTGCAAATTTTAAGCAAGTGCCCCAAGTCCCTCTCTAGAAGAAAATGAGGATACTTATTTTATTTATTTATTTACCTTACTTATATACCGCTGTTCTCAGCCCGAAGGCGACTCACAGCGGTTCACAACAAATAAGAACAGCAAAAATTCAATGCTACAGTATAAAAAACTGTTAATAACCTAACACATTACATAATTAATAACAATTACTACTTGTTTAGTTAAACTATGTTTTATAGTAGGAGAATGGGAGTTTTTTCTGTGTGTCCTGTTTTCTTCAGAAATAGCAGTCCCAGAAGTCCTCAACCATAAAGCAGGAGAAAAGGACAATTTGTGGGAGGGAGAGAGAGGCAAAGTTTTACTTCAGCATGACATGAGCAGCACACCAAGTAGGGAGATAATAAGCAAAAATTAGTTCAAACCACGGATAGTGTTTGTGGCAACTGAAAGTATGAAAGTAATTGCTAGATCAAGACATGTGCAATGTAGCATGGTATAAAGCAGGAGTCCACAAACTTTTTAAACAGAGGGCCAGGTCATAGTCCCTCAAACTGTTGGAGGGCCGGATTATAATTTGAAAAAAAAAAAGAATGAATTCCTATGCACAGTGCACGCTTCATATTTGTAGTTCAAAAAACACTTTAGAACAATACAATAATGAAAGTGAAGAACAATTTTAACAAATATAAACTTATTAGTATTTCATTGGGAAGTGTGGGTCTGCTTTTGGCTGATGAGATAGGATTGTTATTGTTGTTGTTGTTGTGTGCTTTCAAGTCATTACATACTTAAGTTGACCCTGAGCGAGGGCCGGGTAAATGACCTTGGAGGGCCGTATTTGGCCCCCGGGCCGTAGTTTGAAGACCCTTATATAAATGTTTGAGTGTTGGACTAGGACTAGGTTAAAATCTGCTCACTTGTGGAAACCTATTGGGTGATCTTGCACAAGTCACACTTTCTCAATCTTAAAGGACAAAGGCAAATCCCCTCTGAATACATCTTGGCAAGAAAATCCCATGGGTTACCATGGTAGAAATGACTTGAAAGCACACAACAGCAACAACATCACCAAATCATGCTTTCATGATTATATAAATGTAATTATTTTATTTTATTTTACCAAACAAAGTGTGTTACAAATGTTGAGGAAGGAATGGTCAAAATGCTTGAAATAGCATAGCTACCTTGAAATAAACAAACCTTTTTTTACGTAAAATTTCCTGTGCTTTATTTGTTTGTCAGATCATATTATAAAGAAAAATAGAAATCTTAATATTTTTGAAGTTGATAATATCTAGTTCCCAGACATTGGAATTGTAGTTATAAATCTTTTTATTTCATGGTTGATATGATTGCTAAGATATCAGAATCAGAACTTTAACACATTGACATGTAATATGCATTATATTGCTTCTTTACACAGATAAAGGGGAGCTTTTTGTTCCATCTCCCAGTTATTTTGAAGTTGTCTACCTTAACCCAGATAGACCTGCAGTGATTCCTTGCCGCGTGACCAGCCCGACAGCAAAAGTAACTCTGCATCAAGAGTTTCCAGCTGAAGAAATTAAAGTGGATGGAACCAACATAATCTATGACATTAAGAAGGGCTTTGTCTATCAGCACCCAACCTCTGATCAGAAAGGAGTTGTTTACTGCAGAGCTGAATCACGAGGAGCTCCTCAGATTTCCATTAAGTACCAGTTACTTTATGTTGAAGGTAAATTAAGGCGAAGTAACTTGCCTTATACACTCATGTATAAGTAAAAATTTATCTGCTGAAGTGCTGCTTCCAGTCTTTTTGAATGTTTGGGGGGGGGGTGCTTTCTCCAATCCATGGAATGACACACAACTTTTCCATGGATCATATCAAAATTCAGAATTTTGATTCCAAGATCTGTCTTCAACTTACAGATGAGGTTGATTTGTACATATATACTATACAAGCAGTCCTCAGGTTACGAACAAGATAGGTCTGATAGGTTTGTTCTTAAGCTGAATTTGTATGTAAGGTACTTTTTAAGTGTAACTCCAGCCAGGAAACAAGGATTGGTGATAAAGCTTCAGTGAAGACACCTTTCCCCCATGATAACACCTCTTTCGAGAGTGGATTTCCCTTCTGAGGTATAGATTTCTCTCGCTTTCTGTTGTCTCACCCCGTTCTTAACTATGAGTTTTTTGTAAGTTGGATGTTTGTAACTTGAGGACTGCCTGTACATGGTATTATATATTAACTGCATAAATTGGAAATGGTTGTAACAATTACTTCAGTTTAGTTCTTCTCATCAGGTAAAGATGGGAATAGTGGTATGTTGATTGGTTTGCCACAAGGAAAGGGAATTACATAAATTACATTAACAAACCTACAAAGAGCTAAAATACCTCAAGAAATTCAAATGCCCAAGAGAGTACATTTTCTTTACCTGGAGGCACTTCTGCACTTCAAAGACCTATGTCATTTTGCAAATTATAAGAAATGTCATTACTGAAAGAGTGAATTTGCTTCGTGTTACATTTTTGCTATACAGAACAACAAAACTGCTAGTCCTAAGAAGGACACAATCAGAGCACTTGGCAGACCTTTGAAAGTGCCCTTGCTATTTTCAATCAATAGTTCAGCCCCACCTCCCCTTTTTTGGATAATTATGTATTTGGCAAGCTTTGGAACCTTGTTGGGAATTCTATTTCCATTCCAGGGCTGAACTAGCTCCAGAAAAGCATGCTGGAATAATATATGGCAGCACTGGACGAACCACTACAGTCTGCAGTGAGTTTCTCTTGCTGTTCCTAATTGGAAATGGTGAGAATAAAGTGGACTTAGTTGGTGTTCTAGGGAAGATGCCATCAGAACATCCTTGAGCTAGTTGCCCAGTTGAGATGGTTAGTGGTGGGTAAGGGGATAGGCACCACTGAAGTGGTGGGTAAGGAGATAGGCACCACTGAAACCATTTTCCATGGTTGAGCACAATTCAAAACAGAAATCAGATGACTATTGGAAGGCAACCAGGTCACAGTTAAACATTTAAGAAACTGAAATAAATTTACGATGGAAATTCTTTCCTTTGTTTTGTGTACCTTCAGTGTAGTTTGAAAAGAATGTAGCAGACATTGATGAATATGACAAGGTAAAAAAAGTAATTTGGTTACAATTATCCCAAAACAGTAATTAGCTATAGTGTAGTGCAGGAGTCCTCCAACGACTCTCCAGGAAGTATTGGATCCATTGCAGAACAGTGCCTCCAAGCCCCATTCCCATGTGGCATCTCAGAAGGGTACCGTGGTCTATGGTATCAAAGACCACTGACAGGTCCAAGAGAACCAACAGGCACAAACTTCCCCTATCAAGTTGCCTACATAGATCATCCAGTAAGGAGACCAAGGCTGTTTCAGTTCCATGACACAGTCTAAACCTAGACTGTAACGGAAAGTTGATTTTTCTTTTCTTATTGTTCCATGTGTATGTGCATTTATACACCATCTGCAGCTGAGCAAAGTTTAAGGGGCGGGAGGGCTTTTGAAGAATCTCATGAAGGAACCAGACTTGAAGGACCCCTTGAAGGAGCCAGCTTATCTGAGGTTGCTCCCCCTCCCCCAGTCAGTCTGCTTTGTCTCTGCATGAGACTGGGAGCAGGATATTGGGCTCCTGGCAGAAACAGGAGATCAGGCTGCGGCCTCCAGTTTGGTGATTGGCAGGGAAATTAGAGCATTTCTCTCTCAGATGACTAATAATTTGCTTTGTGTTGCAATGTGCGGAAAGGGGCAGGAGTCTAGCCTTTATTTTAGACTAGAGCTTGTCCTCCTTGCTCCCTCAACTTTCCAATTCTGGTGGTAGTGGACGGCCATTTTATGTTGGTTTGCCTTGTCTTTTTCACCCCATTCAGGCCTCTCTGTCTTCTCTGCCCCACTAACATGATGGCCATTTTCATTTCAGGCCTAAGCTCATGGCTAGCAGGAAGCCTGCTTGGTAGTAGGCAGGCCATTTTCTGGTACCTCAAGCTTGGTCCATTTTATTGTGGCCTGGGCTCATGGTTTACAGAGAGCTTGCATGGAAGTAAGGGAGCCATGTTGTTCAGAGAACTTGTTCTACCAACACTGAGGAGCGACCATTTCATTTAGGCCAGGCATGCATTTCCATTGTGTCAGCTAGCAATTATAGCATAGGTTGCCATCCAGTGTAAGTGGTTTCAGGAGTAGTTTCGATTGCACACAGGCCGAGTGCAAAATAGGAGATTCACATACTTTGCTACAGTTCTTGTTGCAGCCGCATCGTTGCACCAAGCGGATATTGTTGGGTTGGCCCAGAGAAGGCACATTCCCATCTATATAAATAAAAATGTAATGTTCGTTTGTGGGATTAGCATAACTCAAAAACCACTCGACGAACTGTCACCAAATTTGGACACAATACACCTATCAGGCCAATGAGTGACCATCACTCAAAAAATTGATTTTGTTATTTGGGAGTTGTAGTTGCTGGGATTTATAGTTAACTTACAATCAAAGAGCATTCTGAACTCCACCAATGATGGAATTGAACCAGACATGGCCCACAGGACTGACCAACAGAAAACATTAGAAGAGTTTGGTGGGCACTGACCTCGAGTTTGGGAGTTGTAGTTCACCTACATCCAGAGAGCACTGCGGACACAAACAATGATGGATCTGGACCAAACTTGGCATGAATATTCCATATGCCCAAATATGAACACAGATGGAGTTTGGGGGAAATAGACCTTGACATTTGGGAGTTGTAGTTACTGGGGTGGCGCAGCGGGTTAAACCCCTGTGCCGGCAGGACTGAAGACCGACAGGTCGCAGGTTTGAATCCGGGGTGAGGCGGATGAGCTCCCTCTATCAGCTCCAGCTCCTCATTCGGGGACATGAGAGAAGCCTCCCACAAGGATGACAAAACATCAAATCATCCAGGCATCCCTGGGCAATGTCCTTGCAGACGACCAATTCTCTCACACTAGAAGTGACAACAAAAAAATAATAATAGTTCACCTACAACCAAAGAGCATTCTGAACCCCAGCAACGACACAATTGGGGCAAATTTCCCACATAGGAACCCATGACTAACAGAAAATACTTAAGGCCATTGAGTCCAACTCCCTCCACCAGAGCAAGAAAACGTAATCAGAGCCCTCCTGACAAAGAGCTATTCAGCCATAGATATAGATAGAAATATATGATTCACACACACACAGATATAGTATCCTAGATTTGAAAAGGACCCCTAAAGAAAGACAATTATATGTTGCATGTTTCAGAGTAGGCAAACCAAATAATCTCCCCATCAACATTGGAAAAGAAACAGCAAGAAATACTGTTTACCCACAAGCAGAAAGAAATAACATATAACATATTAATTTATTTTCCAGATCACCAGACTGGGCCACAGCAATGCGTGGCAGGGGAAAGCTAGTTTTTAGTAAAACTCTTCAACTCAGGCTCAAGATATTATTTGGAGGGAGTCACATTGCCTCAGCCTCAGTTCTGTACATGAATTAATTCTATTTATTTAATCCTATAAATTAATTATGGTATCACATTGTCCATGCCCCCACCCACCCCCTTTTACAGTACTTGAGACCTATATTTTATGGCATGCCTCAAGTTAGGGAAAGGCCCAATTTGTTGGAAGCCTACTTTTTGGCTTCAAGCCAGGCATGGGTGGGCTTAGGCCCTCTGTGTGGTTTGGAATTTGGCTCCCAGTAATCCTAGCTAGCTTCCTCCATTTTGTTGCTGGCCACATATTAGGCTTTCAGATTTTGCCAGTGTGTTGGGAGACCCCTATTTTGTTTCAGGCCTCATGTTAGGCTTTAATTCTGGACAATATATTTGGATGCTTTGTTTGGTTTCAGCCCTTGGTCAGCATTCAGGCATCATTTTTGGCATTGTGCCTTTTCCAGTGTATTTGTTGGATGTCACTTTGTTTCAGGCCTCTTATGTTGAGCTTTAAGCCCAGTATGTTTGGAGGACTCAATTTAGTTACAGGCCACATGTTCAGGCTTTGAGCCTTTGCTAGTATATTGAAAAACTGCCATTTATTTAGGCCTCAGGTTAGGCTTTAAGCCTTTTTCAGTATATTTCATGACCCTCATTTTATTGCAGTCTTTGTGTCCGGCTTTACACTTTGGCCAGTATATTGGGAGACCTCCGTTTGGTCAGGCCTCATGTTGGGCAGTAAGCCTCTGCCAGTATATTTGTTGGGCGCCATTTTGTCTCAGGCCTCATGTTAGACTTTATATTTTGCCAGTATTTGAAAGCCTCCATTTGGTTTCAGGCCTCAAGGCAGATTTTGGGTCTTTGTCAGTGTACTTCAAGGCCTTCAATTTGTTTCAGACTTCAAGATTGGCTTTATGCCTTGCCACTATATTTCAGGGCATAGCTTGGGTTGTAAGCCTTTGCCTTTCAGTTGGCCTACAGTACAGATATGACATTCTAGACTTATGAGTGACATCAACCTCTGGCACACATGCTGGGCCAGGAAGTACTGGTGGCTTCAGCCACATGAACTGAACGAGGAATGCCCATTCAGCTATGCTATAGGCAATGAATGGAGAATGCAGTGGAACTCTGCTGCATGAACTAAAGTGGGAGTGCCCATTCATCTAGGTTTCAGTCATTGAATGGAGAGTGCAGTGGGTCTTTGCTGCATGAGCATTTATACATTACTAGCCATCCCCTGCCACGCATTGCTGTGACCCAGTCTATATATATATGTGTTTTGTGTGTGTATATGTTTGTATATATGTGTATATATGTGGTTCTGTGCATGCGTTGCAATGTGGGTTTTTTTTGCTTTTAAAGTCTCTTCTGCTGTGTTTTTCAGGGTTTATATGAGTGATGGTTACTCATTGGCCTGATAGGTGTATTGTGTCCATATTTGGTGTTAATTAGTCCAGTAGTTTTTGAGTTATGTTAATCCCACAAACGAACATTACATTTTTATTTATACATGAGCATTATATATGAGCATTATTATACATGATTATTTGTTATTTATAAAGTACATTTTCTTATTTAAAAACACGCAACAAAAAAGGGGGGTGGGTGGAACAGATTAAGATCATTTCATTGCATTTCAGTGGGAAAATTCACTTTGAAATAAGAGCAGCTTGGGTTAAGAGCTCGGTCACAGAACAAATTAATCAATCTATCCCTGTATCTCTGAGTAAAAGTCACAAAACATGTGGACTTCTTTTTCTTAATTGGCAATGGCACCAGAATTTATATTGAACTTTTCATTTTATCTCACCTATGCTTTTTCACCAGTTCCCAGTGGTCCGCCTTCAGCTACAATTAAAGCATCATCCAATAATGCAGAAGGTGGGGATGATGTCAGTGTTTTGTGCACTGTGTTGGGAGACCCAGAGGTAGAAGTGGAGTTTAACTGGGTATATCCAGGGCAAGAGGTAAGCTGTTGTTCTTTATTTCTCTAAAGCCCAAATAGTGAATGATGTATGCAACAACTAGCTTGGGAATTAACCTTTGACATTTGAAACGGACGAAGGAAGTTTGTTAGCTGCAGACAGAATAGTCTCGAGGGTATACATATATTGTGTGGGGATAATGTTGCATGTTGACCTAATTTTTATTATCACATAGCCTGGGAAAAACATAGAAAGTGTGACCTAAAGACTGAAAACTGCCCATCCCTATTTCAGATGACAAAAAAGGGACAGATTATTTGAAAATGACTAAAAGGATTGCATTTAGGATCCAAGAACAGGTTACTCAAATAACTATCAAGAATGTTTTATAACCTGTTAGAAAACAGGGAGTTTGGGGCATCTGTTCTTCAATAGATAAACATCCAGATTGCTTTTCTTCAGGACAATCTATTCTAGTTTTGTATGTGTGAGGGAGTGACATGCTTAATATTTTTAGTTTTGTAAGTGTGAGGGAGTGACATGCATATATTCTTAACAAATTAAGTGTGAGTGCAGAGTGTTCTAACAGATTTATCGGATCTCAAAAATGCTAAAACATTTTGTTGTTAATCAGAACTAGTGCAGACATTTAGAATCTATGGGATTTATCTATGCGTTGGTACACTTCTCAGCAATTCATACAATAGACCTATGATATTCTTCTTGGGATTAACCAAGATGGTACTGGTCATGGTTTCTCTTTTGAAACACACTTGTGACCCTTCATACTTGTGAGATCCTTCTCACCTTTGAAAGATTAAAGTTTGTCGATATTGGTTATACCACATGTACGAAACACTAATGAATGAGATAGTGTTTTACAGGAGGCTACTTTCTTTAATAGATCTGCAATTCAAATTAAACTCCTACACAGATTATATGTTCACAAGTAGAATACCCTGTGAATAAAATCAAGTATTACAAAAAAATTGAACACCGTTACCGTTTTCTTTATTTTTTTTCTACCAAAATAGTATGAAAGACCTGTGATTATGCAAGATACTTGGAGGCTGATCGACAGAGGAATTGGTCACACCACAAGGATCTCTGAAAGTGTTATTACCATTGAAGATTTTGAGACCATTGATGCTGGGAACTACATTTGTATAGCTCAAAACCTTCGAGGCCAGACCACATTAGCTACATACATTGAACTGATCTAACATACTGAGCTCTCAGGTTAGAAAAACTGAACCTGAAAAGGATTGAACTGCTTCTGGCTTGCTTTAAATGCCGACCTGGAAATGACTGGGAACAGAATCTTAATATATTAGATTTGTATCACAGAGTAATAGACAAGCAAACATGTGGTTTTTAAAGAGCGCGACTGATGGTGAAAGTCCAGCATGGGAAAACCCTAGTCCAGAATTTGCTGTACCATGAACTCACATAAGTGCCTTTAAGGAACTCAAACACTTTTCTAGTTTTATTATCTGCTCTTCTTCCATGTGTGTTCATTTTAGAAGTGAACAGACCTATTTGAGGTGGTCCACCGTAAACATTGCTGAGGACTAAGATTCTCCATCATGATCTATATTGTGTAACTTTACAAATGTGTTGTAGAAATGCAGTAAAACCATTAGTGGATTCTGAAGACATGCATCCAGACATCAGCAAGAGTATCTCAAAGCATGTTCCTGATGCACATTGGGCATTTCTGATACACATTGGACACTTCTAATACACATTGGACACTTCCCATTGGCGCTTGCTGTATACATTAGACATTTCTCATGCTCCTTGTACATTGGGCATTCCTCACAGGCAATCGGGTTCTCCTACTGTGCATTAGCACTTTCTATCCAGTATCCACAGTGTCCAGATTTCATCACACACCATGGCTGTGCACATCACTCACTCAACTAGCTGTCATTTTGCAATTGGTGCCCATCCTTAATAACATCATGGCAGCCCTTGGATGAGAATGGATGTTAATAAACTGCTCATTTATATTTCTCACAGACGTAAGCCCACTTATGAATTCAGCCATTGTCTTTATCCTACTTTGAATACTGAAGCAATACACAGTGCTAATAAGAATCCATATATATTTAAAGCCATGAGTTCTTACAATAAATCTTTCTGTCATCAGGTCTAAATCAAATTCATCGAATGTTAAGACCATTTTTTGGTCTAGCTTATTGTGTATACATGAACGGAAAAACAGAATAATGTACAATGTTAACTCACAAAAGGGTACGTATCTTAGCAGTAAGAAATATAACTTTTATCTTAACTCCTTTCCTCCCTCAGCAGAATTAGGTATTAGCATGGAAGTGTTTATATTTACTGTCAAAACCATAGTGTATTAATGCATCATCCTAAATATACTACTAAACTGTTACAATCAGCATCACAGCTGATGGCAATCTTGATTTTTAATACATGTACACATAATAAAATAGTTGGCAAATTTTATGTAATTGGTGTTCATAGATTTCCTTGTATTTTAGCATGTTCTCTTGCTGATTCTTCTTTTATGAGAGAAGTACTCCTTTTTGCAGGACCAGTAGAAAGTCATGTGCTGAACAAATTGAGCCACAAAAGGCTATTTTAGGAAAAACATCATTCAGACAGTATTTAAATGGACTGATAAAGAACTAATGTAAATGTATTTTCCGTTAGAATTAAGAGAATGAAGTAACTGTTTGTTGTCTTGGAAGATTTTTGATAGGAGACAAGATAGCTAACTGCTCTTTGTAAAATGTCATCTGGAGAAGCTTGAGTGGTTCATCAACCTGCAAAATCCAGAAAGATACAAATCAAAAGCTGCACTGTTTGAATCATATTGCTTAATGAAACAACATTTGAGAATACTGCTTCCAATGTTTAGAAACAGGTTTGTGATGCTGTACTACCCTAGCAAAAAATTATATCATTGTTATATAACATGGTTTTGGACAGGCCCTTATCTACTTTTTACAAGCAAAGCTTGCTTTAAAAACAAAATGCAATGCAATACAGGGATTGTTTCTTGAAGGATTATAAAAGACAGGCAGTAGAAAGAAAACAGAACTATCCAACAGCCACCCTTGCCTGAGACCAGAAGTGCACTCTGGTTAAAGAAATTGGCTGATCTCCCATCTCTATCTGTCTATATAAAAGTCAAAGTATGCATGTGTGTCAGTCTGTCTGTCTGTACCATAAAGGCTGTTGCTAGGTGACAGTTCAGTAGCTCTGTTATGTCACTGGATTAGCTGTTGCTAGGTGAAATGGCCTCTGTTATGTCACTGGGAAAGAAAGGTGACACCTGTATGAGGGCAAGGAGGGACAAATGAACTAAGGAAAAAGCCCCAAAGAGAGCCATGCTGCTATGCAGATATTGTAAGGTAGGCCCTCTTAGAACTGGAGAAGAAAAGAAGGAGGAGAGGAGAAAGGAGCAAAGAAAGAAAGGGAGAAGGAAGGAAGGAAGGAAGGGGAGAAGGGGAAGAAAGAAAAAGGAGGGAAAAGAAGGAAGAGAAAGGAAAGTGGATAAGGTATGAGCGAAAAGAGAAAGAAAAATCAAACGGGGGGGGGGGGGGGAGGCCCTCCGACACCCGGGTTCTGGGCATATAGTGGGAGGTATGTCTGCATAAGCACCATAGTTACAGTGCTACACAGTGAATCCAGCCCGTTCCCCCTAATCTCCATTTACTAGGAAGCATCTAATATAAGCAACTGGAATTTACTTCTGTGTTAACCAGGAAATAGATGCCTCATTTCTACCCCTTTCTTTGAGCCATTTCTGTTGGCACAAGTACTAATGCCAGTGGCAGTGATAATGTATATCAGTTGGTTCCCAGTCGAAAGGAACAGACCCTCGTTGGTCACAGGGACTGCTGCCCAGAAATTCGGGATTGGGGAACTTTCACTGTGTTTATGTGATCAGGGGGCTGTCTAGGGATAGTGAATACGTAAGAGTCATGAGTGTGTAACTCTACATTTGTAACTGCTGTAGATGATTCTAGCCATGAATATTAAGTCTGCAGCAGTTTGGGGCACTTTCAGATGGGAGGCTCTGAAGTCATCCAGCAAAAAAGCAGTTTGTAGCTATTTCTGCTTTTCTTCCTCAAAAGATGTTTCTTGGAAATAAAAGAATGGAGGGGCTAGTGGAAAGCAGAAGGGATTACAAGTTGAAAACAACATCTGGAGGCCAAATGAAATTCTGTTAATGAGGTAGGCTGATTAACTATTGATTAATGAGGCAGAATGACCAGCATAAAAGCCTTGTCTGGAAGTCCTCTTCATTTCATCATCTCCAGATTAGTCATGGTTTTTTGCTTCCCACTATTTGTATAGTCAAGCTGTGTAAAGTTGTTACAGAGAATTACTGAATTTAAATCAAGATTAACTTGAAATCCAATGAATGTCTTAGAAGAGAAAAATGGGGGAAGAGGGTCAGAAGTGCAAATAAGTTTTTTTAAAATCCACATGGGCATAGCAAGGAAAAAAGAGTTCAGGAAGCACTGGCCAATGAGATTATGGTATATTTAGAAATCTGAAGTTTGTTATTTCATTTTTCTTTCTGACATATGCTGCATTCAAATCCAGATTTAAATGAAGTGTTCCAGCATATGTGCACGAATGGACTTCATTTCATATAATCATATGAGGAGGATGAGCAGACCAAATGCCAAACCTTATTTAGACCTTTCAAAATCCCTGGCGAAATGGGCTTTCTAGTATCGTGGGGCTTACTGTACTCTCGAGTGCAACCCTCTAACAGTTTGCGAATATGAACTTCATCTGTGGCATTGGGCAAACTCTGGGCTTTAAACCAAAAGGCTAACGCAGACATCTTGGCCTGAATGGTATGCAGTGCTGGCCCTGATCTCCTAAGTAGAATGCAAAACTGAGTAACATGCTCAGAGGGAACTGACACAATCTCATCATATACTTCTTTCTGAAATCCTTGAATTCCTAGGCCATCTTGATGTAGTCCTTCTTGGAAGCTGGTATCAGGGCTAGGGCTATTTTCCTGACTAACTCTTTGTTCCAACCTGCCAAAGATGGTTCAGCATGGTCTCCCGCCTGACATCAGTGTTGGGCGCGAATTGTCTGAAGAATTCCATCTGCATATGGGGCAGAGTGTCAGCTAAGGCATTACTTGTACCTGTGATGTGAAATGCGCGAAATCAGATGTTATGTTTTAGGTAGTGGAGTGTAAAGTAACAAACCACTCTCATAATTCTAATTAATTTTGAAGTCAATGAATTAATTACTTGGATGGTGGCCCTGTTATTGCACCAGAAGTTGACCGTGGAGTTGGCAAACTCCTGTGCCTATAATGATACTGCCACCAACATGGGAAAGGATTCTCAAAATGTACGGTCAGCTGTAATACCTTCTATGTGCCGCTGAGGCGGACACCGCTCCGTGCAACAGTGTGCGTTAAAATACACTCCAAAGCCTATTGCCCTTGAAGAATCGAATGAAACCTGGAGGGCATTCTTTACCATTAATTCGTCTCCAAAAGGAGACTCCATTGAATTCAGTTAAAAACTGCAACCACATGTTTAAATCTTTAAATCCCGTTTAATAGTCCTGGTGATGCATATGCAGTGTTGTTATTTTGGTAGGAGACCTTTGTGTCTTTCCAAATAATAAAAGCCAAGTATCGACAAATACCATGTTTAGGAATTGCTATTCTAATGTCAATTCCAATTAAAAGTTCAATCTGAACAGAAGCCTTATCTGTTTTAAGAAATCACTCAAGCTGGAAGTAATGTTTCGCATACAATCTATGACATAGGCAAAAGCACAGCCTTTTAGGATTTAAAAGGACTAGACCATTAGTATTTTATTTTTATTCTCAGACAAGAGTCTTAATCAGTAAAAAAGTATTTTATTTTTCAACACTCAAATACATGTGAACAAATATGAACTTGTAAAAGAAATAATTTGCTCCAAGACATACTTTTAAGCCAGGTTTCAACCTACAGCAGGTGTTATATCAATCAATCTCCGGACAATAGTTGAATCAGAAGTGCTGAGATCTCTAGCTACAGTGGCATGTACACTGCCATAAATAGGTACAGGCAAATAAAATATTCCACAGGGGAGGCACACTTTATACAATAGAAAATTAAAATATTTTATCTTTGAATTTTTGTATTACTGTATTGCTTCCCTAACAACAGAATAGTTTTTTAAAAAATCCTTTACAGCTAACATTTTTTGCATCCTAGACACACATGGTTTGACATTTTGTTTTCCAACTTAAGGGAGATTTTGCAAAGAAAACCTTCAGTTTTATGGAAGGCGCAAAGGACACTGCTAATATTTCTCAATATCTCAGCTGCCTTTAACTAACAAGGTGATTTCTCAACAGCAAAGGAATTAAATCTAAATCTTAACAAAATGAACAGGGTATGGACAAGCAGACATGCACCCTGTATTCTTTAAATTTGTAATGCATACGGCATGACCATCATCAACATTTCACTTCAGCTAAATACTCCAATTTAATTTTGATGACTCAAGGCAGAAAGAAAGCCTCCTGACAAATGAAATTGAGGATACAGAAACCTGCATCCAATTGGAAAGAGTGGGTAAATCCACTACATATGAACTGCTTATGGCTCTCTCATAGCATTTACAGATTAAAGTGCATATTGGTAAGCTATCAGTTCAAGATGTTTATTCTGCAAAACGCAAGAGAGAAAAAATTATTGGCAATTTCCACATGCTGTAGTTCTTTATACAGTAATAGTATCTGTATGTCTGCAGTACCTGCAGTACCCCTTTTCTGCAGTTCTGACATTGAAATTGGGTGCATGTCTGAATTTTTTACAACTATATTGTTTCATTTTATAGGTGGTAAGGAAGAATTTTATGTGGGAGGGGCATCTAATTTGGATAAACTTACCATTTAAATGGGTAGCCTAAACATTTTTAGCAATATATTACGGTTTAAAGAGATTATCTCTTATTAAAAATTCTTCTATGAAATAGGCAAACAGTGACAAAATCAAACACAAATAACATCTTTTTACTAACGGAAATAGATAAGGAAGAACTTGTAGCACAAGAGGCAGTTGTTCCTTAGTCCCAGTAAAGGGAAACCACTGATAGAACATGCATTATGACAGTATTTTATTCATGAAGTACATGTCGCTGTATTCTTCAGCTTTTGTCCTTTACAATATACATACTGAAGGCAGCGGCAACAGACATACGCTCTTGTGTGATACATCCAATTCATTCACGCCAGACCCAGAGTCTCAAGAACGTTTCTATAAGAAGGAACGTATTAAAGGTTGTGATCTTTTATTTATAAGCCCCTGAGTATTTTTTCTCTCCCTAGAGTTAGGTGAAAAAGGCAAAAATGAACAAGAAGAGTCTTGCTCTTTTAAGTGCTTTGTGCAACAACATATTACTTCAGTCTGTTTTTTTAAAAACACGCAGAAGCACTGTTTTGAATCCTGCTCCTGAACTTTATTTATAGTATTTATTTATAGTATTTACAGTAATGTCTCATAACAGTAGATTCCAGTTATAATTCAGTCACATTTAACTAGTATAAATCTTTGCTCCCTCAATCCATGAATTTAGTTTCTGCAAATCATTAATGAAATGCCTTTGTGGACAGTCCATCTTCCGAGTGGTTTCATCTTGGTGAAATGGGTGGGCTGGAGAAAGAGCTGGAATTCCTTGGTGACTGGAAAGGTGTCGGTGGAGTGCTAGGGGACAGCTTTTTTGGACTGCACAGGTCTCCATTGTGTAGCTTCCACAAAAGTTCTTCATTCTCCATTGAAAGTCGCTTATTCACCTTAGACTCCTTTTCAAGCGACTCTTGTAAAACTGCTTGTTCAGTAGACAGTTGCCTATTAAGAGACATTATGGATTTAGTATGTTCTAAGTAGAATCTACACAAAATATTACAATAGCGAAGATGTTGTTTAGGGACTAGTGGGGGAGCATATATCTCTGATAGAGTTGTTTAATAATAATAATAATAATAATAATAATAATAATAATAATAACAACTGCCTCTCTCTTTGGCTTGAGGAGGAATACATCATTGAAGCAAGAGATAAAACACTATTAAAACATATATAACATGATACACAAAATTAAAATACAAGTTAAAATCCTTGAATGAAACGCAGATTAAATTTCACTGACTAGGTAGGCCTGCTGGAAGGGAAGGGTCTTCAGTTGTGTCCTGAATTCCAACAGCTCATTTAGCTGTCGGAGCTCTTCTGACAGGTCATTCCACAGTCTTGGGGCATGTGATGAAACCATCCTCTGTGTGATGGTTGCCAGTCGGGCTCTGTGTGGTTGGAATAACTGCTCTCCATGTCTAAGGGGTGGATTGTATGGGAGACGGCGATTCTACATGTAACCTGGGCCCAAATCATGTAGGGTTTAAAGGTCAAACCTTTTAGACTTCTGCTGCACCTCTGGAACAGTATCTTAACTATACTGGGACAAACCTCAAATACCAATCAACTGAACAGATGGAGTTATACGGCAAGGTGGTGCTTGGAAGCACGCTATTCATCCCAGCTGACTGACTGTGGAGGTGCAGCCTGATGCCATCAAGCTGCAGTTCACCAGGAAAATGTACAAGGAAGTATTCAATATCTTCTTCCACAATGACAAAAGATATTTACCCAGAAAAACAAAATGTTATGCCAGCTTATGCCAGGAAAGGAATGTTGACCTATGTGTTTTTAGTCGAACAGAAATATTCCTGTTCAATAACCGCTCAGATCTTTGTTTAGTTTACAATAAACTGTAAGTAGCCCAAGAATGTTTCATTTTATTTTTCTTTTCTCAGCACTCTATGCTTTTGACAAGCCTTCACTAGGTTGTTTTGGGGTTCCACATTCGGGATCCCCCCAATACTCTATGTTTCTGCGTAACTTGGGATTCCCCAAAGCATGCAGATACTTTTGGATTATTTCTCACTAGCCCAGTTTCCTGCTGGCATTCCTAACAGTACGAGGGCAAAATGATCATACAATCAAACTGTGATTTACTTCATATAGGCAGTGACTCTCAGATATCTGCCAGTCAAGCTGTTTGGCTTCTTTTTAATGTGATGGTATGCGACCTTGCAAAGTTCTAGGAAAGGGGTAATGTAGCCCCCTAACTTCCAACAGTTGCTTATCCCTGACATGATATAATAATAATAATAATAATAATAATAATAATAATTATTATTATTATTATTATTATTATTATTATTATAATAATTATAATAATACTTTATTTATATTCTGCTCTATCTCCCCAAAGGGACTCAGGGAAGATTCCAAACATAAAAGGCAAAGATTCAATGCCCGAATACAACAACAATACATCCATACTAACAAAATGTATACAACCCAACATATAAATACGAATTATAACTTAACAAACTAAAATTAAATACAAAGCACAGCCTGTTATAACAGACATAAGACAAAACATCAAACATCAAATGGAAACAGTTATTTTCCCATTTGGGGCAAATCGATTAATCATTGCTCAAGGTATCTATTGAGCTGGTGGGGTGAGCAGGGCACGGATATGGATGGCAACTATTAATCAGAGGTATAATGGATATCTTTCCTTAAAGATAACTAAAGAGGAAGGCAATGCCAAGCTGCCATCTCTCAAATCTCGAGTGCTGAAGCAACGGGACTCTGTGCCTCCTGCTGACAGGATGGGATGGCCATGCAAAAATAACTTTTTTTCCAACACCACATTTTTATTTTTAGGGAAAAGGTAACAACTATAAGTGAAATCTTGTGATTTAGAAAATGTTACTACACAGACTTTACTGTTTTTAGAGCAAGTACTTTCACAAATGTAATATAGTTTAAACACATGCTCTCTTTTCTGCTGGGACAAAATCTGCCACCATTTATAAGCTGCAGCTGGTTGTTTATGCTGTCATTTCAAAAGATTTATGTGAAAGTCTCACTGAAATAAAGATGAGTAGTGCTCACAGAGGGACTCCATGTATGCAATCTATAGTGTGGGATTTCATGTTTATCTTAAGCTTCACCCTGTTACATTAAGCTGAGCAAAGCATGTAACATAACTTTTCACTCAACTTAGTCCTTCACCTTCTACATCCTCCCCTGCATAAGATATACTGCAGCTGTTAAGAGACAGCTCAACTAAAACAAATCTTCTAGAGTACCTGGACAGCTCCACGTGCTTGTCCATACGAGCTTTCAGTTCTTCATTCTCCTGCTGGAGTTTTCTTGTTTTTTCCACCAAGGCATTGTTGGACTCCACCTTGAATAAAATGCACAAATTGGATATGTTTTTATTGGAGACAGAGGTAAGGTAACTAACTACACATGTTCAAGTCAAGCTGACTGTAGCATGTCAATTCTGATAAATGCTTGAATGACACCCAAATCTAACATAAGCTTTTAAAATTAGTTTGTTATTCAACAAGCAGTCTTTTGCCATTAGCTCACTAAGAAAAAATATTGGATTGTATTTCTGCTCCAGTGACATATCTATTTTCCAGATAACCTTAGAAAAAATTGAAAAGCCAGGTTAAAGCTCCCCAAATAACCTAGTGAAATACAAGTTATTATATACCATAATTGTTAAGCCTTAAAGAGGTGCTATATTAATGTTTTTTGATGAAGTCTCATGCAGGTCAATTTTGAACAACATTGGGCAAACTCAGATTCCCTCTCAACTGGAAAAGTAAACCGTTCATAATGAAGAACCACCATCTTGCAAGGTATTTAAGTGAAACCCAGTGGAGTGTACCGAATAATGTCAAGCCTAGATTGAGGTAGTCAAAGTTTAACATTTCCATTCAGCTACTAGGTTCACAGGGTAACCTTAGGCTATTAAATGTCTTAAATAGGATTGCTGTCAACATGAAGTGGAAAGAAAGCCCCACACAGCAATTTGGGGAAATGGGGGAGGGGGTGCACCTAAGAAATGCCAATCAAAAGTCACAAAATATTGAAATCCCACACACTGTTTGTCAGTACAGCAAAAAGATTGAGTAGATCAGCAGTAGACCTAACATACACACATCTGTACCTAAGACTTAGGAGCCTAGGGCAGTCACGATGCAACTACTTTGCCACACATCCAGTGTAATGGTACCATGGTTCAAGCTTATCTTGCTAAAGTGGATAAAAATTTTGAATTACAGTGGAACCTTTACTTAACAGTATCCCAACTTAAGATTGTCTTTGAGTTAAGAGCTATCGCTTGGCCTGGGTTTTGTTTTGACGTAAGAATAGCATTTTGAGACAAGAGCTAGCAATAGAGAGAGTGCTAGTGTAAGAGTACAGGAAGTTAGGGCTTCAAGAGAGCAGCCTCCTTGCCTTGTGCTTTTGTCCACTTTGGGAGATTGCTGTCTGCTCTGCTCTTGTCCGCTTTGAGGAATTTTGGGTTAGTTGATTTTATGTGGTTTTTATTCCTGTTTGGCTTCACGAAGATAGAGGGGGAGAGAGAGCAAAGGGGAGGGAGGGGAGAAGTTGGAATAAGTATGAAGAAAATCATATTTCTGCCTCTTAACTTTGTGCTTCTACCATTTTAAAGTTGATCTTTCTTTTTTATTGTTCCATATGAATTGGCATTTTTACATTTTCTTATTTAAAATACGTAATAAAAATGGATGAGGGGCGCAAAATGGATTAATAGCATTTTAATGCATTTCTGTTAGGAAATTCACTTTGTGATAAGAGTGTTTTGAGTTAAGAGCAGTCTCAAAACGAGCAAAAGTCAAGGTATAGCTGTATTAGACAGTGGTCAGTTATCTTTTTTTAAGGCTCCTCTTGCTTTTGGTTGCCAGATTTGTATATTTAGTCATACCAGTAAGACATAGAAGTTAGCCCTACTACTGTAGAACCAAAAATGAAAAACAGTAAGTCTTTTAAATAAAGAAAACAACAATTTTGGAAACCCATATATCTGGATGGTTTTCTTCATTTCCTGATTGTGTTTTAGTTTCTCGTCAGTTATTGGGTTAAATAACCCATCTTGATGCATCTGAAGTTCTTCTGCCAAAGATCTTCCTTCTTCTGAAAGGTCAGAGGCCCTTAACCAAGCATGTCATCTTGTCGATGTGGCAATTGCGAACATCTTGCCTGCTGACCCTGCTAGATGTTTTGCGAAGTCTTTTTGATATTTTGACAAAAGGAGGGCTTCTGAATTAAATGCTCTTGGTAGGTATTGTTCTTCTTCTGGCAAGAGGTTAATATGTCATTTTATTCCATAGAAAGGTTTGGTATGCGCTCATATATGTTGCATAATGAGCCATTCTTGTGATGAGGTCTGCTGCCATATGGATTTTCTTCCCCATTGCGTCTAATTTCTTGCCTTCCTTGTCAGCAGGTGTTGATGCTGATTTTTTTTACTTCTTTCCTTGACCTACTTCTGCGATTACTGTGTTGGGTTTAAATGGGCGGACTAACCCATCAGCGTTTGTAAGGTCAACTTCTGAGCCCACCTCCCTGTTGGCCAATGGCAGTACATGGTGGGCCAGGTGCCTAGGAAACAGGCCACGGGAACCACCCTTTTGTCTGCTACATGTATCCAGCCCAGAGAACAAGGTACATCCATGGGGTGTGCATGTATTCCCCTCGTTTCCTAGCTACTTTAGTAAAAGGTCAGAAAGTGTGTTGGCAGCTGGGGAAACGCCTGGCATGTCTTTTTAAAAGCAGAGTCATCCCACACCTCCCCTCCTTTCTTCCCTTGTTAAATTTCTTAAAGTGGTAGAGTTAGAGCTCCTTGAGGAAAAGCTCAGCAAGTGTTGGACTTATAATCGGTCCCCTTTCCCTCATTCACTATGTATATGCAAATACAGGACCCCCCCCCCCCCAAAAAAAAAAATCCACAATCCAAAAAACTTCTTGTTCTAAGCATTTCTTGCAAGGGAGACAACTTGTACAGAGAAAATAATTTTGCATAACCTTTGTCAAACATAGATTCCAAACATTCCTTATGTTAATATGGTTGCAACCTGAGCCCTAGACTCCAGTATTTACATTCTGCTTCTTATGTTTGGGCTCTGCCCAGTCCCTCAGTAACACAAGTACATGTGAGAGAGAGGGAAAGTCTGGCTGCCACACCTAGAAAGGTGAGACCATATAAAACAGCTTAAAATGTTACAATCTTCCATTTCCCACACAGAACTGAATATGCATTCTAAAAGGGAGGAAATAGGGGGCTGGTGTTCAGGGAGAACCACCTGCAGCCCCCCCCCCCCAATCTTTGGCATGGAAAAGATGGCATATAAAAAGGCCAAAGGAGAAAAAGCCATCCTGCTAAATTTGGCTTCCTCTTGCTGCCCCCTGCTCTAATGAAGTGGAGGAGCGACATATAAGATTGAGGAAATGGGAGGGCAGCAGCTCCTCCTCTTTCCTTTTGTGCTATGTAATATTTCCTCATTTTTTGCTATTGGGATAACTAGTAGTACTTTTTGTTCTCTTCTTAGTTAAGGTGTGTGCGTGTTAAACCGAGATACTTTCACCCATTCCTGCAGCACACATAATTCAATCGCTGAAATTATTCAAAGCACATTCCTCACTCTTATAACCTATCAGCATTTAGTTAAATATCTTACTACAGTATTTTTTCTCACTTGGATTTAAGACCTGTCTTTCCTTCAAAGGACACAATCTGAGCTGACTGGGTGAATGATCAACCATTTAATATAGGAGTGAAGAGACAGATTGATATGATTTATGCTAACTTGACAAAACAGCAAAATGCAGCTTTTAAACAATATATGTAGTTCTCCAGATCACTGCATACTCACTCATTTTAAACACAGACTTGACTAAGAGAATTAAGTATCCTGACCAACTGAGTAGGCAAAAAGTATACTACTAGAAAGATTTTATATTCTCCTTTGGAAATAGGGTGGAGGTGAGAATAGAAATGTAATTTCTATAAAAATTTTTTAAAAAAACAACCCTGAGAAATGCTGACAACATTTTTGCTTCTTGATGAAAATTAGTATAATTCTTATCAGAGCTCAGCTGATTAACACTCTCATAAATCAAGGGAGGGTAACATTCAAAAGTAATTCAGACTCTGTTTAGCTGCTGTGTTGTAAGAGCTCTATTCAACTTTATGCTGAAAAACCTAACATCCTTTAAGACTATCTTTGCTCTTTGAATTTGTTAAAGTTTACTAAGGGAAATTTAGTGCTCTGTTCCAAGCTTACTTCTTAGTAACTTAAGTTACAACCACTGAACCTATTTTTGTATTATCAGCACAAATCAACATTTTGGAAAATGATTGCTCCAGTAGAAACCTCACCAGTTTTTCCATTTTCAATAGTTTGATATCTTGCTGATGCAGTTTTTCATTTTTGATTTCCAACACTGCCTTCAGACTTTCCAGTTCTTGTTCCAGATACATGATCTGAGGGTTTTTCTGAAAAATTATGAACAGAGAACTTTAGGGAGGGTTTTCAACATGTCAACTATTGTAAACATTTTGATTTTGGTCTATAAAATACTCACTGGCTACACAAACCATTTAGAAGTTCACATTCAAAAGATTTGTATGGCCAAATAAACATAACACGTCTTTAAAATAAAACTATCTGTCTTATATGGGATAGCCATTATAGTTACAGCAATAAATCTACAACAGGACCGATATGTATGCATATTATAGCACCAGTGCTACCACCATGTCAGGGTTTTCCTTATGACAAAACCTTAAAATGAAGGAGTGAAACAACAGTCACAAACTAATATCTATATATTCTCAGCTGGTTCAGGCTCTGAAAACAAAAACTGAGATATATTTTAAGAGAAAAACAATATGATTCCAGTATTAGAGTTGCAAATGGTTATGTGAAACCACGGATAATACTGAGTGCTGTATTTTTGGACTCAGAAAATAGAGGAAGTTGTGAAAAGAAGAGTAGCTGAAGGGAAGAGTGAAATTTTGTACAGGCTGCCTGCACTGAGCTCCTGAAAGCTCCAAGTGCCAGATTTGATGTGAAGCTCAGTTTCCCCTTCTCACAGGGAAGATCCTCAGCAGAGAAGAACCCACTGTTTCTTCACTCAATTGAATAAGATACATTCTTTCCTCAGCTGAGAAAAGGAGGACAGAGCCTCGGCTCCTCCCACTGGAAGAAGCAGCTGAACTATTTCATTGGTGGGGAGAAGGGAGGAAGCAGCCCCTCCTTCTCTTGGCTCGAGAAGCAGACAAACATTTCAGCATGTTGGCCTCTTCTAGGACACAAAAGATCTTTCACTAACCAGAAAGTAAACCAGAAATCAACTTTTGTTTAAAAAAACAGATCTCTTCAAAACTTGGGGTGCAGGTGGACTCTTAGAGACCTCAGAAACAGCTATGAGAGCTATACTACGCTCATCTCTTATTTAACATCTGGTTTGATACTTTGCCTCCCAGAAAACATTTTCAACATAAAATATTTATGTTAGATAGATGTTTCAGAAGACATATGATTGCAGCAAAAGAGTTCTATAATTATTCAGGTGTAAATTTAAAGGTGTATATATACATACGTACAATATTTGCTTTCTCTTTGGCTATTTGTTTTTGCTCTTCCAGTTTGAGCTTTTCATTCAAGGAATCATTTTCACTCCTTAAGTCAGCAATTTTTTTCTGCAAGATAAAATACAGCCAAAGATAAGACAGTGTTCTCTAACGTAAAGTCAAGAAATGTTATCACATTAAAATGATAAAGGAAAGAAAATCTACTTATAAATGGGACAGCAAGATTCCTAAACCCATTTTGTAGCAATCCCTTTAAAGGTTAGCAGATATATCTTCTGTACATTATTTTGAAATTTGTTACTCTGTCAAAAGTTAGGTCAGCAGAACATGTGGCTCTCCATATGCTCTTGTGACTGAAGCTCTAATCATCCCTCACCACTGATTTCTTTTTAAGAGCAATGAAATATAAATATCTGAAAAGAAATATTTGTTCATCACCCTTGCATTACATAATCAAATGCTGAAAGTAGTGTAGTCATTCAAGCAAAAGCCTTACTTCAATGATATTGCTTAATCTGTGACTGTCAAAGACCAACTAGAAAGCTGTATGGTTTCTTACACAATTCTGAAAGTATGGTGTGGCCGGACTAGCTGTTACAAATATAAAAGGAAAATAAGGATGCTAAAATTGTAGCAACATAGATTCTTGCAAGTTGTTTGACAGTTGTCTCTAGTTAGCAAAAGAAACGTCATACCTCTAGCTCCACTTGTTTCTCGCTGAAAGATTCTTCAAGCTTTTTCAGCTGTGACTCGTGGGTGTTCTTGAGTTCTAAAAAATAATTGCAGTTTTAGTATCTACTCCTTTGGAGGTTTTGTGTTAACTATTCAGTTGCAAGTATCATCTTTTTAATCTCCTTTCACTCAGGTCTGAAATGTCTTTGTTCACTCTAGTGCAGTGCTTCTCAAACTGTTCCTCCAGGTGTTTTGAACTTCAGCTCCCAGAAACCCCAGCCATCTTACCAGCTATTAGGAACTATGGGAGATAAAGTCCCAGAAAAGAAAAAGAACAAAGCACTGGTTATGGCTAGGTAATGTGTATGAGGGGAAGTTAGTAAGGAAGATCCGAAATGAAGAAAGGAAAGAGGGAGGGAGGGAAAGGGAAAAGGTATATGAGGAGTGAAGGAAAGAAAAAAAAGGGAAAAGCAAGGTAAGCGAAACAGAAGGAAGAAAGGGAGGGAGAAGAAAGCAAAAGGAGGAAGTAAAGGAAAAGGGGAAAGCTATGAGGTATGGGGAAGAAAAAAGGGAAGAGAAAGGAAAGGAAAGGAAAGGAAGAAAGGAGCAACGAAGGAAGGGAGAGAAGAAAGAAAATGGACAGGAAGGAAGAAGGGGAAAAGAAGAGGAAAGTTGTATGAGGGAGAGCAAGGGCAGAAGGAAAACAAGAAAAAAGGAAGCGGGGGCACAAAGAGAGCTCGCCCATTGTTTCCCAAGCATTGCCATGGAGACATTGTGAGGTAGGCCTTCTCAGAACTGGAGAAGGGAGAAAGCAGGCAGGCAATGGACCCTCCGGCACCTGGGCTTGGAACACAAAGGATAGGGAGCTAAAAAGACAAGATGACACTGATGGGGCAATGCTCTGCAATGAGGAAGACAGCCTCTTCTGAATGCAGCTGCACTCCCTTCAAAGAGACTGGGGATACTTGTTAATCCATCTTGACCACAGGGTTTGGGTGGGATACAGCCCTTTACTCATCTGTGGTGTGCCAATTAGAGCAGTTTCTGGACCCAGTTAGCTTTTAGCCACAAAAATTACTCATGTTTCGGTAACCTCGTGTTTGGATTATTGTGAAATACTCTCTGTGGGGCCTCCCCATGAAGGTATACTGGAAACAAAATGTTAGGTTAAAGATGTTCCAAACTGTCTGGAATAATAAAACCACAATTTTAAAAGAACTTGAGCTGATTGCTTATCTGTTTTGGGGGCAAAGACAATATGCTGATGTTCATTTTTAAAGGCCTAAATGATCTGGGATCCAGGATTGCCTCTCCCTCACACATAGTCTTTGCTTTGGAAGTGCACCTTCTTGCCACAGAAAAATTACACGACAAAAGATATTTTCTGGGCCAATGTCCTAACTCTGGAATGCGAGGCCTCACCCAACAGCTTACCCAACAGACATACCTGTTAGACTTATTGGCTAACTCCTATTTGCTCACTTGAGCATTTAAAATTGGTTCATTTGGGGGCAACCGTGTTGACTTGTTTCTCTAAGATTTATACATTTACTATATACACATGCATTTGTAATAAATGTATACTTCTTTTGATAATCAAATCACTCCGAATTGATTTTAAAACCTCAGATGTGTGTGCATGTAAGTTTCTTGCTAGAACTGCCCCTTTCTAAAATAAATAATAAAACGTTTAAAATAGCATTATGCATATCTGCTTGCCTATCATCCAGTATCACTGTATGTGTAGTAATGATAATTTCATTTTGAGAATGAAAATATTATGTACTGAGGAATCATCTTATCAAACCCTCAAGATGATAATAATGCTAGATTTATTTAATAGTGCAAAAGAACTTTCAAAAACAAATGAACACATGGAGGACAGGAAAACCAAACAAACTACAATTTACCAGAAAATGAGGATTCATAGTTCCTCTTCAGTTCTTCTATTTTTTCTGCATGGCAAGTTTCACGTTCTAGCTTGAAGTTTTCATGTGCAATATTCAACTTGTCAACCTGATGAAGAACAAATTTGGACAAAATGTGATTGGAAGTTCTTAATTTACAGTGGGAAATACGTTTTCTTTTCCATTTTTCATAAAAATATACAGCTCCCAGTGGAATAGTTTGCTCAAAAATATACAGCAGAATCAAATTCTTGAGTTTACATTCCTTCGGATCCTCCTGCCAGTCATGGGGTAACCACTAAAGTGCAAGCAAAATAAGCTTTAGGAATATTTGAAGAAAGGATGCTAAGAAATTTCATTTGCACAATGGTGCTAATCCCTAGCATATCTCAGCACACAAAATACATTGGGCATTCAGATACAATACTTTGTTAGGGATCCCACCCAAGATATTCTGCCTCCAGAACTAATAGCTATCTGAACAACCTGAATCTTCATGGATATAAATATTTAAAAACCGCTCAATATCCTAATACATGAGATTGATTTGACCTCTGTGAGATAGGCTTGATCTCAATTTCATTAAAAGTCAAGTCAGTAGCATGATGGAATCACACATTCATTAAAAGAAACTGAGGTACAGACAAGCATTTCCTATAGTTGAAAAGTTCAAATTAAAGTAGCACTCTCTAAAGTGAAAATGCTTCAAACACAAGGGCATGCCACCCTTTATATTTAAACCACAACAAATGAAAGGAGTGCGTGAGACTGTGATCAAAGAACCCCACAGAAGAATCTCTGTCAAACTCCAGCCCCACTTACATGCTCCTGGAGCTGTGCTTTATATTTTTCAGCTTCTTCAAGACATATAGTCTGTAGCTTTTCGCATTCTGCGGTATAGAACTGTTTTAGCCTCTCTTCCAGTTCAGATAAATCACTTTGGTGTTTCTGGTACAGCTTCTGCACAAATTCTTCATAAGAAGCATGTTGATCATTTAGATCTTTCTCCAATTTCTCGCAGGCTGCAGAAGAGATTGCTGGAGGACAGAAATAACTTTTTTTTTTAATGAAGAACTTAATTAACACTTCTTCCTGTTGGACAAGCAGCGCCATAGGTATTTTCAATGCTATTTGGAAAGCACCATAAGTATTTTCAATATTATTTTAAAAAATAGAGCAACCTGAATGGCACACGAGAAGTTCCATTCTGTTCACAAGTCATCCCTTGTGAAAACCACTAGGAAGCTGAACATTTTAAAGAAGGGGGTTGCTTCAAACATCTGAGATGGTAAATCTGAGATGGTGATTTGAATGCAATATTCCTGCTTCTTGGCAGGGGGTTGGACTGGATGGCCCATGAGGTCTCTTCCAACTCTTTGAGTCTATGATTCTATGAAAAGACATGAGGATTCAGATTCAATCCCTAAAATCTTGCTTAAAAAACAAAACAGCTGGCAGGCAGTCAAAACAGCCTTTACTGGGAAATGAACCTGGAACTTCAACCCAGTGCACTGAAAGTTTAGCCTATGGATTAACCAAGACCTTACAGATATTTTGGATATTATAGTCAGTGGTATTCTTCTGGGTTGCCTGGCTGTGTCGGGATTAGAAGGCATGGCCTATGATGGCTCCAGCCGTTTCTCTGAATTTTTTCCTGTCCCCTGAGACATATGGGATGCGGAAAGGATCTGTTTTGTTCCTCAGGCCATGTAACAGCTTATTTTCATCATGCTGTTTGTTTGTCTACATATGCTCTTCAGTAAATTATGTGCCCTTCCAGAATCAGTTTTATTGAATCTGAGATTATGGGGCAGTGCAATGGCAAAACAACCAGCATTTTGAGTTAAGCACTAGAGCCAGAGGGAGCGCTAGAACCAGAGTATAGGGCTTTAGGGAATTAGGGGTACAGTCCTGTGCCATTGTTTGCTTTGAGAGATTGCTGTCTGCTTTGCTCTTGTCTGCTTTGAGGAATTTTGGGTTAGTTGATTCTGTGTGGGTTTTTTTATTTCTAGTATGTTTGGCTTCATAAAGAAGGAGAGAGAGCAAGGGGGGAGAGGTTGGAATGAATACAGTATAAAGAAAATGATGCTTCTGCCTCTTCACTTTGTGCTTTCTTGCCATAGCTTTGTGCTTCTACCACTTTAAAGTTTATCTTTCTTTTGTATTGTTCCATGTGAATGTGCATTCATTTTCTTATTCAAAAACATGTAACAAAATTGGGGGGAGGGGGCAGAATGGATTAATAGCATTTCAATTGGAAAATTTATTTTGAGAAAAGGGCATCTTGAATTAAAAGCTCAGTCACTGAACAAATTAAACTCTTAAGTCAAGATATCACTGTAAATACATCATGTACCATCACAGTTATGTATCTTATGTAGGCTACAACACAACACACGATGGACAAATCATATCCTGATTCAAGGCTTCTCTGATCCATGAAGCACATTAGGAGAATTTGAGCATTCATCTCTATCTTAGTCAAACCTATCACAGTGTTTTCTTGGCAGGATTGGATCAGAGAGAGTTTGCCTTTGCCTTCCTCTGAGACTGAGATAGTGTGACTTGCTCAAGGCTATCCAGTAGATTTTCATGGCCAAGCTCTGGTCTCCAGCTCATAATTCAAGCTCAAACCATTCTACCATGCTGTTTGTCAGAACGGCTGAACTCAAAAACAGCCTAACTCAAATTTGCACTTGTACTTGTTCTGATGCTATGAAGGCCATAATATCATACAGATATCCAGTGGGTTTTCATGACCAAATGGAGAATAGAAACCTGGTTTTCAAAGTAGTTAGACGCTCAAACCGCTACATCACAATGCAGTTGTCTGAGAACATGGCCCCTTTCAAATTACCGTATTTTAAGAATTACTTTCCTGCTATTTCACACTTACCCAGCTGAGATCATTTGTCCGAAAGTGGAGGTGTGTTTAGCTACAAGGATGGTTTTAAGAAATTATGCTAATTTATATCGTTTATTTTCAAAATGGAGAGATTTATGGATCAAAAGAGAAAACCCTTTACCTAGCCCACTGATTACGTATTTTTGCATGGAAGCGGTTGGACTGGATGACTCTTGTGGTCTTTCCCAATTCTACTATTCTACTACAAACTTTTAATAGATAACACTTTTGTTGTTGTTGTGTGTCTTGAAGTAATTGTTGATATGGTGTGACTCTAAGGCAGTGGTTCCCAACCTTTGGGCCTCCAGGCATTTTGGTCTTCAACTCCCAGAAATCCCAGCCAATTTACCAGCTGTTAGGAACTGTGGGAGCTGAAGTCCAAAACATCTGGAGGCCCAAAGTTGGGAACCACTGCTCTAAGGCAACCCCCTATCATGGGATATTCTTGGCAGAATTTGTTCAGAAGGGGTTGCCTTTGCCTTCCTCTGAGGCTGACAGAGTGTGATTTGCCTAAGGTCACCTAGTGGGTTTTCACGATTGAAAGAGGATTTGAATCTTGGTTTCTCTGCAACCTAATCTAACACTCAAACCATTACTTCATGCGGGCAACATGTTATTATTGAAGTGGTAACTATATGTTTCAAAGTATAATATACCACACACCAAAAAACTCCAGTCAGGCTATTAAACAGAAAACTATCCTGCTTTGAAAACATGGTTAATTATTCTGTTAATGAGGGGACAAAAGCTTTCATATACCTGGAATGAAAATGAAGTGTGTATTTTAATGGTATTTCACAGGTTCAAAATTAGTCACTTTAAGATAGTACATTTCTCCAGTGATGTCGAATACCTTAGCTGATCTCACTAATTCAAACTAAATTAGGCCAATCTTATCTCCACATTACAGAGGAAGGGGAAGCTAAGGCCAGAACCTTAGCTAAAGTCTTCTAATAAGTTGTGGCAAGATGTGAACTGATAAATACTGCATTTTCTTGACCATTTTATAATAAACAGCTTCTATTTGAAAGGTTAGCATTCTATTGCCCTCTCAAAAGGCATACCTTCATTTTTCAAATTTCAGCATTTTGTTATTTTAGATAATTTTAAACACCATGGTCATCTATTATGTTGACTTGAAGCATTTAATCTGTTTACTGAGACTTTTCTTTTTCTCTATCAAGCATTTCAAGTCCGTCATCTCACAAATCTCAGGGTGCTATATTGCAATGAATAAAATGCAATATTTTTTGAGCATGCATGGGCATCAGATACATTTTTTTTCAGAGATGCATCTTAGTCAAGTTGGTGCCAGGAATGGAAATAAGTTCAGGGTCACACAGTTGAGACTTCAAAGAAATGTACATCAAAAATGTTTGGATAGAATGTAGTCAGGGAATTAGATTGAAGTGATTCGATACTATGACCTATGGTCTCTTAAGTCAGTTTTGATGCTGCATTTCCTTTATTTTATTTTGAAATGAAAGGCAACACAAGTTAAGATACTCTTACCGTAATCTCCACGAGCATTGACAATATCCAGTAGCAAATCTTTATTTTGCTTTAACAGTTCATCTCTCTGTGGAAAAAACAACAAAGAGACACATCACGTTAATGAACATCCCAAGCAGAAAACATGACACTTACCAATAATTAACTTGCAGGGTATCTGCAGAAAGACAAGAGGAAGGAAAGAGAAGCCAAGATATGAATCACTGAGGACAATGTTAGAAAAACACAGATGGCCCTGAGTTCAGGAAGCAGCAAAGAAGCTGGGATGTTTAAATAACACCCCTGAAACTGGTTGCATAAAGTCCTTGAAACATTTCTTTAACTGAATGTCCCTAGTATTTTAATTTGAAAGATGAATAAAGGAACTCCAAGGAATAATATACAGTGTTTAACTAGTATTCAATAAACTTTCTAGGCTCCAAGGCACACGCTTCTGTAACTTTGAGGAAATAACACAAAGATAAACATTAAGTGTAATGTACTTTGTAACAAAGATAAACATGAGCTTTAACAGTGAATGCTTAGTTTTCTATGGGATGATAAACCCCAATGCAAAATTTAAGAGCCAGAGGGTACAAGTTTCTGAATGAATCAAAATTTTAAAGAAAATACCAAGTTCACATCCCCCTCCCAGGGTATGTGACACAACATTTGTTGTTAGCACAAAAACCAGCTTGTAATTTAAATATTACAAAACAGGAGAGAAGTACAGTAGACTCTCAGTTAACTGGAACTCTCAAGCAACGGGCAAAGAATCAAAGAAATAATACTTTGAATAAACATTAAAATATATGTATAATATAGTAAAACTGTGTTATATTAAGTTAAATTTGCCTTTATTTACTTTTAATTACTGCATTTCAATATTCATATCAACATAGAGTTTATGTTATGGTATCATATGGGATATAGAATTAATTAGATCTATTTTAATAGTAATTCTCAACCAGAAACAACATTTATTCAGCATCTACTAATCCCCATGGATGCCAGTTAAGTAAAAGTCTACTGTGTAGGGTTTTCTTTCCAGTCTACCAAATGTACTCTAGCCTGTCTACTAAAGAGTTTTAGTTAATTAGACTCAAGAAGCACCCACATAAATCTAGTATCGGCCAGTATTTCAACCTAACCTTTATTTCCAAGATGCGGTCACTGCTGTGGACAAAACCACACTGCAGAGATCCCAAGATCCAGCCTTCCAAGAAGTCCCCTTGCTGCTGGAAGCATTTTCACCTTGCTTGCAGCAAAGCACAGCTCAAAACTCCTTGACGCTGTTCCAGCGGAGCACTCCCAAACAAATACTAATTACCTTTTTTGCAGCACACTGAGAATACAGGCACATTTTGCTGCTTGAGCAGCCCATTGCAGAGCCTCTGCTCCAGCTTCTCTTCCTCTGCCCCCTGCGCACACCACGCGGCAGGAGTGTACAGGTGGCAGGCAGGGCCACAAACCAAACTGGTCAGGCCACATTTAACTCCCTCCTAGGTAGTGTTCCTCGGGACCCTGCCTCCCTCAGCCAGACTTCATTCTGCTGTACACAGTAACCGTACTTCTTCGACTGGTCTCTCCCCCAACACAGAGGCAGACACTGCAGCTCCAGCACTTGGCACAAGCAGCCAGTGATTACTTAAAGCCACAGCCCTTTCGTTTTTGAAAAATGAGAACCAGACATTACGAAGATCGATTGCCACTTACTCAAATATCAGCTCATACAGTGGGGCAGGGAAAGGGAGGGGAGGGGGAGAGGGCAGGGAAAACATCCTGACCACCTCTACAGATAATGGATCTTATTTTTAGCTTTTCTGAATTAATGACTCTAGGCTTTCACTCTTAATTTATAAAAGGAAGAAAACGTGATGTGACTTGAAAGGAGGAGAAAGTAGAAAGAGACTCTGACCATATTTACTATATTATTTCTTTTATAGCTCCACCCAAGTATGGACAGTGGGCCCTTGCCATTTTCTGAGATTTGGGTTCAGGATCCCCTGTGGATGCCAAACTCCATGGATAGGTAAGTCCCACTATATACAGTGGTAAAATGTTATCCGTTATATAATATGGCAAAATCAAGGACTTCTTTCTGGATTTTAAAAACTATTTTCAAGCCATGAATGGTTGAGAACCTGTGGAAACAGAATTCATGAATATAAGGGGCTGACTTTATGCACTGCTTTACATCAGACTTTACAACATGTGTGTAGCGACACAGTAGTGTGCTGCATGAACATAACAAATATCCTCTGAGTCTATGTGAAATAAGCAATAAATCCCATATTTTAAAATATATATAAATGAAAGGTTTTCATCAGAGATGTTGCACCCCCAATATAGGTATGTGCCTCTTACAAGGGGTCGTTTTAACCCCAGGTTTGCTAGGAAAACTGAATTACTGTGTTGTGAAATGCATATCTAAAAAGCGTGTCATCAACATAAAATGTTTGCAAAGCTCTGCTTTACATGATAGGAGAGAGTATGTGCAATGGGTTTAAATTGCTGTTCGTTGGAGGGGATATGGCCCACTTGGATCAAGATATATGAGCAAATGAAATGATGTCTACATGAGCACTTTAGCATTGATTGTGTAGTTGCCATCCCAAACAAACAGTGATTTTGGTTTCATTAATATTCTGTATCTCAAAAACTAAATCTGACAGGGGAAACTGGTGCCATTTTTGAATCAGAAGATCAAATATATCCAGAAACAGGGCTAGCATTTGTGGCACCAAAATGTGCATTGGTAAATGCTATCTATATAAATGTAAGAGTTTGAAGCCAAATCCTTGCTTTGGCTATACATTGACAGGTGGCTCCAGGAAAGTCAGTCTTTTGCCTCAGTTTCTCCACTGTGTGGTGAATATTAATATATATTTGAAGCTGTTAGGATGTATATGGAAAGATTAGTATAGCAGTTTCTATGTTTGTATACAAGTCTGTGTGTGCATTGAATGTAATAGCCTTATGAATAAGTAATATTAATAATTTTAATTTATGAGTAGCATATATACAAGGAACTCTGGTAAGTATATTCCAAGAGCAAGGACGGCCATGTAGACAGACAAGAGAGAAAGCTCCATATTGAGAATACATTGGTTACTTTCAGAATATTCACTCCAACTGCAACGTGGTTTAAAACAAGTAATAAGAAAAATCCACTTATCTGATAACCCGATTAGTGGCTAGCCACTCCTACAAACCCTGGGTAACAGCAACAGCTAAGGCATTGTTCTTAGAAATCTGGGGGCAGTATAGTAGGGATCCACCCATGAGATAAATAAATGAATGGCCCACTGTTCAGATGATATATTTTAATGTACCTATCTTGCAATGAGCTTTCATCTTTCAAGTTACAAACAAAACTGGCTAAAATATTTCAGTAATAAAGCTGGAGATGGGGGCAAACAAAATCAAGGAACATTAAGCATGTGCTGAAAACATGTGTTAGATGAAAACAGGTCTATACGAAAAGATGTCTCATTGGGGAGGGTACAAGCTTATTTTCTGCTGCTTCAGAAAGTAGGACATAGAACAAACTAGGAATTACTTCCTGATGGTAAGAGCTGTTTGACAGTTGAATATGCTGTCTTGGAGGGTGGTGGAGTCTCCTTCTCTGGGGGGTTTTAAGCAGAGGCTCGATTGCCATCTTTTGGGAGGGCTTTGTTTGTGTGTTCCTGCATGGCAGGAGGTTGGTCTGGATGGCCCTTAGAGGTCTCTTCCAACCCTATGATTATACAATAGGAAAAAGGTGCTTTTTATCAGTGGCACTAATATATCTGAATAACATACTCTAACAAACCTTGCACTTAATTTAAAAAATACAACTTTGGAGATGAACACAGTAAGACCCTATATCACCAGGATAAATATTCCAAGCTGGTCTGCTGTTTTCTGAAACCATGGACACAACCAAACGCCATTAAATTCCCTGACCTCTAGTTCCAGCATACCACAGTGGCACTGGTGGACCAAGAGATTCCAAGAGAGGCATCATCTCTAGGAATTTGTTGGATCCTCTAACACAGGGGTCCTCAAACTAAGGCCCGAGAGCCAGATACAGCCCGCCAAGGTCATTTACCCAGGCCTTGCTCAGGGTCTATCTAAGTCTGGAATAACTTGAAAGCACAAAACAACAACAATTCTATGTCATCAGCCAAAAGCAGGCCCACACTTCCCATTGAAATACTAATAAGTTTATATTTGTTAAAATTGTTCTTCATTTTAATTATTGTATTGTTTTTACTTGGGTTTTTTTTTTTTGCACTACAAATAAGATATGTGCAGTGTGGATAGGAATTCATTCATGCTTTTTTCAAATTACAATCCAGCCCTTCAACAGTTTGAGGGACTGTGACCTGACCCTCTGTGTAAAAAGTTTGAGGACCCCTGCTCTAACACAACCCTCTGAGGGAAGTATACCATGGAATCAACTGGACGACCCAAAAAATTCCTAGTTATAAGGTAGGTGAAATTATGGGCACCAGTTCTATGGTTGGGTAAAGTTTTCCCCTTGTCCGACTCTGGAGGATGGTGCTCATCTCCATTTCTAAGCCGAAGAGTTGGCGTTGTCCGTAGATGCTTCCAAGGTCATGTTGCCGGCATGACTGCATGGCCACCATTACCTTCCTGCTGAAGTGGTACCTACTGATCTATTCACATTTGCATATTTTTGAACTGCTAGGTTGGCAGAAGCTGGGGCTAACAGCGGGAGCTCACTCTTTTCCCCGGATTTGAACCGCAACCTTTTGGTCAGCAAGTTAAGCAGCTCAGCGGTTTAACTCGCTGCACCACCGGAGGCTCCCTGGTTCTGTGGTTAGAGGTTCTTAAATTATGAACAAGAATTCAGTAAGCAACCAATTCTTGCTCTATCTTCCATAGAAGAAGTTAATATCGGATGTGCAGCAGAAAAGGGCTGGCTAATGAAAAAAATTATCTGAATTTCATCTTTGACTTTATTCTGTAGAAAATGGCTTTATACACAATAGGATTTTTGGTTCATCCAACCCAATGCTGTCAATGCTGATTGGTGATGTTTTGCCACTATGGTTAAAGAGTTTTTCTGACTTATCTGAAGATAAGCAACTGAATCTGGAAACGTATTTACCAAAGCATTCTATCACTGAGCCACAGATTATACACTTCCTATGTGGTTTTTGACATATGACTAGTACACAGTCCTGGCTCCTTTCCCCTCCCCATTATGGCCCTCCATCTTGTACTCACACATTATTTTCTTTCCCCACTTTTAAAGGCTACCAACTCAAGTCTCATAAAAGGAATATGCCAACATATGATAAATCAGGAGACTGCTCATCCCGGAATGCAAGAATTAATTTCCAAGAATGCAAGATCAGTAAGTTCCAGAAAACCAGAACATTTACTAGCATATCAGATCAACAGATACTTCAATTTCCATTCTGTCACAATGCATTATAGTAAACACACAACTGTTTCCAGTTACATGGGTGGGAAGGAACAGCATTGGTTTACTATCTCGAGTCTCTGAATTTTGTGAGGTTCTTTTTTCAAGCTTTGAAAACTGCCATTCTGGATGGTTCCATTATTTTTGTAGAAAAGTTCACTCCCCAGTTCCTTATGGGTTTTTATTAACATCTTACCAGTATTCTTCAAATCTACTACTACTGGTTAGAAGAAAATACTTGGTTTCTGTTTTGAAGACAGGGATGGGAATTGTGTTGCGGGAAAATAAAGTTGGCACTCTCTTATATTAAAAAGAACGGTGCATTAACGTGAAAAATGAGTACCCGATAACAGGAAGCCACTGAGTTTGCTTCCTCAGCCTACAGACACCTGTTCCCTCGCAAATAGTTTTGCATTAATTTGAATGGGGGTGAAAAATGCTCAAAGGATGTACCATCACCATTGTGACCACAGGAGAAAACTAGGATTACTTCCAGATAGGTGGCTCCTAAGTACTAGTAGCTCATTGCTGCTTTGTTATAAACCTAAAAGAGCAATAAATATTCAGCAATAAATATTCTACATTAGAAAATCCGGTATATGGACATTTACTTCTGTATTTTAATGGTCTGGTGCCTTTACTTTGAAGCCCAGGTTCTACTCACTTTAAGTTGGGGAAAACTGATGAGTGCACCTCCTTCTTTCCCAAGTAAAATCTATCCCCATGACTATAGAACGATTTCCTGGAAGAGTTCCAACAGTTAAATTAGCTGCTGAAATTTAAGAGACAACTGAAGACCTATCTTTTTCAGCAGGTTTACCCGGTCAGTTTTAACTATGAATTTAAAATTGTTTCACGTATTTTAACATGTTTTATGATTATGCATTTTAATTATATTGTGCCCTGCCTTGAGCCATGAGAACAGGTGGATAATAAATAAAATGTATTGTTATTATTTTCATTCCAACATTCAACATCCAAGTCCAAACCCTGCTAATTCCTTTCACACAATGTTAAATGTGCCTTTTGAAATATTCCATGTGCTCAATGCCATAAAAACATTTTCAGTAATAGAGATAAAGCAGGCATGGGCAAACTTTGGCCCTCCAGGTGTTTTGGATTACAACTCCCACAATTCCTAACAGCCTACCAGGTGTTAGGAATTGTGGGAGTTGCAGTCCAAAACACCTGGAGGGCCAAAGTTTGCCCATGCCTGCGATAATGCCTGTATCTGCCTCAGGTCTCTATATGGGGAAATCCAGTCACCACTATCCAAACCAAAACACTTACTCAAAGGAGGTAGAAATGACACTTTTCCTGCTCTTTCCCTACCATCAGATGGAACATAGGATCAAATGCACTGTCATTAGTACGCAAACTATCATTCCTGGTTTTTTAAAAACCATTTTAATTCTTTATTGTAAACACAAGCAGAATGGTAGAAATCTCAGTAACAATTTGGCAAGGTCAAATAAAATGAACTAATAATGATATTCCACTCACAATTTCTTTCAGTTTGATAGGTCCAATTTTCTTAACCTTACCAATTCCATACTTATCTCCCACTCATGTCCCAATGGTTTTTGTTCCTCCCACCTTGCCCCCTACCCTCCGGGAACAGTTGTATCCTCAATTCAAGTGATAGTTTAATTGATCAATCATGAAGATTGTATAATTCCAATTTATATTTTATTTTTCCTTTTACTGTAGCTATCAACATTTCCCATTTGAACCCCAATTCTTCCTGAAATAGCCTGTTGTGTACTAATTCTCCTTTTGAAATTTAATCCTGGAGCATGAAGTCTGCTAAATATTCAAACAATTTAAAATTTCCATTTTCTATGCTCTTTCCAACCCAGATCTATAGTTGCTCTGGCAGTTTCTATCATATATTTTATGATATTAGCCCATGATGCTTTTACCATCTATTTCCTGGGTAAAAAATTGTCCTTTATTGAGCTCTCCATTTTGCCCTACTAATTCTTCCACCTCTTTATTTTATTACAATTTTTTTGTATCTTATGGCAATCCCACATGTGCATAAAAGAGCCAATTTCACCACATTTGTGCCAACATAGGTTTGATGTTGATTTAATTATATGGGCTATTTTAAGTGGGGGTTCTATACCATTTGGTCAATGTTTTCCATTGTGTTTCTCTAGTCCTTATATGTTTAATTTTTTCGATTGAGTTAATCCAGTGTTTAATGTCTATCACATTGCAGTTTAGATCTTCTTTCCGTATCTCCACCAATGGTTTCAGTTTATATTGTTTTTCAACTATTTTCCTATATATGAAACCCACTAAGTCTTTCTCCTTTTATAATTTCCATTTTAAAATTTGATCAAAACCTGTTTCTTCTTTGTGGTCTTTTTGAAATGCACATTTCTTGCGCATACACATAAAGTTTTGGAACTCTCTAGACATTGGAAATTTATTTATCCTTTATCCACATTTATCTTTTATCATCTCCCAATCTTTAATTGTCCTTCCTGGGTTTAAGAGGTCATCAATCAACCTCATTCCGTTTTGCTTTAAATTTATTATCACTTTGCCATCATTATTGGAGTACGACACTTTGCCAATTGGACACATTTCTTCTCTGATGTTTTGAGTAATTAAGAAGGTAGTCAAAAGCCCAGTTCCCATTAATAAATATCCCAATTGAGAGTATCTTGAGGATGTCTCTAAACATGATAAGGGGAATGGAGATGTCAAGATCTAAAGATTAAAAAAAAATGCAGAAAGCATGCACCATTGCCATTGTGACCACAGGAGCAAACTAGGATTACTTTCAGATAGATGGCTCCTAAGTACTAGTAGCACACTGCTGTTTTGTTATAAACCAAAAAGAGGTTCAGCAATAAATATTCTACATTAGAAGATCTGGTAAAGTCCCCATGTTGCATTTGTATGTAAGTCAGAACACAGGTACATTTTAAATTGTAACTCCAGCCAAATATATATGGCTGGAGTTACACACAAGCTTTGGATAGCGTAAGTAAAGATAAAGTTTTCCCATGACATTAAGTCTAGTTGTGCCTGACTCTGGGAAGTGGTGTTCATCTCCATTTCTAAGCTGAAGAGCCGGCGCTGTCTACAGACACCTCCATGGTCATGTGGCCAGCATGACTGCATGCAGAGCTGTTACCTTCCTGCAGATGCAATACCTATTGATCTATTCACATTTGCATGTTTTTGAACTGCTAGGTTGGCAAAAGCTGGGGCTAACAGCAGGAGCTCACCCCACTCACTGGATTCGAACCGCTAACCTTTTGGTCAGCATGTTCAGCAGCTCAGCGATTTAACCCGCTGTGCCAGCAGGGTGCCCTTCAATATGACAGGGAATGACTAACACACCTGTGGTGTTAGTTTTGCTATTTGTGTCCCTGCTCAGAAGATTTCACCTCACTTCCCTGTGATAATTTGATTTTGAAAAAAAATGCTTGTTGTTAATTCAGGAGTGAATTTCTCTTCTGAGGATTAGATTTCTCTCAGTTTTTGTTGTCTCAACCCCAGTTCTTAATTATTTGTAAGTCGAATGATTGTAATGCAGGGACTGCCATTGTCTCTTTATGTATATCATACTATGTTGTGTTTACAATAATTTTCCACCTCTCTCTCTCCCTCTCCCTCCCTCTCTCTCTCATTCTCTCTCCCTATGTATGCATACATATTCAAAGATATTCCAAAAATGTCTAAAGTTGTATTACAAAAGTATAATGTATAATGCTATTGTAAATAAAAGATTTCCTCAGTCAACACCCAATAACCAGTTTCTTAAATGGTGGTGAATACTGTGCTTTAAAAATTGTTTTTATATTGCACTGTTATTAATATTATTAATAACTTAATTATACCCTGTCTTCCTCTTGTGGGGACTCAAGGTGGCTAACAATCTCACATTAGAAAAGTTTAAAAAGTCCAATACAAAAGCTTTTTAAAAACCCAATTAAATAATAACAGTGTGGTAAAAACAGAATTAAAACATAATAAATACATTTAAAATGGCATTAAAGAAGCATAACACTATTATGTCCATATTAATATATTCTATTTCAGTCTTGTAAATGAGCAAATTGCCCAGACTAAATGACTTACTGCTGCTCTCCTAGAGGAGCGTGAGCGAAAGGGTTTGGCGCACTGGCACCCCATCACAAAAGTTTCGCCTTTGCCTTAAGACACAACGAAACTGCCTCAATCCTTACTCAAGATCAAGGTAATGAGACAGCTGGGATAGACAGTTAGTTACTAAGACAACAAAGATGTCACAAGTAAACACTGATGACATCACTGCTTTTAGAACTAGACCTTTTTGAACTAGGTCTAGTAACTGCTCATAGACTCAGAGTTGGAAGAGACCACAAGAGTCAGCTCTTCCGGCAGGCCTACCCAATCTGTTTGAACTATGAATTTCAAATTCTTCCATGTATTTTAACATGTTTTGATGATGATGATGCGCTTTAACTATGTTGTGTCCTGCCTCGAGCCATGAGAAGAGGTGGATAAGAAAAATTATTTTCAGTCCAACATTCAACATCCAAATCCAACCTGTTAATCCTTTTTCGTTTCACACAATAATGTTAAAAGTGCCTTTTGAAACCTTCCATAATGTGCTCAATGCCATGAAATCATTTTCAATAATAGAGATAAAGCAGGCACAGGCAAACATTGGCTCATTACTTGTTTTGAACTTAATTTTCACAATTCCTATTAGGAATTGTGGGGATTGCAGTCCAAAACACCTGGAGGGCCAAAGTTTGCCCACACCTGTGATAAATGTGGATATGCACTGCTCTATATCCCAGGATCTGATCCCAGATTTTCTGCTTATCCCAGATTATTTGCAGTGTAGACTCATATAATCCACTACAAAGCAGATAATCTAGAATCAGATTCTGGAATACAGGGCAGTGTAGATCCAGCCAAAGACCTACCTGCCCAGGGTTGTATATGCGAATAGTCACCACTACCCAAACCGAAAACACTTATTCAAAGGGGATAGGAGTGACACCTTCCCTGCTCTTTGCCTACCCTCAAATGGGACATAGGATCAAATGCACTCTCATTACTAGGTATATTGTTATTATTGGAGCACAGAAACTTTGCCAATTGGATAAATTTCTTCTCCAATGTTTTGAATAATTAAAGGAGGGTAGTCAAAAGCCCAATTCAAATGAATAAAAATCCCAATTGAGGGTATCTTGAGATCCCTACACATGGCAAGGGGATGCACATATTTCTGCTATAGCATTTAAACCCTAGGCTTCTATTATTCCTCCTAACTGTTTTAAAAACAGTCTAAGCAGTTCACTAGGTAAGGTGACAAAGAAGCAAACAAATACCATCAATTAAAAACATATTTAGAACTCCAGAAAATTTACCTCAGACTGGATGTGTTGGATCACAAGAGCTAACGCTTCAAACTTCCGATTGCTGCTTGCAAAACATTTCTTCAGTTGTTGGATAATTCCACTTTGGTTTTCACATTTTCTTTTGTATTGTGTCAGCTCATGTGTTTTTGTTTCTGTGGGATGCACTGCACCAGTAATCCGGGTCTGTAGGCATGAGTTCTTAGGACTCTTCTGCTTGCCCTTGTCAACTGCAGAAAAGGGGACAAAAATAACACTGATGGTTACAAAACACAATACAAATAAACTATGATCTAGTCATTCATTAACAAGTTATGTGTTTTGATGCTTTCCACAAGCATAGCAGTTATCACATAATTCAAAACTTTAATGTTTTATATTTTTGCAGATTTTCAGCAAAATCTTCCATTGCAAATAATACTGCAGCTCATCCATTTATTGGAACCTAATGGCATTCAGTTTTCACACATTGGCTAAAATCCTATTGTCAGTCCCGATTATAGTAGACCATAGAATCAGTGGGATTTACCTATATTTCGACTCAGCCATTGTTAATTGTTTCAGTGGGTCTACTTTATTTGGATCTAAACAAAATGCTTCCAACCTTTGCTTCTGCTTCAGTAGCTTTACCTTAAGGTCAAGGGCTAGAAAAATGCCATTATCCTGATGTTTTTGGACTTGAACAACTCATAGCTAATGGGGAACTGTCATCCAAGACCTCACAACTTCTGAGGATGCCTGCCATAAATGCAGGCGAAACATCAGGAGAGAATGCTTCTGGAACATGGCCATACAGTCTGAAAAACTTACAACCCAGTAATTCCGGCAATGAAAGCCTACGCCAATACAATGTTGTCCAATATTTAAAGAACCACAATGTTGCCACCCATACCTTAAGTATCGGTATACCTATCTGGGATCCCTTCTACATTGCCATTTAAAATCCAGACGATCTGCTTTGAGCTGGAACATAAGACAGTGTAGACTCATATAATCCAGTTCAAAGCGGATAATATGGATTATTTTGATTATATGGCAGTGTAGAAGGGGCCTGGAATACAGTAGCTCTGCTAAACACAGCAATCACAAATACTACAAAGTATAATAATTTAATTGGAGAAAAAGCACTATAGGGCATATCTAACATGACATTTGCACAATAGATATATGTGAACACTCTGAAAGTCCTTTTCAATTATAACATAACACACCTGCCATCAAACAAAAGTGCTTCCAGACAAGTACTGCCTTTGATTTCAGGTGCTTTGAGTTTCATAGACATACATTACAAAAACTGTAAAACTTTCATGGAATGTTGATTCATTGACAATTAGGAAAAAATTAGTCATCAACATCAAAGATACAGATCTTTTAGTGCCATTAACACCAAAGCTGAAGAAGGAGATTTCTGAAACCCTATCTGGCTTTCTTGTACCAAGAAAGCACCCCCCACCCCCACCCCCCCCAAAAACCCTCAGCAAACGCAGCAACGGAGGTTGTATTGAGTTTTTGGCAGGTGTCTTACAACAAATGTGGTGTTTACATAAAAGTTGAGAAAACACTGCCTGACATCACACATAGAGCTAGAAGATCAATTTATATTTGCAGAAGTTTTTCTTCATTTTTATATTCTTGTTGTCTTGTTATAATCTCATTCCACAAAGGCACTATAGCAATCTTCAAATCAATGGAATTTTTGAAAATTTAGAATTACTGTAATCTTAAAATATGTTAGGAGACTAGTCTGCATATTAATATATAGTTTGAGACATTTTAAGTTAGAAGGGTGCCAAGAGGATACATAAGGGGTGCACAGAAGACCCTTGCAATCACACGTATCTTCTTCATTAAGAAAAAGAATGAATTAGGAAATTCATTGGATGTTGGCCAGGTTGAGGTTGAAGACGTCACTTTTGATTTGAATGAAACAAATTCTGGAATGATAGCATCTACAATCCTTGTAATTATTTCAAATTATGTTCCAAGCAAGATGGAGCAATATAATAATTCTTTTGCTCACCCTCTAATTATCACAGTTTATCAGTCGGACCTAAACTTGAATAGAAACGTTGAAGTGTGGGTCAGACTGATAAATCTATGATAAATTAAGTCTAGCTATTTAGCTGAAATCTAACGGCCAAGTCTGACACAAAATAGTAAAAATATCGTGCTTTTTATAGCAGAAATTCCATAAACGAAACATGTTTATTAAAGAAAATACCTAAATACTTGATGGATCAATTCCAGAATTTCATTGAATATAATGAATTAAATGAAATTTTGATTCCACTAGATAAACTTTAATCAAGTATGTAGATTTCTACAACACCAAATGGCAAACACTTTGAACTTACACTATAAAGCAGGAGTGGGTAGCAGTAGGTAAATGGGGGCACACTACCTGTCTATTGGATCCTAAGGAGACTGTACTTCTTCATTGTCACATCTGTACCTCTGACCCCACAAAACTGGATCTGTGCAAATTTTTTGCCCAAAGATTACCATGTCCCACAAGCCTCTGCACAGTGCAACTGACTATCATGTCTAGGGGATTGTTTTGAGTCCACAGTCTCCTGAACGGAATGATATAAAAGAAATGCCCTCTAACTTTTCTGATTTAGCTGGTAAAGTCCTGCTGAATTTCCACCTGTTTTTAAAATGCCCCAGTTTCTTCCTCATTCTCCTTCCCCACTTTGTTCACAACTTATTACTATTGCCACAAGATTTGAAAGTCGTTTGCATTCAATAAACTCAGGAGGAGATGAGAGGAGAAGGCAGATTTTTGCTCTTTGCTGTAGGCTTAGGCCAGGATGTCAAGTCATTTTCATCTATGGCCTTATGGTTGACTTCAAAGAGTTGTTGAATCCATAGATGGAGAATCCATAGATAAACAGGACCAGAGATAGATAGATAGATAGATAGATAGATAGATAGATAGATAGATAGATAGATAGATAGATAGATAGAATATTGGTCAATGTTCTTTTGTTTTTACTCAATTTGGGTCCTCAGATGTTATTGAATGACAGCTGCCATCATTTTTTATTATCTGCCATGTGGACTGGGAACAATAGGAATTGCATCCCAACGGCTCTGAGGTTGGGAAAAAGTCAAAGGATACTTTAAAGTTACAAATCATATCCACAAGTCTTGTTTATACATTAAAACTGAAATATCCTGATTAAACAGAACGATGTTACTATATCACAAGTCCCATCAGCTCTAGTTATGTGCGCAATACAGGAGTATGTAGTCTAGTATCTGAAGAGCCACATAAAACGGCATGACGGAGGGTGGGGGGACCAGATTCGATCTGCTGACCTGAATTTGACATGTGGCTTAGGCAAGAGACAAATGCTACTGCCTCTTGTAGCCTGGGTGTTAATAGTTATGGCTATCTTGAGCGCAGTCTGATCTTGTTGTCATATGTGAAAGGCTGGAGGTAATGCAAAAACAATCACAGTCTGCATGTAGTCATCTGCACAAATTCCTAGTATAGACTCATACAAACAGCTTTAAGGCTTTGAACGCTTTGGATCTATTTCAATATATAAAGAACGTAAGAAGGGTATAATTTGGAGGACATATCAAAGTGGTTCTGAAGTCTGTCTCTCCCCAGACAGCAGTTCTTAGGCCAAACTACAAAGGATTGAGAGAGAAAGAGAGAGAGAGAGAGAGAGAGAGAGAGAGAAAAAATTTCAAGTTGAGAAAGCTATGAACTGCCTGGATGAGTCAACAAACCAATACATTGCAGACTCCTGTTAGATTAAAGGAGTCAAATCTCTTCTTCTGTATTGCTCTGGATTAGTCAGTGTTAACCTGGTTGATACCCAATAAGCCCATCACTACAAATGAATATCTGTGTTTTATAAGCAGCTAATCTTAGGTACCTTTGAACTACTTTAGGATCTGAGCTTCTCATTCTTAAAAGACTGACATTATCTCAGGCTTTTAAATCATGGTGGTCTTCATCAACTACATTTAGTTTGATCTTGTTATATTTCACTACTAAATGGTATATCCACATGGATATATAAAAGAAAAACACTGCTCATTCCATCCAGATTCATAGATTTTGATCTTATTATATACTAGCCGTCCCCTGCCACGCGTTTCTGTGGCCCAGTCTGTGTATATATGTGTGAGTGTATATTTGTGTATATGTGTATATACATGTGTTTGCATATATATATGTGGTTTTGCGCATGTGTTGCAATGTTGGTTTTTTTTTTGGCTTTTTAAATCTCTTCAGTGTTTTTATGAGTGATGGTCATTTGCTGGCCTGATAGGTGTCTTGTGTCCAAATTTGGTGCCAATTCGTCCAGTGGTTTTCGAGTTACGTTAATCCCACAAATGAACATTACATTTCTATTTATATAGACCAGCCGTCTCATGCTATGCATTGCTGTGGCCCTGTCCTTTTACATGTGTTTCGTGTGTGCAGATATGTGTTTATGTGTGTGTATATATTTGTGTATATATGTGTGTTTGCATATATATGTGGGTGTATATATATGTGTGTGCGTGTGTATATTTGTGTATTTGTGTGTTTATATGTGTTCAAGCATATTGTGTATATGTGTGTGCATGTGTATATGTATATATGTGTGTATGTATATGTATGTGTATATTGGTGTATTTTGCATACACACACACACACACACACGAGTGTGTGTATGAATGTATGCATGCATATATGTATATGAGTGTATGTGTATCTGTATATATGATGAATTTTGAGGTTTTTTAAGTCTATTCTACTGGGGTTTGTGTGTGTGTGTGTTTTTAGGGGTGATGCACACTCTTTGGACTGTTAGGTGTATTTCGTGTCAATTTGTTCAGTGGTTTTTGAATTATGTTAATCCCACAAACGAACATTACATTATTTATATAGATGATAAATGGATACTATAGTAATAAAATACTGAGTGGCTAATGAATACTAAAACTTGTTCACCATTATGTATTGACTAGGATTGAAAAGATTAGCATACCTTTGTTAAAAAGTGCCTGTCTGTCCAGTACTTGTGGAAGTTTACGGATTAACATAAATTAATCCAGAAATAAGCCTCTAGAGAACAGCATAATTTGATGAATACATAGATGGAGTAGATCACTAACAGAAATCACTAAACTATACGAAAAACAAACTTTCTTCTTAGTAAGAAGAAAACTAGAACCAAACAGTCTTTTCTTCCTCTCCATCTCCAGATACTGGTCAGTATTAATGAAACAAGGCTAATAACAGTAAAATAATAGAACCTGTCTGCAAAACCATTAAGTATGAATCAATATATGAAATGTTCAAAGATAAGAAGTCTTGCAGTACAAGACGCATTTATAAATCTTACAGAAACCTTACATACTTTACTGAATTAAGTTTTGTAGGCTTTTGGTATCTTCAGAGCTGCTATAATGACAACATTATAGTCACATCTTAATGTAAGGTAAGTGCCTTGTCACATCAAGTGCAAACACTATCTGCTCCTTCTGCTACATCAGGATGGCCCCATTGTGAGCTATCAAAAGGTCAAGATGACACACGACAACATGAAACACTAAAGGATATGAAGATGAACAACTCAGTAACCATGGCAGCAATGCGAGTTGTAACTTGCATTATTATATTCTTTGTGGTTTTATCATCATGTTGTTAACACTTTCTACTTTATATGACTCTTCAGCCATAGATGATTAACACTTGATTCCAGGCCCTGCCAAGTCTTAGAGGCATAAATGAGTCAATATTTTAAGGAGATTGTGAGTTAGGGATGGTGCAGATCTACCAAACATTTCTATTCTTACTTTTCTAATAAAATATTAGATTACATTTCTAATAGGCTGAACCTGCTATAAACTGTTATCTGCATTACCAGTTCTGGCCATGTTAAAAGTGGTAAAGTTCACATGCTACATGGGGGGGTCGGGGGGTCATCACCAAAACCCTACTACTAACACCGAGATCGGACAGCAAACATTTCATACAATAAATGTGAAATGAATTGTGATTAAAAGTATTTGCCTGTGTAAATCGCTAGTTGATTTCTGACTCCCCAAAACAAAGCCATGTTCTGGTACAAGGTGTTCCCGAGGCAATGGGATATGTTTAGTTCAGAATATGTATTTTTCTATAGGTTAGTCTGTTTTACTCCTAGGAGAAGCAAAAGATGAAAACCAATCTTTTTCAAACTATGATCTATAGAAGGCTGGAGATCAATTCAAATGGATTTAGAGAAAGATTGTGTAACAAATGAAAATATTTATACTTTATTTACTGTTATATTCTTCAAAGAGTGCATGCTATTCTTGACTAGTAAACCTGAGGACTAAAATTTAAATTAACTGATGCTAGAACACTATTATTTTATTTAAAATTTACTGGTTAGAAAGTATTTCTTAGCAATATGGCCTAGGGCTCGTGATTTTCTTAATGTGGTGCTGGTTGTGATTTTTTTTTTTTAGTTTTGTAACAGAAAAGCATAAGTGGTAAATAAACATAAATGAGATGCAGACATTTCTTAAAGTGATCTCCACCTGTCCCAAGTTAGACATCCAAATTTTTAAAATAACAAATAGGACCATGGTACCAAGTCATCAGAAGATACACATAGGGTTTCACCACTTTATATACACATGGGGTTTTACCATGTTTATCCAAATGCTGTGGGGCAATCCCTTCAGTGCCACCAATGCAATTACAAAGAGTGAAGCTTTTTCTTTATCCCCATCTCAGTGACACCAATGTTGGGGTTTTGTAAACGCACCTGAAGGTACCTATGGGGTAAAACTTCGCTCTCTAATGTTCCCAAGACAGACATCCTGTTTGAATCCAAGTTCTTAGACAGAGATAGCATTTCAAGAGGCCAAAAGTGTATACAGTAAGAGCAAGAAGAACTATTTTTTTACGGCAGTTAAGCTTATAAAAGCAATTGCCGTATTTCATCAATTGTAAGATACCATTGATGGTAAGATGCACCCTAATTCCAGTACCACCACCATAAAATACACAAGACACATCCCATTTTTAGAGATTTTTATACACTATAGAGAAAAAAATGTGTCTTAAAATTGAAGAAATATATTTATTACATTTTAAATGAACACATTCTCTCTCTCACTAACTCAAACTAAGCAAGACCAACCATACCAAACCACAACCAATTTTTCCCCAAACTGAACTCCCAATTGTCATTCATCAGCTTTATGCAAATCTTCTCAAGCGTTCCACACATCAGCATTCATGACAACATTCCACTCTCTCTCCCTCCCAATACCTTATACTCTATTATACAATCAATTTCCAAACAAATTTCCAAATACAAGTCCATGGCATCACAATACCATCTTGAGAATATATCTGATTTTTTTCATGCAACCAACGAAGTAATTGAAAGAGCCTTAAGCTTCCTCATGACTAAAGACATCACCAAGTGGATGGTTATATCCATGACAAAAGGATTTCTATATTAGGCAAGTTCTCACTAAACACATTTCTAAATGTTACGGTCATTGAATTTTTTTTACTGAAAAAATTGCATTTCAGTTTTGAAAAGAACATATTAGTCATATTTATTTTCAAGACTTCTGATTTCAGAAAAGAGAAAATTCATCTAGGAATCATTGTTTACCCAACAGTCTTCAAATCTTAGGACAATTTATTCAGTTATTAAGAGTTGTATCCACGCAAGGCTTTTATTGTCCAATTGTACTGCTTGATTCATGCAAATTTATGGGAGACCCCTCTATCACTGTCTTCAGTTTACAACCCTTCATCAACTCCTCATTGATTTTTCTTATTTCCTTTCTTACCAGAGAAAATATGTCAAGGAAAAACAAAGGGAGTATTTCCACTTTATTTAATTACAAGCCGTAGCAGTCCCCTGTCTGGAAGCAAAAAAATGCTTGGGCACTGGCTAAAGACAATGACTTTGCCAACTGCAAGAGATCTGTTCCAGATTGGAGGGTTATATTTGCTCAGACAACCATGAGCGCCATCATAAAACCAAGTTCAAAACGACCTATCATGATGCCAGATCTACAGCTTTATGTTTTCTCTTAAGATCAGATTCTATAACTTGCAATTTATCAGATTTGACAATATTTCAAAGAGAAAATAATTCTGTTCAGTAGAATGTATGTCAAACCTAATTCCACATCAATTAGGCAGCACAAGGAAGCATGCTTAATCTGTCTCTCGTGTTCTCAAATGTGTATGGCAAGCAAACTGCGCAAGAAAACACAGCTTTAAGTAAAAATTCACTATGCACTCCCTTAACACCTGCAACTACCTTTACCCTAATACAATAAAAGATGCAGAAACAATGGCTGACTCAAAATTGCATTCCCCAATAATTTTCACTACAATGCACATCATCCCCAACCAGTGGCACTGTTGGAGTAGTCCAAATATCTGGATGGATCAAAGTAGGAAAAGGTTGCTCTATATCATTTCAGGATGTTCTTGGCTTCAGAGTATGACTTATCCTAGCCAAGAAAAAGCATGGCAGAATCCCAGCCTTACTTAATTGTTTGAAACCATTAATGGTAATAATAATAATAATAATAATAATAATAATAATAATAATAATAATAATAATAATCTTTATTTATACCCCACCACCATCTCTCCAATGGGGACTCGGGGCGGCTTACAAGAGGCCAAGCCCAAACAACAAATTACTGCAGAATAAAACCGAAAATGCAAACAATAAACAAAAACATCATAATTACATAAAACATATGAATGCATAATGATATAAAATTACAATAAACACAATCACAATGATAATGGGCGGGCTACATGTAATGATTAAAAGAAAAACTAATTAAAAACTGATTAAAAACTCGAGTGAGATAAAGAAGCAGGTTATTTGCAGAGGAGGGGTCATTAAAATGGGGGTTGTGGAATGGTTGGCAATTTCCTCAAAGGGGGAAAATGGTTTTTTTTCTTTTACCTCATAATTGATGGCTGGTTGATACATATAGTAACATCAATCTGATAAGACTATTGCATTCTCTTACCCAAAGCCAGACTCTCTTCATTCACCTCACTCCAACCATTAGCTTCACATTTGTCAAAATATTCAACTTGTTTATCCCAGAAACTGAGTGGTTGTTCCCAATCGCTTTCAGCAGCACAGTTCAAATTGGCAGGCATTTTTGGGCTCTTCACCATTGCATGAAAAACTTGAAAATTATTCAGATGGTGGCTCACTTCCTTCATCAATGACACCAAATCACTGTGAGTGCTTAATCTCATTTCCATTTCCATCCATGATTTCTTGATCTCTTCAAGCACACATTTGATTTCCAACTGACTTGATTTGATCTCTGATGCAAAATCCTCTTTCATTGCTTGCTGGATTCTCCATAAATCTGAAATTCTCCCATTCACTTTTCCATATTCTACCATGCTGTTAAGCTCTTGTTGTTCAAGTTTCACCATCTGCTGGTTGTCCTTCGTTCTTCCTAAGACCTCCATCAGCATGAACGGGAAAGTTTTTAGCCCAACTTTCCAAGTTTCGCAAGTGGGAGTTTACTCCTCAGAGGTAGAGTACGAAATTGCTTAGTCTGAGATCCTTTCATTAGTTGAAACAAAGAATCAGACCTTTTTCATTAGTTAAATAAATGCATGTAATAATAGTAGAGCACATCTTCCCAGTCCGTGATGTTTAGCTTAATTGCAAGTCTTGGCAAGAAAGCATACTGGATGTCTGACTTCACCACATCTAACCAATCAAGTCCTTTGCTACATCTATGTAGGATGTCTTTCAAGATACTCTCAGTCATTATAACCACATGCCAATCAAAAGAATGCATATAGGTGTGGTGTCTTATTTGCATGACTTGTTTATCTTCTTTAAGCAACAAGAGACACTGAAGAGGGAACTTGCCTTATTATGGGAAAAAGAATCTCTGCACGTGCTGGGAATGATTCACCAATATTTAATACCTCAAAAATTGACCCCGTTTCCCATTTTTCTCCGTTCTCTGAAGATATCTGAGGGGCATTCTGCATAAGTGATGGAATATTGTGTTTTGTTGTTTTATTTGCCACATTGTCACCAGACTCTATCACATTGCATCTCTAGCATCACATCTGCAGAATGGTAGCAACTCAATTGACCAAGTAATGCTATACTTTTAGGTATATTAGCACAATTTAGCTAGAATCCTTGAATTTAAGATTTAAGCTTTGCTATATTCCTTCTGGTTTTAGAGTCTGCAGATATAATTTACCATCACCTGGTAACTTCCATATGCAGGCTTATGTCTCATATTGCCTTAAAAAAGAGACATACAACATGATGCACCTCACATATAATTCAGAACAAGACTGTTTTGGAAGTGTGTTCTATATGAGTATGGTGTAACATTTACATGTGCATATCATACATTTTGGACAAATGCTGCTCCCTTGCACACATCTACAACCTGTCTTGTGAGTTTTGAAATCTTTTGTTTCAAATGTGACACATACTACAAACATGATGTAAACATGGTTGCCACATCAAGAGGGAAAATAATAGTCTTATGCTTTTGAAAGCGTTCAAAAAACTTCATCCAGACACAGAAACAAGTAAGCTGGGTATAGCGGGGGCTGGAAAAGGTATGGCCTAAGGGCAACACCTGGTCCCCAAGGACATTTTGTTGCCCCTAGTGCCTCACAAAGTTTTGAAGAGAGTTTAAACCAATTTTTAATACCCTTTTCGGCCCAAAATGTCTCAGAGTAATACCAAGAGTTTGAGAGAAAACTGTACCCTTGAAACTATTTTAGACTCAGGAGGGGCCTTTTGGTCATTTTCTGTTTTTTTTTAAAGCCCAAAAAACCCTCAGCTTCGTCTAAAGTGGTACAGATTCCCCCAAAATGTGATAAAATCCCAAATATCTAAGGCCATTTCTATACAAAAACTGGGAGGAATTTTGGATTTCAGGGATGATGGTGGCGGGGTATCCCCATAACAGCCTCTGTGTCTCCTTAAACTCCAATTATTGCCCACTTTCTGGAATCATTTTTTTTTTTTTGTGAGTCAGGAGTAACTTGAGAACCTGCAAGTTGGTTGGGGTGTGAAAGAATGTTGCCCAGGGGATGCCCGGATGTTTTACCATCCTGTAGGAGGCTTCTCTCATGTCCCCACATGAGAAGCTGGAGCTAACAGACAGGAGCTCATCCCACTCCCAGGATTTGAACCCGCGATCTTTTGGTCAGCAGTCCTGCCAGCACAAAGGTTTAACCCATCGTGCCACTGGGGATTCCACTTCCTGGATTACACTACAGTATACTATTTTGCAAAGTTCACTGCATCCTGATATACTGAACAGCACATGCATTTTAAACTTATTTCCATTTCCATCTATTGCAGTGGTTTTCAATCTTCCTAATGCCATGACCCCTTAATAGAGTTTTTCATGTTGTGGTGACACCCAACCATCAAATTATTTCATTGCTACTTCGTAACTAATTTTGGTACCCTTATGAATCGGAATGTATTTTCATTCACTGGCACAAATACCTGATACACCCAAATTTGTACACTGGTGGGTTGGGGGGGGGGTAGTTTTGTCATTTAGGAGTTGTAGTTGCTGGGATTTATAGTTCATCTAGAATCAAAGAGCATTCCGAACTCCACCAGCAATGGAATTGAACCATTCTTGGCACACAGAATTCCCATGAACAGCAGAAAAAACTGGAGGGGTTTGGCGGGCACTGCCCTTGAGTTTTGGAGTTGTAGTTCACCTACATCCAGAGAGCACTGTGGACTCAAACAATGATGGGTCTGGAGCAAACTTGGCATGAATACTCAATATGCCCAAATATAAAAACTGGTGGAGTTTGGGGAAAATAGACCTTGACATTTGGGAGTTGTAGTTGCAGGGATTTATAGTTCACCTACAATCAAAGAGCATTGTGAACCCCACCAACAATAGAATTGGGCCAAACTTCCCACACATAATCCCCATGGCCAACAGAAAATACGGTGTTTTCTGATGGTCCTTGGCAACCCCTCTCTCACCCCCCCCCCCCATGACCTTCCCAGGGGTCCCAGGTTGAGAAACGCTGATTTATTGCATCTTTCTAAAGCCTCATAGAGGGCTTCAAGAGCTCAGTTTAGTGACTCAAGGTGTGGAAAATATTTGGGAAAGGGCAAATATTTGAAGGCATACACACACACACACAATGGCTACATAATAGTTTGTTAGAGGAAGCGTAAAGAAGCAAAAATAGAGTACAATGAAAGATCAAACTTTAATAGTTATGTAATAATTAAAGTCCTGTAAAACTGGCTAATTCTATGGGGACTATTATGTTTCAGATCTCATGTTACGTATATAATCTGTTTTCCACATATGACATATAACATCCAACTCTCAGCAAATTCAGGAAGGCTGAGCTCACATCAAACAGGAAGTGGCTAAGGTATGTAATCAGGAATGACTGCCAAGCTTTAAAGATGTGTGGGAGCAGCGCTGTATAAAAGTAATTGCTATGCATAGGACTGCAGCATTGCTTAAAATACACTTCAATGTACTGTATGTTAAAAACAAGAATATTTTAATTTAAATACTGGTGGGCACCATAAAGGGCGGTGGGGGGGGGGGGTGTCAAAATATAATCCTAAGAATGAACACTGCAATTATATTTAATTTAAATTTTAGAACATCGGGTAAGAACCCGAATTCAAGTTTCTGGAGACTGAACAGTGACATATAGAAGGAAATTTACAAAACCATCGGTTTTCGCCTGCACTAAAATTTAAAGACTTCTGTTCAATTAGAAAACATGCATTTGCCATTCTACTCTTAAATTCCAAACAGCTCCCACAGTTAAGAAGCTTGTTGGGATATACTATAAAAGATTGGCATAGCACTGAATTAACAAATTTATTGCAATCATTACCTTTTTAAATGTAAGGCAGAGAAAATGAGTAGTAAAAGAGGAAAAGCAGACAGTGGGAAGGAATCAATGCAGTTTATATTTGATTAACCAAGTGGTTGCACACTTTAGATGTGGGATAGCTTGCGCAAGCGCCACAAACCACAATATTATGCCAAGATTATTCTGGCAGACAGTCTGGCAGACATTAGCAGCACCTGAAATAATTATGGCTGTCAAGAAATGCAAAAAGGCCAACGTTCCCAAAGAAGAAAATACACGTTGATTCCACATTTCAAAGTATAATTTCCTTCGACAGAACAATGGTCCAATTATGAATACTATATTTGTTTTCAAGATTAGTAAAATAATCCAAAGTACAGGTTTCGAAGTACTTCTGATTGCAACACCTAACTGCCAGCCACCCCCTTCCCTATTTTCAATTAGTACCTACTGTATAATGCTAAACCACTTTCTGACTTTCCATTACAATGAGAACACATCATTTCAATCTCATTTCTTCTGTCTGGCATACTGATTTTGTCTCTGACCTTCCCTCACCTTTATTTCAGATCACATGGTTATATCTTTCCATATGTGTTATATATGTATATGGTTTAGAACCATAAATACAATGACACATTTTTAGGGAGGCAAGTCAATTGAATAAGGCCCCCAAAGGAATCTGAAAACTATTTAAACACCCAAATTACAACTCAGGATCATTTCATAATAGGATTTTTCAAAACCAAATTCACAGCAGCATATGTCAAGATGGCAACATATTACAATTACACAAAATGTTACACACGATTTAATGAGATCACGATATCAACTTTTACTAACCCCTTTGAGCCAGAAACCACATTTCCCACTACAGACCAACTCGGATACTGCGGTCATCAGAGGAGGCCCTACTCTCGGTTCCACCCTCATCCCAAGCATGGATGGTGGGAATGAGAGAAAGGGCCTTTGGTGGCTGCCTCCCACTTCTGGAACTCCCTTCCTAGGTAATTAAAGATGACTCTCTCCCTATCCATCTTCAAGAAACTGCTGAAGATGTACCTTTGCTCACTGGCTTACGAGAAGGAGGAGGAATAGATGGCACCATTATACCTCTGATTAATAGCTGCCATCCATATCTGTGCCCTGTTCACTCCACCAGCTCAATAGACAATGACCAATCTATTTGTCCCCAAGCAACTGGGAAATTGACGCTTCTATTTGGTGTTTTGTTTCATGTCTGATATAACAGGTTGCATTTTTCATTTAATTTTAGTTAAGTCATAATTTGTTTTTATATGTTGGGTTGTTCATTTTCATTATTATGGATGTATTGTTATTATGTTCGGGCATTGAATGCCTGCCTTTTATGTTTGGAATCCGCCCTGAGTCCCTCCGGGGAGATACAGTGGAATATAAATGAATTATTATTATTATTTGAAACATAACAAGATGAGTCCACAGCAGACACTCTGCTGGCTGTTGAATTGGATCACACGTCGGACACTTCCCAAGTGTCTAGGACTGTGTGATGTATCGGTGAATAATGCGTGCAGATCCCAGTAAGGTGGCCTTTTGCAGCTGGCAGCTGGTTGCTGTTGTTGTTGTTTTTGTTGTTGTTATTATTATTCTAAAACAATAGCTCTGCAAATGGGGAATATTTCATTAAACCTTATGTTGTGGGGTTGCCATTTTGTGAATGACTGAGGCTGGGGGCTGTTTATATGCTGGGAGAGGCACCTAACGGTAATAATTTGAAACTCTGTGACCCATCCTTTCAAGTGGAAAAGGTTTCATTCATGGGAAGTTTTTGGTTGCAGAAAAACAGCAATCCCAAACTCGATCCATCTTTTTGGAACACCCTGGACAGTTCTTAGAGCATCATGATTGGTTATGGAAGGCCACTGGGTGACTTTAGGCAGGTCACACACTCTCAGCTTCGGAGTATGGCAAGGAAAAAGCTCCTCTGAACAAAACTTGCCAAGAAAACACTTTGTCTTGGGATCATCATAAGTTGGAACTGACTTGGACATGACAACAACAACCCTATATTTTTATGTTCAAAATCTTTTCCTCAGAATATATGCACACAAAAACAAACAAAGATAGCACTATTCTAAATCAAATTTCTAAACAAATGCAGGCTTTTTGAGGGGAAGCAAACAGGGCAAACTTCACCCAGTAAAGTAACTGTTTACAGTTAGTGTGTTAATTATATGTGCTTCTATAACCTGTGTTTTCCTGCAACAATGAACATACCTATAAGTGAGTATAAAACTACATGTTGTTGTTGTTCATTCGTTCAGTCGTCTCCGACTCTTCGTGACCTCATGGACCAGCCCACGCCAGAGCTCCCTGTCAGCCGTCACCACCCCCAGCTCCTTCAAGGTCAGCCCAGTCACTTCAAGGATGCCATCCATCCATCTTGCCCTTGGTCGGCCCCTCTTCCTTTTACCTTCCACTTTCCCCAGCATAATTGTCTTCTCTAGGCTTTGCTGTCTCCTCATGATGTGGCCAAAGTACTTCAACTTTGTCTCTACTATCCTTCCCTCCAGTGAGCAGTCGGGCTTTATTTCCTGGAGGATGGACTGGTTGGATCTTCTCGCAGTCCAAGGCACTCTCAGCACTTTCCTCCAACACCACAGCTCAAAAGCATCGATCTTCCTTCGCTCAGCCTTCCCTAAGGTCCAGCTCTCACATCCGTAGGTTACTACAGGGAATACCATGGCTTTGACTAGGCGGATCTTTGTTTCCAGTCTGATGTCTCTACTCTTACTATTTTATCGAGACTGGACATTGCTCTCCTCCCAAGAAGTAAGCGTCTTCTGATTTCCTGGCTACAGTCTGCATCTGCAGACTACATATAGTGGAGGGCAATACAAACTATCCTTCCATTTTTTAAAGTTTACTTTTACAAAGGATATTTTGCAGCCATTTCTTTGCTAAAATATCATATCTTAATGAAAAATACTTTTGCAGAAGCAATTACAATTAGGAATTTAGCAACTGTTTCAGTAAACATCATTCCAAACCCAATTTCCCCTATTTATCTTGTATACGACAACAGTATACCAATTTTCATCAACTGAACTCAGGGAAGACGAACAATTTCAAAGACATACAGTAAGAAGCAATAGACAGAATGAACTCAAAATGTTTTGGTCAACCAAAAAGGTACTCCCAATTAACTGAACAGGAGATGCTATTTTTTGTAATAAAAAAAAAGAAAAGAAAAGAAAAGAAAAAGAGAGAGAGAGAGAAAAGTAATACTAACGGAGGGTCATAAGCATTACAACACACTTCCATTTTTTGGACATGTAACCTACTTTGGCATATAAACTGCCATTCTTTAAATAGTTTTGTCTTCATATATTAAAATGAACTGGCTAAAATGCAATTATTTCATGATTTGCCAATTAAACATATCGGTAGTTCAATGGAGTGACCGTCCTTGTTTTTGTCAATATATAATTTGAGCATTTCTCTCTGCAGCCCTCTTCAGGCAATTTTTGTTCTTTAATATAAGCAGCAGGAGACTGGTATGCTACCATATTTTACAAGCAATAAACTACCCAACAGATAAGTGATTCACGTGACTTATTTTTTGTCCAACAAGTGGAACAAACAAATGAGATATAATATACAGACAGTCCCCCCAGTTACAAACATCTGAACGGGGGTGAGACAATAGGAAGTAAGATAAATCTGCCCCTTAGAAGGGAAATTCACTCCTGAAAGAGTTATTATCTTGGGGAAAAGGTGTCACCACTGAAGCTTTATCTCCAATTCTTGTTTCCATGACAAATCATTTCTTTCAAAATCCAATTATCACAGGGACAGAAAGTGAGGTGAAATATTTTGAACAGAGGCACAGATAGCAAAAAAAAACACCATGGGGGTTGTTAGCTCTTCTCTACGGTATCCGAAGCTTACGTGTGTGTGTGTGTGTGTGTGTATGGCTGGAATTACATTTTAAAATGTACCTGTTCCAATTGACAAATTCAATTTAAGAACAAACCTACAGAACTTGGGGACTGCCTGTATATGTTCATAGCTTTGAATTCTCAAAACTTCATGGAATGATAGACTGGAAAGAGATGACAAGGGCCATCCAGTCCAACCCCATTCTGCCATGCAGAAAAACACAGTTGAAGCACTCCAGAGGAATGGCTATCCAGCCTCTGCTTTAAAATTCCAGAGGAGGAGTCTTCACTATATTCCAAGGCAGCATATTCCACTGCCCAGCAGATCTTACCATCTACATAATGTTCAAGTGGAATTTTTCCCCCTGCAATTTGAATCCATTGCTCCATGTCCTACTCTCTGGAGCAGCAGAAAACAAGCTTGCCCCATTCTCAATGTTATATCCATTCCAATATTAAAACACAGCTCTCCTCTACCCTCTCAGTCTTCTTTCTCCAAGCTAAATATACCCAGCTTTCGCAGGAACCCTTCATAGGACAAACCTTTGATCATTTGGTCGTCCCCCTCTGGATCTTCATTCCTCCTGTGACTCCTTAGTCCCAAGTCAACGTCCAAACTGTCTGACAATTGGTTCATAGACCAAGTGATTTTGTTCATGGATTAAGTGGCAAGCACTTTTCCTCATCATTAATGTAGGGAGGTGTGTTGAGAGCAAAGAAGCATCAATGCTTATATAAAGTGATTCCCGAGAAGGAGCTCTAGGATACATAACTTCCCTTTTGTTTTTTGCCTCTCTCTTTATTTGATCTATGTGCTCAAGTCTTTTGGCTTCCTTCCTGTAGAGATCTTCCAGAAGTTAGTCTATCTTTTATAGCTCTTTCAAGTCTAACATGGAAGCATCCATGAGGCTGCCACTTCAGGATGTCTTACATTCACATACAATAGCCACTAGGGCTCTTCTATCAAAAGTATACCCAGTCATCTTTTGTCAATCTATTTTTCTATTCCCAGATGGATTTTCTGAAACAAAAAAGTAAGTTCTATTTTTCACAATGCATCCTACATATTTCTCTCTTATTTTCTACCGGACGTTCATACTGCATTGTGTATGCTGCAGTTTGCCTGATATAAATACCAAATAAACGGAAAGCCTAACCCCACTGTTCATTCTTTTTGGGCTCCTCTCAATTATACTTTTTCTATTCCTACCTCATCCAGAGTTTTTATCATTTTACCGTCCATTTGGCCTGCCCATTGTGTTCGATTTTATATTATGTCAATTTGCTTTATTTATTTTATTTTGCTACTGTATGCATTTTATTCTGATGTAATTTTTGTTGTCTTCATTTTATATTTTATTTTGCTGTGTTGTATCTTTGGGCTTGGCCTCATGTTAGCTGTCCCGAGACCCCTTTGGGGAGATGGTGACAGGGTATAAATAAAGTGTATTATTATTATTATTATAAGTATTCCTACAAGATGCCTTCAAATCTCTTTTCAAAGTCTACAAAGAGAATATCAAACAGCAAATAAAGCAAATGTTCTCCTCTTTACACCATTTCCCTAAGTCATGAAGATTTAATTAACATGCACCATTAGATTCACCAGATAGTCTGAGACATGAATCCAGGCTGTGGCTGTAAGAAGTGAAGGGCTGTGATAGGCCTTGCCACCAGAATCTACATAAAATGTTATTCATCAAGACATATTTCTACTCCCTCCATTAATGCTTAGCCTACTATAAATTGTCAAGTTCTTTGCAGCTAATAATAATATACAAGGGCCAACATATTTTCTCTTAGGAGGCAGCTATTTGGGATTTTTACACTCAATTTCATAACAATTTTGAGTAATCTACTGTTTGAATATGGCATATAAGCAACTCAGGGAGATAGTTGTGCATTTCATTATAGACTTATTAACACATTCTTATCTATTTTTGCTGCCTAGCTTAATAAGACAAAGCATCATGAAGGTCAGAGCACTAGATATGTATCCTTTAGCAGTAAGTCTTTACACTCTTAATTTGTTCTTGGCTATTGCTCATATTCCTCTTTTGAGGTCTAGGATCAAGCTAAGAGCGCTCAAATCAAATAAATACATTAAACAGGACTTCAATCCACTCCGCCTTGTCCTCTGGAAACCTTAGAGATAAAACTCAGCAGAAACTACATCAAAACTATCTAAGCCACTAAGCTTCACTAAAATGCTTCCTTTGGCAAATTAAAGGCTTGGAAGGATTAGAATTCTAACTGCCTCTGGGGATCGCTTTTTCGCCTTTCGGCTGAGACCAAATGTGTGTGTCACAGCCCTTGGGGAGTTGTAGGATGCTAATTCAACAGAATAGTTGCTGACAGAAAGAAGCCTGCAGTGTTTGACCAGATCACCCGTCACTGCAAAATCCAGTTCTTCTTTTACCTGTATGAAGCTCTAGGTATTATTTTCAGGTATCATGAAGTCTTCCACTACACAATGCAGTGTGCAGCCAGTTATCCATTTAATAATTATAGTAAAAAAATTTATCTCTTCTATTTGAATCATATTTTCTTTTCACAATTTATATATTTTTCTTGCATCAATAAAATAAATCCTGCCCTTCTGCATACAGAAAAATCACAATTTGGACCCACTCTCAATATAAATATTTCACACAGAGATACTGAACTGGTTGTGTGCCTTATCAGACTCTTATTGGTTAGTTATGTGACTCATGTCACCACCACATCCCCAATTCTGGGGATAGTTAAACATTTTGGCAATAAAATTTATTTGCTTGGCCATTAGAATAGGGATCATTTAGACCTTGAAGTGCCTGGATTGACCTTGAAGGAGCTGGGGGTGGTGACGGCCGACAGGGAGCTCTGGCGTGGGCTGGTTCATGAGGTCACAAAGAGTCGGAAACGACTGAACGAATGAACAACAAGACCTTCAAAGCCACTTGAATCTAATATTTGTAAATTTCATGGATATTTACTGTTTCCTATTATTTCCATGTCTACGCCAGGCTCTTTGTATGGAAATCCAGCTTTTCTGGAGACTTCAGAAATACAGTTCCCCTGAAAACAAGGATTTATAATATTTTTCAGGAAGTTAGATCTAAAGAAAATATTGTCTCCATGAATTCTTATAAGTCTCCATTTTTTTATCCTTGGTGGCTGTGTTATTCTAAGGCCCCAAAGAATCCACTCATGTCCTAAAGAGATGGAAATAACTAGAGATCTTTTTGAGGTTGATGTTTAGTACTCTATGTTTGTGTGTTTTATACCTTTATGTCATTTGGACTTATAGTGGTCAATCTATCACAGGGTTTTCTGGGCAAGATTTCTTCAGAGAGGGGTTATCCCTTGCCTTCCTCTGAGAGAACATGACTTGTCCCAAAGTTAACCCTGTCCATTTCCATGGCCAAGTTGCAATTCAAAACCTGGTCTCCAAAGTCGTAGTCCAACGCTCAAACTATTACACCATGACGGCTCTCTGGTGCATTAATTTTTCCCCATTCATTCTAACAGTAAGGTAAGAGTAGTGCCACTATAAGCAAAATCAATTCTCTTGTTAAACATTTTTGGTTGGGTTTTGTGCTATTAAAACAGGTTTACAAGTAGAGATTGACTGAATATTTCTAAACATTTCTTATAATATGCATCTATGATCACTTGATGGAGCTATGTTGGTTGTTTCAATTATGCAGTGATAGAATAGGGTTACTTGTATACTCCAGTTCCTCAAAACATTTATTGGGTTGATACAGCTAATCTCAAGGTTAATTAATACAAAAGAGCTCCCGCCTTAGGATATGTAAACAGATTATCTCCTCGTGGCTACACAACTGACTCAATTTTAAGGTTGGCTGCATCACACTGTTTACAATTTAACAACACAAAACAAATCTAGAAATGCTGGCAATGATAGAGAGCTATGACCAATGTGTTAAATGAGTTATCATACTGTCAGGTAATGCAGAGAATGCTAGGAATAGGATGTCCACAGTGCAATTTTAGAGACCGAAAAATTGGGTAAATCAGATTTCAACATACTTCTCCCTCCAAGAGCAAAGATGTGGAGCATATTACATCTCCCTTAATCTGGAAGCAGCTTTCCCAAGTCCAAGTTCTTTTCACAATACTATTAGTTATCTAATAACTCCGTGCATGCTTTCCCCCAATTTAAAACATAATACAGTTGACCCAATATTTTTGTCTGACAGCTTTAGGCACATAACTACACTTTCCTTGTGGTAAATAAAAATATCGCTCACATATTAAAGGGAAATGCAATGCCTACTTGTTAATAGGGGAGGTACATAACACACACTAAACTATGAATTTTATTAAGCACAGCTGCATTGGGTGCTTGGTGGAAGAAGAAGTCTACAAAGAAGTCTTGAAGTGAGAAAGACTGAAGATATCATTGGCAATTTTGGGGGGGGGGTGCAACAAAGAACCTTAAATCTCTAGAAAGCCTGGATTTCCATAGGAAGAACCTATGGAAAAAAGTGGGGAACATAGATTCAGTTTTATTCCTAGCAAACTATGACTGATAAAGAGGAGAAAATGAAAGCTGTTGGTATTGGAGAGTGGGTTTAAATAATAATAATAATAATAATAATAATAATAATAATAATAATAATGTGCCTTAAGGTAGTTTCCAACTTATGGTGACTCTAATCTTTTCTTGGCAAAAAATTTTCAGAAGGGTTTTGCCTTAGCTAAGACCGAGAGCATATGGTTTGCGAATGCCATCAATGGGCTTCCGTGGTTGAGTGAAAGTCAAACCCTGGTCTCCAAAGTCATAATCTAATAACTGACAAACAGTGAAATTTACGGGTGCCAGTGAATCCCACATGAGGGAGAAAGATGCTAAGTATTCCAACTAACTGAGATACCAGCCCACCAATCAATTGTACTTACAGCACAGAAGAAAACATAGTACTCAGAACGACAAAAAGAACAAGAAGTGGGAGGCTGGTGCAATTATTAGTACATTTGAATGATTATGAGACCTCAAAGGTCACAATGGTAAAGGCTAAGTCTCTTCAATAAGCTTATGTCTTAATAACATCCACAAAAACAATTTCTTTTGCTGTTAGGCATACCACTTAAAGACCTCAGAAATAAAATCTGCAATAGCAGAGGAGTATCAGGAAGAGAGGAGGAGAAGCTTCCCACAGGGTGGGAATTAGCCAAAGAAGCCAATAACATCTCTGAAAGACTTACGCTAAATAAAGTACACTACTTATATTGATAATATAATATTATATTGATAATATAATGCTCAAGATCCTGCAAGGAAGACTCCAGCAATACATGGAGCGAGAGTTGCCAGATGTTCAAGCTGGGCTTAGAAAAGGCAGAGGAACGAGAGACCAGATTGCCAATATCCGCTGGATAATGGAGAAAGGCAGGGAGTTTCAGAAAAACATCTACTTCTGCTTCATTGACTATTCTAAAGCCTTTGACTGTGTGGATCATAATAAATTGTGGCAAGTTCTTAGTGAGATGGGCATCCCAAGCCACCTTGTCTCTCTCCTGAGGAATCTGTACAAGGACCAAGTAGCAACAGTCAGAACTGACCACGGAACAACAGACTGGTTCAAGATTGGGAAAGGCATACGGCAAGGCTGCATCCTCTCACCCAACCTTTTTAACTTGTATGCAGAACACATCATGCGATGTGCGGGGCTGGTTGAATGCAAAGCTGAGGTGAAAATTGCTGGAAGAAACATTAACAACCTCAGATATGCAGATGACACCACTCTGATGGCCGAAAGCGAGGAGGAGCTGAGGAGCCTTCTAATCAAGGTGAAAGAAGAAAGCGCAAAAGCCGGGTTGCAGCTAAACGTCAAAAAAACTAAGATTATGGCAACAAGAATGATTGACAACTGGAAAATAGAGGGAGAAACCGTGGAGGCCGTGACAGACTTTGTATTTCTAGGTGCAAAGATTACTGCAGATGCAGACTGTGGCCAGGAAATCAGAAGACGCTTACTTCTTGGGAGGAGAGCAATGTCCAATCTCGATAAAATAGTGAGAGTAGAGACATCAGACTGGCAACAAAGATCCGCCTAGTCAAAGCCATGGTATTCCCTGTAGTAACCTACGGATGTGAGAGCTGGACCTTAGGGAAGGCTGAGCGAAGGAAGATCGATGCTTTTGAGGTGTGGTGCTGGAGGAAAGTTCTGAGAGTGCCTTGGACTGCGAGAAGATCCAACCAGTCCATCCTCCAGGAAATAAAGCCCGACTGCTCACTGGAGGGAAAGATACTAGAGACAAAGTTGAAGTACTTTGGCCACATCATGAGGAGACAGGATAGCCTAGAGAAGACAATTATGCTGGGGAAAGTGGAAGGCAAAAGGAAGAGGGGCCGACCAAGGGCAAGATGGATGGATGGCATCCTTGAAGTGACTGGACTGACCTTGAGGGAGCTGGGGGTGGTAACGACCGACAGGGAGCTCTGGCGTGGGCTGGTCCATGAGGTCACGAAGAGTCGGAGACGACTGAACGAATGAACAACAACAACAACTTATATTGAAGTGAGAGCTGTGCTATAATGGCACAAATAGTGTCACAGGAAAAAGTGAAAGCACTAAAATGAAAGCATGTGTTCTAAAAAGCATTTAAACAACTAGATATAAAAATAGTGTTGCACCCCAGCCACTTTGCCCTTAGCACCAACCAGGAATCCAAAAGCAGGAGTAAAACACTTTATTGAAGAGAGTAAATATAAAAAAGGAAAATCCACCAAAAGTAATAAGAAAGGCAAAATCCAACAAGTAATCAGAAAAGGCAGTTTATAAGTAAAAACCCAACCAAGCTGGTGAGGACTAAAACACTTCTAAGGCAATAATCCAAATAGTACAGGAAAAGAAGAATCATAAGGTGAGCATAATCCAAGGAAACAAGAATCAAAACATGAACATGAATCCAGAAAAACCAAGGCTCTAAGAATTTCTCAAAACATGAATCAAAGCTCCCAGGAACTTAGACTAAAAACATAAACTGGAAACAGGACTTGATATCCTTACTATTATGCAGCGCTGCCTGATCTGAATTCTCAATGAGACTCTCTAATTTAAGGGCTGCAAAACATGAAGGCATTTCTTTGACCTTGATTTTCTGGCTTGTGAAACTTTTTCTGTGCTTCTTTCTCACAGAGTCTTTTGAATTTCCTGAGTTGGATGTTTTTCTCCTTAAGATCAAGCCTGATATCCCTGTCTAGCCCATCTGTTCCCTCAGACAAGCTATCTTGGTCTGCCAGGTCTTTATCAGGGGTTGCTAAGCTCCTTGTGGGCAAAAAGTCAACTCCATGTCTGCTGGACTACAAAACAGTTCTACTTTCAGGACCCATCTCACAGACAGAACCTTGCTCTGAAATCCCCTCATTTCCCTCATCTAACAAACCATCCAGCACTCTTCCAGACTGTGAAACCCCAATGCCCTCATCTTCATCTGTCTGAACCACAACAAATAGCTAAAGTTCCATATTGTTTTAAGTCATTAAAAGAACAATTATATTGCTTTCTGGTTCATAGATGTGTGTTCATCCATACATCTTAAATTTTAACCAAATTAAATATACAGTGTTCCCTCACGTATCTTATCGTGGGTGTTGCATTCCAGGACCACCCTCGATAAGTGAAAATCCATGAAGCAGGGACGCTATATTTATTTTATTATGTTAATATTTATACATTATTTTAGTAGTTATAAACTTTTAAAAGTCTTTACAAACTTAAAATAAGCCCTGCTCCTGTATTACCGAGTATGCATCCTCCTCCTCTTCCTCCCCCCCCCCCCCCCCCCCCCCCCCCGCCTCCCTGTCAGTGCGGTGGTTGCGAAGGAAGGAAGGAAGGAAGGAAGGAAGGAAGGAAGGAAGGAAGGAAAGGAAGTAAGCACTCCTCGCCTTTCCCTTCGCCAGGTGAAGAGAGAGAGAGAGAGTAAAGGAAAGGGGGAGGGAGGACTGAGGAGGGAAGGTGCCTCGGAGAGCGGTGATGGCAAAAAACCCACGAAACAAGAAATATACTACGATATATATTTTAAATTAATATTTATTGAAAAACCGTAAAACAGTAAGTCCACTAAAAGCGAACCGCGAAGTAGCGAGGGAACACTGTACATGCCTGTGTTCAACTTAGTACGGTCAGAATATTAAAAACTGATAACCTAGAGAGTCCTGCAGTGCCCCCAGTGGCTTTTTAAATATAGATATATCCTGGCAGTGAAGGGAAACCAAATACCGAAGAAAAGGATTAAATGTTTAAATGATGATGACTCATTTGATAGACTTGCTCCTTTACTCTCATTCAGGTTGGCCAGTTATTTAGGACTGAAATATATTTACAAGTATCTTTTGATGGCTGTTCAAACCTTCTAAACTGGGAACAGCTTTCAAATCATAAAACCAAAATATCTCAGGTGGCATGCCAGAAGCAAAGCTTCAGGCCTCAAAAGGAAACTAGACTGAAGTTAAGTTGAAATCTTATATCCACTTACCTAAGTATAACTCTATTGAACTCAAGTGGGCTTACTTCTGAGGAAATGTCTGTAAGATTCCACTGATACTAAGTACTACATTGGCTAGTAGTAGAATAACATACTGGCAAAGGAGAAGCCAGAACATTAAATATCTCTTTACAAGATGACTGTCACCTACAGATTTTCAACACTTCTCAGATGTGCTACAATGCAGGAGGATCTGAGATACCTATACTGCGCAATTACAGCAGCTTAATATCACTTAGTCATTGCTCCATCTCATGGAATTCTCAGATTCTTAGTTCATAGCTATCCTTGCATTACAGCATTGGAGCTATCTGTTCACACTTTACAATAGTCTCGTTGGACATTTAGAGATGGGAAGGAACTCTTTCCTGAACTGGCCTTAAACCTTTACGTCTATGTTATTTTTATACATGCACACACACAGTTTGAATATGGATGGTGAGCAAATATAGCACAAACCTATTCCTGGCTATTTAAAGCAAGTTATTTCTATCTCTGAAGGAGGCTCACTTTCACCTTGGGACTATAATCACAAACTGTGGTCAGAGTGATTCTAGTACATGCAAGAGTCAACTATAATAAAACAAATGTTTCTTCTATCCAGTGAAGATACCAATCTTACCATCTTCCATTCAAAAAACTTTAACAAAGTACTGTATGGAATATGGGTACCTTTTTCATACTATGGCACTCTTATTACGGATTCATTCATTTAATGAACTACTAGTGCATGAATACATCAGAGTTAAGATTTTTTCCCCAGGTAATCTGTTAAGTGGGAAGCTGAAGACATAATGAAGAAAACAGGTCAAGGATGAGTAGCTTATGGCCCTTTAGAGGAGTGGTTCCCAAGAATGGAAATATGGTCCGTGACCTCACAATTAATACACCAATGACTCAAAACCACACGGAAATGAGAGTGACTGATCTCGCGAAACCCTCTTATAGTGCCGAGGCAACAGGGATGTTGGGAGAGGAGACTACCCACGAAAGATTACTACTACCACATTGGGAGGGGAGACTACCCACGAAAGATTACTACTCCCACATCAGCTCTAGATTATTAAATATGATTTTCTGTGGGCGAGCAGATGGCAACTATTGGATGGCATATGTTCTGTAACAGAAACTAGAGCTGATATGGTCTATCCAATGCAATTTTCTGAATCAGCACCCCAAATAATCAAACTGAATCTAAAGTTGACCAAAAACTGATTTGTAACCCTTTTGGTACTAATATTGGAGAGTGGTCCCTGGTCAAAGTGGTCCCCCAACAAGTGGTCCCTTGTTTAAAAAAAAGGTTGGGAACCACTGCTTTAGCCCCAAATAATTTTCCCAATGATTGGAGGTCACTGAAGTTGTTATCCAACCCACATTTTCCCCATCTTTGCCCTGGATGATAGCAATGCCTTTCATCCTGTTAAGTGGCTACACCAGAAATAATTCTACAGATAGCCATCAAACATGCAAAAAAGATCCATTAAAGAATTACAGAAATGCCAAAGCTAAATGGTCCTCCACTATGCAGCAAACCAACATGGAATTGCTTCTACATCTAAATAACAACTGTATTAGGTTAGACAATAACTGCAATGAAGACAATGGGGGTTCCCACACAGTACTTTATAGAGAACTGTGCTGTCCCAACACGTAACACCCTAAAGGCACCAGATCCTGCCTCTCTTGGAAGCCTGGGAGGCCACCAATAAAATACCAGATACTATTTGGCTATATCACAGAGGAAGGCAATCCCTTGCTTAAGAAAATCATACGAAATTCATGGGGTTGCCATAAGTTGATAGGAAGGCACATATACAATATTCCTTTTATAACATTTACTCAGATACCAGTCCTGTTTAAATATCCCGAGGTTTTAATTAGAAGCTTTGCTCTCATTGTTTACACATTTCTATTCATTTCCTGCATTGGTTATGAGTCGGCTTCTGTTCTCCACCGAAAATATGTTTTTGTTATGGTCTTTTTTCATTTGTGTTCTTCAGCTTCTGGTATTGAGAGGCATTAACTCCCTCCAATTTTGAAGGTAATATGTAACTACCATGACTGGTCACCATTTAGAGTAAAAGTCCTCTTGACAATTTTGTTCGTGTGATGTCAACTCCTAACAATTTGTCAGAGATGTTCTATTAATTGAAGTAGGAATTTCCTAAGGAGAATACCATATGGCATTTCATGCTGTTTGTCAGGCCATCTCAGCTCAGCATCTACAGTAAATATTTGACTATGCTTGCTAGAAAACTGTTGGCGTACAGCAGATGTGCCATAACTAGTTATATTCTGTGTTCAGTCAAGCCAGAGCTTTATATTGATTGCATTATTTCAAGGTTAAACAAACATGTCTATATTGTGCATGCAAGGCTCAGTGTCTTCATCTTCTCTGAAGAGGTCTCTTACTCTCTGGTCTAGATACCCAAGTATATACCTTCAGCTGTGATAGGCACACTTGTATCTGTTCCTAAAATATATAGAAGGACCCAGTCCCTTCCTAGTCACCACTGCTATTTGATTTAAAAATGGAAAGATGCACTTGTGCCTGCACGGATCATCCAGTATGAAATACATTAGAGTCTCGCTTATCCAACCTTCACTCATCCAACGTTCTGTATTATCCAATCAGTCTGCCTTCCGCCTGGAATAATGTCCAGGGTAGGAGAAAGAAAGAAACCATCTGTTTTGGTGCTAAATTCGTAAATACAGTAATTACTACATAATGTTTTCTGTTGATTTGTTGTAAAACATGATGATTTGTTGCTTAATTTGTAAAATCATAATATAATTCAGGAAATAAAGCCCGACTGCTCATTGGAGGGAAGGATAGTAGAGGCAAAGATGAAGTACTTTGACCACATCATGAGAAAAAAGGAAAGCTTAGCAAAGACAATGATGCTTGGGAAAATGGAAGGAAAAAGGAAGAGGGGCCGACCAAGGGCAAGATGGATGGATGGTATCCTTGAAGTGACTGGATTGACCTTGAAGGAGGTAGGGGTGGTGATGGCTGACAGGGAGCTCTGGCATGGGCTGGTCCATGAAGTCATGAAGAGTCGGAAACGACTGAACGAATTAACAATGACAATTTGTCGTTTAAGAGGGTTTTCCTTAATCCCTCCTTATTACCCAACATTTTGCTTATCCAACATCTGCCGGCCCATTTATGTTGGATAAGTGAGACTCTACTGTATAATCAAAGTGAAATAAAAGAAACCACGCTTGTTTACTGGACGTCCTCTGATTCAGAAGCAAAGGCATGTAAAAATCAATGGATCAAATTAACTGAGCAAAATAAACATCTAAATCTCTCCCCCTGAACTTCATGGCTGCTATGTAAAGATGCTTATCCATTCTGTCACATCAACGATGCATGAAGAAGTGGAGCCCAAACAGTTCTATTCGGTCCTTTGCACACAAATGTTTACTGGCGCTACATAAACGTTTCTGACATTTCAACAAACCAATCTGAGACAGAATTTACAGTTTGCTAATATTTCAATATATTTTTAATATTTCAAAATATTCTTCATTGTTTGGTTACCAAGGATAATTTGAAAAACTTTTTAAAAATCCTTGTGAAAATCTATGTCACTTTAGAAGGCTTTTATTTTAAAAATGATTTCATTTGTGAGAATATTTATTGTTGTGTACTTCTAAAAATAGGACACAAGCTTTACAGCCTTCTTCTTCCATAACATGTTTCTTTACACAAAAACTACAGAACAGTGCTTGTCATTGAGTATCTTCGATAACAAATCTTGATAAGACAGCTTTAGGACCAGAAGAGCTGTAGCAATACAACTGTTCTGATTAATTTTTTTAGTACTATCTTGAAGCTGGTCAGGGACTATGTGCTGCTACTATAGAAAACATATAACATGGCCTGGATGGTTAAAGGCTCATTATGCAAGTCCTCTTTTATAATGTGAAAGTATAAATTATTCAGATGCTGCCTTAGCTATGATTTTCCTCTAATTTCCTCCATCTTATTTTCAGTTTCAGCCATGCTGACACAAGGCAGATCTGGAATCATTCTGGTAAACAGAACATTGAAACCCACAGATAACACCTCAATATAAAGGATGCAACACTAATAGGACACCTTAAAATTATTTGGGATCATTATCTAAACTGATTACCTGGTCAAAAACTATCCGTCAATCTGACATAGTAGTTTAAGTATTAGATCACAGCTCTGGAGAGAAGGGTTGAAACACCCACTACATCATGGAAACCCATTTGTCATCCCAGAAAACCCTGTGATAGGGTGGTCATAACAACAACAAATTTACGTTTATTTTGTATTTATTTTATCCTACCTATCTCCTGATACAGAAACTCAAGTAGGTTAGAAGGTGTTGCCAAATAAATGGACAGCGCTTTTTAAAAAAACATTTTAATACATTTTTTTTAGAAGGACACAGGCAACCTTAGTAAAGGCAATGCTTCTCCTTAACTCCTGTAGAAGACAATGACTCTTCTCTAATAAAGCCCACTATGATGTGGACAATCACATGTCATCATCTAACAATGCTTTCTCTTTTTCTGAATAAATATTTTGTTCTCATACCAAATACGAACTCATTAGCGCCCAGTCATCCAAAATGAACTCTTTGATTCTACCTGTGGTGCAGCCTTTATTAACTGAAGGCTAGTTAACAGTTTATTAACTGAAATCTAGAAGAGTATCACTCAAAATAATGGCTGTCTTTGCTCTCCTTGCCCAAGACTCCCATGTTCTGTCTTTTTTCTGGCAATAAAGATAAATGCCTCTCCTGGAATATGCACATGAGTCACATTTTTAAATAGGTTGAAACACTGCCCTGCCACACCTGGTTTTTTCAAAATCATATATGCATTCCTGACTGCTTCTGGTCTTTCCCCCCTCTGGTTTTGGTCCATGTGGAAATCAGTGTGGATCCTGGAAGCAAAATATTGAGCAAGATCTACAAGAAGTTGTTTACCCATGATGTAAAGCAGGGGTCCTCAAACTAAGGCCCGAGGGCCGGATACGCCCCTCCAAGGTCATTTGCCCGGCCCTCGCTCAGGGTCAACCTAAGTCTGAAATTGACTTGAAAGCACACAACAATAACAATGTTATCAGCCAAAAGCGGGACCACACTTCCCATTGAAATACTATTAAGTTTATATTTCTTGAAATTGTTCATTTTAATTATTGTATTGTTTTTAAGTGTTTTTTGCACTACAAATAAGGCATGTGCAGTGTTCATATGAATTTATGGAACTAATTATAGAGCTCAAATTGTACAACAAAAAGTAATCAATTTTTTATTTCACAAACTCATTGCCACACATAGCTACATAAAGGTGCTTTCCATTGGCATCTGTTGGCAATTAGGGGCCCACATTGCCCCTCCAGGGACTATGACAGGGACCAAACCCAGACTGACCACTCCTACGGTAGGAGGGGGGGAGATCTTTTGGCACACAGAAAAATCATTTTTTCCCAATGGGGAGACTTAGCAAAAGGTAAATGTTTCCCTTTGACAATAAGTATAGTCGCGTCCGATTCTCAGGTGCTCATCTTCATTTCTAAGATGATGAGCCGGTGTTATCCGTAAACACCTCCTAGGTCATGTGGTCAGCATGACTGCATGGAGTGCCGTTACCTTTCCATCAAAGCGGTACCTATTGATCTACTCACATTTGCATGTTTTTGAACTGCTAGGTTGATAGAAGGTGAGGCTAACAGCGGAGCTCACCCTGTCTGCGGATTCGAACTGCCAACCTTCCGATCTGCAAGTTCTGCAGCTTAGAAGTTTAACACTAAAACACCCTTCAAGCTGCGTGTTACCGTAGCTTTATCCTTTCCCATCTATTCACTTGTACAAGCATCCTCTAGTCAAGTGCTTTGGTGACAGTCATGGCAAAAGAGGCTGATAAATGAAGCTGAAAAGAGATCTGTTTTAATTGCCTTCTACATGCTTAAGCAGAAAAATGATAACTCAGTATAAGTGTTATTACTGCATTTAGCCACGGTAAGCCAGTATTTCAGGAATGAAGTATCATGAATACTAGAAATCATGCAGTGCATTGAGCCAAGATGGATGTCTATGTTCCCTGCGTGTACACAGACTGCATGGAAATACTGCTACAACATGCTGTTATACAAGAGCAGCATCAAATACAGCCATATTCTAGCTACTGGATTAGCTAAGTTCTAAGCCTTTGCAGATATATTTTATTTTTGTATTCCAATTACGCATGGTATACAACATGCATCAACTGATTAGAAGCAATGTTAACTACGACATCTGCCAAAATATTCAGACAGCAAGGACTACATCTCCTATAAGCTGTGCTGCCTATATTGACGTCTGGATAATTTATTTGCCTATGAAACATTCAGATTGTCACTGTTGGCCTCAATTTTCATTATGAGCTCATCTCGACTACTGTAGGAGATTGCACGAACACACATATACACACACTCTCTCTAACATGCACATATACACCGAAGATAAAGCAGCCGAGCCGATTTGCCTGTAAAAATCACCCAAGGGACCGAGATGTTAGGAAAGATATTAGTTGCTGAATAGGAAATGTCCAATAGAATTGGAGAGGGGACACACACACACACACACAGAGCTGGCATGAAATTACTTGCGCAAAGAGGCATAATAAAATAAGGGGACAAAACTATGAAATGATACGACTCTTATGAACACTGTTTTGAAAATGCATTTCTGCTGTCTTTATAGGAAGTTTCCACAGCAGTAATTTTATTTTGGGTCACCAATGAATTTTTCAAAAATGTAATGAGGTCACATTCAGAGCTTTCTATACATTATTATCTTTGCAGCATGTTTGCAGCCTCTCTATGTGGATTAAATCTAAGAGCATTATTTTAAAACACTGCTATTCTTCAAAACACAATTTCACAACCATATGGAACATAGTTGTAGTCAAAATATATTTATTTACATGCTTCTAATTTGTGAACGTTTGAAAGTATGTCATGGATTTTTTTTAATAAAAAAGAGCATCATATTCTTCACTTTACAAACAGATTAGATATCTACTGGACTAACATCTGTCTAAGATATACACAGACGGACAGAGAGAAAATGTCAAACTAGTATAATAAATACAGTTTTCTAAGGTTTAATGTTGCAAGAGACAAGCAGCATCCTGAGCAAACTATAACTGGTATTAATAGCAGCAGAAGTAAACAAGATGTCCCCCATGCACTCAGGGAAAAAAAATTACCAACCTGCATGAAATATTACTGCGCTTTTTCTAAACCCAGTAGGAAGACGAAGGTTTCGGAGTAATCCTTTTGCTGTGAGTTGAATGTGCATGTTGGATAAGGAGAATTTCGGAGACCATAACATGTCTTCAGAGCAATTGGAATAAAATCAAGCAGGAAACAGCCTGCATGTGCTGTCACATACTATATTTGTAACTAAGCACTGGGACTACGCAGTACTTGGCAAAAACACCAACAACAACCTCGCAACACATCAAAACACCCCTTGTTTCTTCACGGAGGCTGTCCACAAACAGAAGAATCCAAGAAGGCAGATGCTGTATCCACAACGTAAATGCTGCTGGCAGCGTCTTTGGCTCCACCAGATGCTGCAAAACAAAGCTCCCCCTCAGAATAAAACTGCTCTGTGATTCAGAAGACAAGCAGCCTCTGAATTACATCACACGGTCTGTGTTTAATCTACTCTAGGACCCAGTAGGGATGAGGAGGAGGAGGAGGAAGTAGGTGGTCTCCCTGGCCGAATATATCACCCAATACTGTCACAGATGATATCATGCTCCTCCTTCAAAGCCACTAGAGGAGAAGATTTAATGCTCCACAAGGTGCATTAAGATTATTCCTCACATTATCAGATACATCGGAAATATTCTGAAATAATTTCAACACGGTTGTATTTTGGCACCTTGTAATCAGATGCTGGCAGTTATATTAGCCAACGCAGTACTTTATTGGCAATGGAATCTAGTTTTCTGCTCGATGGCAGCAAAATGTTTAGAAATTCACAGAAAAGATTGAAAGGATTGGCCTAGTTTTGCAGCTCCCTGCCATTTAAAATGCTTTAATATGGAAAAAAGTCACCCCTGATGGCAATGGCATAAGATTTACATGCTATTTACTAGAAAACTTGCACATTTATGGAGAGAGCCCAGGTGGGCAACTTGTGGCCCTCCATATGTTGTTGTACTGCAACTCTCATCAGTCCAAGCCAACACAGAAAACAGTGAAGAATAAATAATAATAATAATAATAATAATAATAATAATAAGAAGAAGAAGAAGAAGTTTGGATTATTGATGTTGCCATACCAGGTGACAGCTGCATTGAAAAACAACAGGAAAAACTCAGCCGCTATCAAGACCTCAAAATTGAACTGCAAAGTCTTTGCCATAAACTAGTATAGGTGGTCCCAGTGGTCACTGGCGAACTGGGTGCCGTGCCAAAAGATCTCAGCCGGCATTTGGAAACAATAAGCATCGACAAAATCATGATCTGTCAACTGCAAAAGGCCACCTTACTTGGATCTGCGCACCTCATTTGAAAATACATCACACAATCCTGGATGCTTGGGAAGTGTTTGACTTGTGATTTTGTGATATGAAATCCAGCATATAGATCTCATTTGCTGTGACATACTGTGCTTTTGTGTCAGTAAAATAATAATAATCTTTATTTATATCCCGCCACCATCTCCCCGGAGGGGATTCGGGACGACTAACATGAGGCCAAGCCCGAAGATACAATACAGCAAAATAAAATACAAAATACAAAACAACAAACATTACATCAGAATAAAATACATACAGTAGCAAAATGAAATAAATAAAGCAAAATAACATAATGGAAAAGCAAACACAATGGGTGGGCCAAATGCACAAGATAAAATGATAAAAGTAGGAATTGCAATTGCAAGAATTTTTCAATTTGGCTACTCAGCCTATGGGATCTACAAGTAAAAACATATTAATATGAATTAATAGATACACTTGATTGCAGAATAGCAGTTAATTTGGAGCAGTTTCCCAAGCTCTAAACTTTAAAATAGGTTGTGCATCTGTGTGTGTGTGTGTGTGTGTGTGTACACAAAAGGTAAAGGTTCTCCCTTGACATTACATCTAGTTGTGTACGACTCTGGGGGGTGGTACAAATCTCAATTTCTAAACCGAAGAGCCGGCGTTGTCCATAGATGCTTCCAAGGTCATGTGGCCAGCATGACTGCATGGAGCACCATTATCTACTCGCATTTACAGGTTTTCAAACTACTAGGTTGCCAGAAGCTGGGACTGACAGTGAGAGATATATGGCCAGCATGACTGCATGGAGCACCTTCCCACTAGAGCAGTACCTATTGATCTACTCGCATTTACAGGTTTTCAAACTCCTAGGTTGCCAGAAGCTGGGGCTAACAGTGAGAGATATATGGCCAGCATGACTGCATGGAGCACCATTATCTTCCTGTTGAAGTGACACCTATTGATCTACTCACATTTGCATATTTTTTTTGAACTGTAGGTTGCCAGAAGCTGAGGCTAACAGCGGGAGCTCACCCCACTCCCTGGATTCAAACCGCCAACCTTTCGGTCAGCAAGGTAAGCAGCTCAGGCTTTAACCCGCTGTGCCGCAAACACAGGGGTTAGGAAAAACTACCCTAAAATATAGCAGAGCATCCAAGAATCAAACAGGATACTTAAGCTGAACATTCATCTCATTAGCAAGCAGAGCGTGAAGTGCAGATGGTTGCGGCTGTACAAATTAAAAGTTTAAGCAAGCAAAATTCAGACTCCAATTTTAAAAATCACAAAAGGTTTATTTACAATATGAAAGAATTAAATTTCTTCATAGTAAAGAACTGGGCCTGAGCTTCTCTAACACCCATCTCTTCTAAGGTTTGAAGAGAGGGAAAAATATCCAAGCACTACGTCTCTCTGACAAATATGTAGAGAGAGATCTCTCAAAGTGCACAGCACAAACTCAGATATAAGAAACAGAAGTCAGATTTAAAAAGGCTTGCAGTAGAAAAGTATCCATTCTACACAACCAATCAGAATGAGAGTAGAAACAGAAAGTTGAGAAGAAATTAGATACATTCCAACTGTCATACATGAGATATGGGGGAAGGGAATTCCCCCAGCCTATACTAAACTAATATAATGTTCCTCTTTGAGGACTTGAGACTTGGGCAGTGTGGGGTTGAATCCCAACACCACATACACACAAATAAACCTGTTAGATATATAGAAGGCTGCTGCTTGGCTTTCCCCTGTTACCATGTTGCCTTACATATAATGGTAATGGTAGATGCTAGGAAAACAATAAAAATATGAGACTTGGATTTGTCTAATCACACTGCAAACAAACATCAGGGACAGCATATCTTCCTCTCTTTTTAAATAACAATAATTGTATATCATCTCACATAAGGCCAACCAAGCCTTATGTAACCAAGTAATCAAAGTAAAACCATGACGACCAAATAAAACATTGTTTGCCTCCTTTCTTCTGCCTAATTGTCACCATAAAATATATATTTTATTTTCCATTTCTGCACCTTACTCTGTCACGGACATGTACACACACTTTTCGCTCTCCCAGGAAATAATTTGAAAGACTACAAACGGCTGGGACGTGGCAGGATACAAAAAAGGAGCATGAATTTTAAATTGCTGAAAAATATTTTGGGACACACCAAGGAATCCTTCATCCACAGGTAAACAATGAACAAGACCAAAATACAAAATAAAATATACAATATAGAGATAAGGCATTCGCTATTAAAGTAAAGGTAAATGTTTTCTCCTGACATTAAGTCCAGTCGTTTCCGACTCTGGGTTGGTGCTCATTTCCATTTCTAAGCCAAAGAGCCAGCGTTGTCCATAGACACCTCCAAGGCCATGTGGTTGGCATGACTGCATGGAACACAGTTACCTTCCCGCTGAAGCGGTACCTATTGATCTACCTACATTTGCATGTTCTCAAACTACTAGGTTGACAGAAGCTGGGGCTAACAGCGGGAGCTCGCCCCACTCCCTGGATTCAAACCGCCAACCTTTCAATCTGCAAGTTCAACAGCTCAGCGCTTTAACCCACTGTGTCACCGGGGGCTCCTATTAGCTAATAAAACATACCCCAATACTCGAAAAATACTCCTTAAATTCAAATCCAAAATCCAGGAGCCCCCTTCCAGATGTAGAGGACAAGGAAGGACACCACAAAAGGTAGATCTTCAAACTGCAAAAAGCTGTTTATTGTGTGGCCATAGCAAGATGGCAAAACACATATTTATCATTATCATTTAAGGTGATATAGTGGTTCTACTCAAGAAATGCTTATAGATAACACTTAAAATCATGCCTGAATACAGTTTTGCCACACGCATCACAATATATTGTTAGGAAGTTTGCCCATTCCTGCTCTAAAATTACTGCATTGGATCCAAGACTGTAAAAGTAAATATGAATACCATGCAACATGTATGTGGCTATCTTACCACAAACAGTTGGAAAAATCCTATTTGACATCTTATGTGAAATCACAAAGTTACATAGGTAAAGGTAGAGGTTTTCCCCTGACATTAAGTCCAGTCGTGTCTGACTCTGGCAGTTGATGCTCATCTCCATTTTTAAGCTGAAGAGCCGGCGTTGTCCATAGACACTTCCAAGGTCATGTGGCCGGCATGACTGCATGGAGCGCCATTACCTGCCCGCCGGAGCAGTACCTATTGATCTACTCACATTTGCATGTTTTTGAACTGCTAGGTTGGCAAAAGATGGGGCTGACAGCGGACGCTCACGCCGCTCCCCAGATTCGAACCTGTGACCTTTTGGTCTACAAGTTTAGCAGCTCAGCTGTTTAACCCACTGCATTTGTAGTATTTTAGTTTTGCATCTCCTTTTGTGCAAACTCCAACATACTTAATTTTGCAGATCTGATTAGTAGTATACAGTTGGATTAAAATCATACACATCTTAGGGTTGCTCTGATATTAAGTCACACCAGACCAAAGAAAATCCTATGAAACCTATGGGGATGCCATAAGTCGGCAAGCAACTTGAAGGCACACACACACACACATACACACAGGATAAGCCTGGCAAGATCTGTTCAGAGAACACTTGGTATTGCCCTCCTCTGAAGCAGCAAGAGTGCAACTTGCACAAAACCACCCCACACCTTTCCATTATTACCATGTGAGTATTCAGACCCTGAGTGACTGGACTGACCTTGAAGGAGCTGGGGGTGGTGACGGCCGACAGGGAGCTCTGGCGTGGGCTGGTCCATGAGGTCACGAAGAGTCGGAGACGACTGAACGAATGAACAACAACAATTCAGACCCTGATCTGCAGGGAAAAAAAACAGAATACTGAAACCTCTGCATCACGCTCTTTTTCTCTTTGGAAGGATATCTGTTTTAAATTAGAATACAGTAGAGTCTGGCTTATCCAACTTTCACTCATCCAACGTTCTGTATTATCCAACGCATTCTGCTTTTTGCCTGGATCCACAGCAGTTTCAATACATTGCAATGTTTTGGTGCTAAATTTGTAAATACAGTAATTACTACATAACGTTACTGTGCATTGAACAGCTTTTTCTGTCGATTCGTTGTAAAATATGATGATTTGTTGCTTAATTTGTAAGCAAGACTCTATTGTACCTCCAAAAGTGCAGAAAAGGTATTCCTCCTTCAATCTCTCACATACATACAGCTTTCTCCTCTGAACAGATTCTAGATTTCCTAGGATTGTTTAATATATACATTCACTTTAATGACTTTAGCATAATATTCCTGTCTTCTCCAGCAGGGGAATTTGTGTACAGTTTCTGGACTTCAATTCTTATTAGATCTAGCCAAGATGTCCAGTAATGCTGGGAGCTGTAGTCCAAATCTTTAGCTAACCAGCAGGTTGGGGATAGATGCATTGTACTATTTTTTAAACTTTGAGGACTCCTGCTCCAAAGCATATGGCTTTTTCACAACTGCACTAAATTAGTTGGAAGTTATTCCTTCAGGCGGGCAGCCAACAACAGAAAACTGCATGAATTTCTTCTGGGTTTTCCAAAAGGATTGAGACGCAAGAAGCAAGTCTGCATCTACTTCTTGTATAATTCAACCAAAAGGTGTTTTAAAAAACTGTATTCTCTGATCCAACTACAAGTCCATATGCTTTTCTATCAGAACCAAAATGTACCGGTCCTTCTCATTCATGTCATTCATGCAGAAGGGGACTGATCAGATGAAGGCTAACGCAAGAAGCACTAACTACATGGATGTGTTGCAGGCAGATATCAGTTATATGAGGTAACTTTGCAGAGAACCAGCTCCCACAGGTTTGAGTGTGGCTATAAATAGTCTTACTGTCCTAGAGGGGGAACTATGCCCACTCCAACGTTCTTGACCAGGTTCCTTGTTCCAGGTTCCTTGTTCCAAGTTTAGAAGGAATGAAATGCCTGTTACTGCATGTTCGTAGAGTTGTTTGGAACTAAACAGGCATGACATCATTCAAGAAAATATGTCCTATCAATTATCACTTGTCTTCTCAGTAACAAGTGTCCATAGAATACATACAAGTATTCTTCAGATCCGAGCCCAAAACAACTGTGCAAAACAATTGCACCTCAATCAGAAATGAAGCTAATCTATGTTCAACATTATAAATATTGCTTAACAAGTTAAGAGTGTAATTGTATTAAATAATAATAAAAAGCATTCCAAATGCACATTAACATAATTATATTATCCCAAGCCTACTATCTGCAGGGCTTTGGGCAAAAAATAACAAGACTTGGGTTTTGTAAGAACATGTTTTGTTTTACTTGTTGCACAAGATGGATTTGTTGCTAATTAATTACAAAGAACTGAATGACAAAAAGAACAGAATTAAATCTGTTTCTAACACGTATGCATGTATGCATTTGGTCAGATTTAAAGAACATGGCCTATTGTGCTCCGCCCTGAGTCCCCTGCAAGGTGAGAAGGGCAGAATATAAATGTTTTAAATAAACAAATAAAGAAATACGTTCCTTTATTGGAATAAAAAACCTATCAGCATACGTTCAGAGTTATCAGGTTGAATTTCATACAAAGGCCTACTCCTTTCGTAAGTGTAAAGTTCCTCCTACCATAAAGGTAAAATGACAAGCGTTCTTCTAATATTTCTGGTTACTCCTCTTGTCATAAGTGAAAAAAGGGAAAAAATATTGTGTATGCCTGAATGTCACTATGCACAATATCATTAGAAACTATTACTCAACACCTAATGCAATGCCTTAATGAAGCCACTCTTGATCCCAAATGTTGTCATGAGATGGTGTTTCACAGGGAGTAGGGATGGCATTGGAGAAATAATAATTGTATTTGATTGTTGAATTTCGTAGATTGCATGCTATTTTTACGTAACATAATAAACTGGTTTGTGTCTGCGAACTTAAGTGTTGCACTCCAAGCCTGGAAACACCTATGACCACTGTACCACACAAGAGTCCAGGAATATAAGCAAACAGTTTATTGTAAAGACACATAAAAAGCATATTAGAAAGCAGGAGTAAGAAATACAATCCAAAAAGATTTTGCAACAGGTGTTAACCAAACAATAATCCAAATGTCTCATAAATTCCAGAGGTGACAATGTCCAGGAACAGCCAGAAAACACAGATACTGCGTAAGTCCACAAGCAAGAAGGTATTACTAGTAAAAACTTGAACAGGAGTACATGAACAGGAACCCAGAAAACTTTCAATATACTTTAAATCCAAAACCAAGGCATGATTTGCACTAGGAACCAGAGAACTCAGGCTTAGCTTTTCACTCTACCGCATTATTGCCTGAACTGCCCTTAGGGTAAACAACTTGTTGTTTAATGGACACGCATGAAAGCATTACGTATCCCGTGAATTTTCTATACAACTTTCCCACATAATCTCTCAGATTGACATACTCTATTTTCGGGTCAGAGAGAATCATCATTTTCCAGACCTGAATTTCCCAGACTTAAGGACCCATCACTTTGTGCCACAAGAAAGGTTATAATCCCCTCTAAATCATCAGTTAAACCATCAGCCTCTGTCTGATGTTTTTTCTCACTGGCCTTGAAGGGCCTTGAAAGGAAGAAATTCTTGGGAAATAGTGAGCTGGCAATTTTATTTTGTCTGGGGACACGTTTTGCCCCTCTTATATTCTTTTCTCATGACGTTTCTCCAGCCAAAATCCAAAATAATAATCACAACAAGGCCCTTTACCAGATCTAGATCACTGTTCACAAACAGACATGATACAAACAGAGATATGACCCAAGACGACTACCTGCCTTTTACTTTCTTTTATAATTTGGCTATCAAGATTGACACAAGTGATTGCACAACAAAATTCATCAATGCACCAATGCTCCCTACAACCTCCCCATCGAGGTTTCCTTCCAAACCATTTTATCTGAGAACAAAATTAATCCCCACTAAATTAAAGTACTCAACTAAATCTGTGGTTGAAAAAATTGGAATTTCTGCTTATAGTCAATGGTCACAAAACAGGACAGCATTTGTGTGGAAGGCATTTAAATGTGGGAATTACATATTTAGGTACCACATACTAAAAAGACTGAATGTGCAGCATCCAAATACAAAAATAGGAAACAAACAAACCTTTAAAAAGCACAGGTTCTTGCAACAACACTGTAAAAAACACACGTTGTCACAACATAAAAAACAGCATTAATATATAGATCAGAACAAAAACGCTTCCTGTTCACATAAAACCCTAAATAACAAGAACATGAAGAATGAGAGAGATAAAACCACTTACCAGAATTGAATGCAGACAATCCATTCTGGGTTCCATTTTGTGTCAAAGACCCTAGGAAAGCAAAAATATGAGCTGAGATGTCACAATAATTTTATTGAGATGAATAGACAACCAAGACCTCTGGGTTTCTTCAGAAGATGGTGGCTGGCAACAGCCAAGAAAAAAAGGTACTTCAGCATTTTCTGATCAACTGTGTTCTATTTCAAATCTATTTGTCTCGGCAGCTGTCTATAGGAGAAATCATGCACTTTGTGAGAATGAAAGAAAATTATGTAAAACTACTTCATTTAACTGTTCTCAGATATTCTTTCTCATTTGAAATGTCAAACCTTCCTTAAAAAAAAATCTTAGCCAATTAGTATGTGTGTCTGTGTGTAAAATCTGTTAAACATCCACCAGATTAAGGCCTCTAGTGGGCATTATTTTCACTTTGATGTTTTCATTCACATATGCACAGATATAGACACTTCGAGATATTCCTCAAAGTAAAATAAATGCTTAAAATACAAACTTCTAGCAATGGGGAGGCAAATCAGATGCATTTTGCACATCACCTCATACTCCCTCAGCTGAGGTTTTTCAACCCATTTGTTAAATTAGCTTCAATTCCCAATTCTCTCTCTCTCTCTCGGTACATTAGTAAGTATTCAACTGTTGCAAAGCATTTATCCACAACTGTGAATTTGCAGTTTCAATTTATAAACAAAAATTACCCAGATTCATGGCATCCGTGAATCTGGGTAATTTTCAGTACAAGATATTGCAAATGTTATGTCTAACTCAGGGATCCACAAACTTTTTGAACAGAGGGCCAGATCTCAGTCCCTCAAACTGTTGGGAGGGCTGGATTATAATTTGAAAATAACATGAATGAATTCCTATGCTCACTACACATATCTTATTTGTAGTGCAAAAATACTTAAAAACAATACAATAATTAAAATGAAGAACAATTTTAACAGATATAAACTTAATGTATTTCAATGTGGGCCTGCTTTTGGCTGATGAGATAGGATTGTTGTTGTTGTTGTGTGCATTCAAGTCGTTTCAGACTTAGGTTGACCCTTAGTGAGGACCGGGTAAATGACTTTGGAGGGCCGTATCTGGCCCTCGGGCCTTAGTTTGAGGACCCCTGATCTAACTAATAAGCAGTTTTCCACTGAAATTGGTTTAGGAAGGTCCTACTGAAGTCAATGCGGAAGCATATGCACAGGCAGACATGCTTATATTACAAATATTTAATTGCCTCTGGTTTCAACACAATATGCAAAACTCTAACACCAGTGATGTTGTTTCGAAGCACAGGTTTGAATCACTGGCCATACAAGTTGAATGATCCACCAGCTATGTGAACAGAAAGGATGGTGGAGAAGATACAAAGATACTCACACGGCTTTCAATGTCATTATGATATAATAATAAGATAAATACTTTACCCAATCGTCCTCTTGGATCACCAGTTTTCCTTCCTGGAAAAACTGACCCTGAAGATTTTGGCACGCACGGGCCTGCTGATCCTAATTTGCTTTTTGCTCCTTTAAAAAAAAACACATTGAAATAAGACTAAATTTGAATCTTAATTTTTTTAAAATCCAGTATCTTCAGACAAACATAATGCTCCATTTTTTCATAAGTTAATTGATTACATGCCGCAAAGACTAAGGATTTAGCTTGGAGGTGGGTAACTTCAATGCATCCAGGAGACATTTCTCCCACCACAGGTGTCCTCCTGGACCACAGGATGCACTATCCCTAACAAAGCTGGAAGTGGCCACTTACACTTTCATTAATATTATATTTCTCACTAAAACCGGGGGAGGGGTTTTCAGAGGCAAGCATACAGTGGCCTCAGGAGAGAGGATTTAGTGTCTGATCGCTTCTTTTCTTGCACTCAGTATGCTGAGAAAAGGAAAGGACACCGCAATCCACTTTGCAGCTTAAAGAAAATCATTGTGACAACATTAGTCTGTCTTGCTGAGCCATTTAAGGGTAGGAAATGCACCTGCAATTGTCTTTTCCCACGCAACCACTTCCAGCAAAAGAAGAAATAACAATTGTTCAACCAGTCTTTGATATTTTCCTCCCTGCTCATCTCAGCTTCTATGGTTCATCCAGAATGGAGCCCCTACTTGATAACCAGGGCTTGGAAATGTATAACCCAAACTACAATCCCCAAAATACCATTGGCTATGTTGGATGAGGATTCTGAGAGTCCAAAATTTAACTATCTCGGGCTTTGACTGATGTTAAAATAAGAAGCAGTTTTATCTCTGTGTTACACCAGTGCCAATTTAGCAGCTTCATTTCTCTTAAATAGCCTTTGTTGAGAAAAAAATATATATACATGCATTTGAAAAATGACCCCCTTTATTTGATCTCTCTGATCACACAAGATCTTTGCTCATATACAGATATCCCCTTTGGGCAGGGCCATAACTCCTGTTTGAAGAACCAATGTAAAAGTTACCTTTGGGGGTATTTCTCAGGGAAAGCACTCTTGGCCTGGGCACTGACTTGAGCGGGAGGGATCCAGCTGTACCGTTTTGACAAGCCGATCTGGAAGGCCACTCTCCATTTTTGATTATAATTGTGGCACTTGTAGCTGTCAAAATTTAATAAAAAGGCACACAGTTCTTATGAAATTCAGTTTAAATAATGTGTGACATTAAAAATAATAATACTTAAAACAGGATTTCCCACTGGAACACTGCATTTAATTCCTTATCCTTTTAGTTACTTTGTATTTTAATTTCATTCGTTTCTTACAATTAATGACTCGACTCCAGTTTGGGGGAGAGCTCAGTACCTTCCTTCTCTTAAATAAAATTTCACCCATGATGCCCGTAACCATGGTTAGAAAACAAACTTTAATATCAACATCCTGTTTACTGTTAATTACGCTTAAAATCAATGCCAACATAGGGATTAACCATGGTGAAGGACAGCAGGGTGAGCAAGGAGAAACTTGTGCAGCAAAGAGAAATGAGTGTTTCTACCTCCTACTCATGTCTTCATCGTGCCTGAAAGGATAACCTTGTTTGATACCAAGACATGTTCAAATACCAACTACTACTGCTTCAAAATATTTAATGAAGATCCTTACTGTAAAGTATATTGGAGAGCCTACTTACTCTGTCCTTGTACAGCATTTGTTTTATTTTCTACTAGCTTGGGGACCCGGCGCTGCCCGGGTTATTTGAGAAAGTGGGTAATGGCGGTTCTGTATGCCAAGTTTGGTCGTTATTGGCCTCTGTGTGGGTTATGGGGGCTCAAGTTTTCTGCTTGATCAATCATTGGATGAGGGTCACAGTGGTCTCAGAAAGTGAGTTTAGGTACTGCAAGTCCCATCATCCATAGTCTGTTCTCCCTCAAACCTCACCAGAATGTTGAGTTAGCCATGGGGGCTCTCTGTGCCAAGTTTGGTCTTTCTTGGTATTTGGATAAGTGTCGCTGTGGTTTCAGGAAGTGAGTGAAGGTACTGGAAGTCCCATCATCCATCGTCTGTCCTCCTCCAAACAGCATCAGGATGTAGAGTGGGTCATGGGGGCTTTGTGTGCCAAGTTTGGTCTTGATTGGACATTAGATGAGGGTTGCAGCAGTCTTGGGAATGGATTAGAGGTACTTGAAGTCCCACCATCTATAGTCTATCCTCCTCCAGGATGTACCAGGATGTAGAGTGGGTCATGGGGACTCTGTGTGCCAAGTTTGGTCTTGATCAGTCATTGGCGAGGGTCTCAGTGGTCTCAGGAAGTGAGTGAAGTGACTGCAAGTCCCATCATCCATTGTCAAATTCCTCCAAACCGCACCAGGATGTAGAGTGGGTCATGCGGGCTCTCTGTGTAAATTGTGGTCCTGATCCATCATTGTTGGCAGTTGTAATGGTCTTAGGAAGGGAGTGCAGGTATTGCAAGTCCCATCGTCCATGGTGCATCCTCCTCCAAACAGCACCAGGATGTAGAGTGCATCATGGAGACTCAGTGTGCTAAGTTTGGTCTTTATCGGTAACCGGATGAGGGTTGCAGTGGTCTCAAGAATTGAGCAAAGGTACTGCAAGTCCCATAATCCATGGTCCATCCCCAGTCAAACCACACCAGGATGTAAAGTGGGTCATGAGAGGTCTATGTGCCAAGTATGGTTCTGATCAGTCATTGGATGAGGTTAACAGCGGTCTCAAAACGTGAGTGATGGTACTGCAAGTCCCATCATCTATGGTTCATCCTCCTCCAAACTGCAGTAGGATGTAGAGTGGATCATGGGGGCTTTGTGTGCCAAGTTTGGTCTGTATTGGTAATTTTCTGACCCAGCCCCTGGCCTTTTCCTTTCCTCTCTTTGTCATCTCGGAATCTTGGAATTGAGGCTGGCCAATCAGAGACCATATGCAAATTTCCTTCTCATGTCCCCGTTTCTATCATGAACTCTTTTCTCCACCAGGGGCTCCTATTGAAGCTGGCCAATCAGAGATCATATGCAAATAGCACCACAGCGGCAGCCAATCAGAACGCTGGCACACACTCCTCCCGCCACACATCTGCCGCATACAAACTTTGACTTTTATTATATGTATAGATAGATAGATTGTGGAACTCTTACTCCTTTGAGCAACATATGGGCCATTAATCAAAATTATTTTTGAGCTATGAAAGTCCTGACATGCAACTTAAAATTATGCATTTCTGCAATCTGATACCTATGAAAATAACACTCTATTTGTTACACAGTCCTAGGCCATTTTACATATTACCGTACACAACTAGCTGTTGCATTTCTGCAACTGAATGATTCTGTTTCCCATACAACATTTGAATGATATTTACATCATAAATACTTAGCAAGCACACTATCAGTGTAAACCTCAGGTTTGTGTTCCTTTAAATGTTATAGGAATCACATGGACAGTTCTGCAACGTAACTTCTGTAATGTGGGTAGATTTGCACATTACAGTAAGCCAGGTTAGTAGTAACCATGGTTTATTGCCTAAGTCACAGATACTGCAGCAGCCAAAGATAGCAGACAATCAAACAAAATATTGTCGAAAGTTTTCATGGCCAGAATCACTGGGTTCCAGCCATACAGCCCGGAAAACTCACAGCAATCAAACAAAAGTAAGGATGTCTGCCTTATTTTTGGTTTGCTTCTCTCACACATTCAGGGAAAGGATCTGGGAAACAAGTCAAGGACAAGTCTCAGCAGTATGTTCAGCTATCACAGCACTTCAGCATTATAAGTCAATAATAAATCATGGTTGCAGACTGTAGTCTGTGGCTAATTAACAAACAGTCTAGATTCACACAACATAAGCCATATTTCAAGAATTCACTATATGTTTTGACATGTGTGAACACAATGAATGACTTACATGCTAAATTTACTTTCTTGGTATTGTGCAACTGTTATGTGTTATTCAACTGGGGTTTTGGGTGTTGTTGTTGTTTTGGTATTTCTGTAAGGCATACTGCTTGGTTTCTTCCCCCCGCAAAAGGTTGTTGAATTCCAATACTTTAAACAAATACAGTACAATCCCTATTATCTGCGAGGGATATTTTTAAGGACTTCTCATAAACAAGAAGTCATGAGTAGAAGTAACCCTATTGAACAAGCAACTTCTGGCAGAAGCAGGCCCTCAAGTTGTATTAGAGAACCTAGGAAATGCCTACGTTATTTTTTATCAGACATTACTAAATGAGATTGTGGGGAATTAGTACTCCGGATACAAGAGTGATACTATACCATGCTGTAAAGATGAGTCACCCTATATTACAAACATATTATAAGATTCCAGGATCAGGAGGCACCAGTCATCCTGTGGAATGAGGTATATTTTTTCACTAATTACTTTTGCTCGCTCAAATATCAATATATTTGTAGAAAACCTGTACAAATATTTCTGCATATATGAGCAAGACTAATTCTTCAGGTTTCTACAATGTGTCCTACAAAAGAGGTTATCGCAATGAAAGCATAGTCTACTGACCTACTTCTGTGACAGCACTGTTTAACCATGGCCAGATGTGACAAAGAAGATTGTGAGAGCAATAACGTTCGAGTACAGTATTCAGACAGAATGACCAGTATAAGACAAGTTAAAAGAGTCATAAACATCTGAATGGAGTGACATGCAGCTAATTTTTATGTGCTCTCCATTACTGTACTGTCTTGATCAATGGTAAAATGAATACTCCTCAATGTATAGCTTACAGTCTACAGAAAGTAGCATAGTGTTATTTGATTTTTCCTTTCTATATCTATTCCCTTAATTGGCCGATGGGTTCCAAACACCATCATATTACTACAAATAGCTAATATGCCTATATATCACATTTCCAAAACAATAGCTGGAACTATTTCCATTATCAGATATTTCAGATGTTTACCTAAATGTTAAGCGTCTCTTTACTAATGAAATCTCAATTTACATACCAAATTATTTTATAAGCCATATACTACATACTTACTAGGCACACACTCATTTTTGTTAGTTGCTACTAATTAAAGCCCGACTAAAAAATAAACATGGATTATGTTTCTTTATTCTCTCATCGCCTTACCTTAACATTTTTAGAAATATAATGTTAGATGTTTATTTTGAGTAACCATGCTGCACATGAGCATCTCTCATACGGATTGAATATCCCTTATATCTGAAATGCTTGGGACCAAAAGTGTTCCATATTTTGATTTTTTAAAATTTTATTTTGGAATATATGCATATACATAAGAGACATCTTGGAGATGGGACCCAAGTCTAAACATGAATTCCATTTATGTTTCATATACACCTTAGACACATACTCTGAAGGCAATTTCATGCAGAATATTTTAATAATCCTGTACATGAAACAAAGTTTGTATACACTGAATCATCAGAAAGCAATGACGTCACTATCTCAGTCACCAACCTTTTGGAGTATTTTGTATTTCAGATAGGGGATGCTCAACCTGTACAAATGCAGTCAGAACTCTATTACTGCATTTATCTCCTAATGAGGGAATTTTCTCAAAATGAGTTTAGGGGAGGATGGCACACAAAAGACCACTGTCAACACACATAAATATTTTACAAGAGTCACAACATTTCTAAGGAAGTCACACAAAGACCTGAGTACCCTCAATAACAGAACCACTACTATGTGGATGGTTCCTTTAAGTAAGGATCCTTTAACCACTATCCATAGATATACACTAAGTTCCCAATTATAACTGCCTTACTGAACAAGCATCTTGCTTAGACCTTACAATGCCTCAGAAAATATGACAGTGGCACTGTCTACCACAAGCTGTTAATGAGTCTGCCTCCAAAGTGCACTGAATGAAGCTATACAGAGACAGCCTTGGGGGAAGGGAAAGCGGAAATAAAAATACAGAATTTAAAAGAAGACATGCTTACAAATGTCAGATTCAAAATACATAAGAGAACAGTTGGGAAATACATTCAGTACATATATTCTCTAGATTTGATTACAGCTTCAAATGAAATGTCAGACTTACAGGAAGAAAGCTGAATAAAACCTTCTTCCCAACCCCAACACAATAAAAAAAATCCAAAAATGCAAAATTTCAAATTGCATTCCATTTCCCATATTCAATTTGTTTAAGAAATCATTGCATTCTGCCCATTTTTTATCTAAACATATATATAGATATAGGAACACCTACTTCTTCTCCCAGTACATGTGGCTAACAAAGGAATTATACAAAAGCTGTAAGATCCCACTGCCAGCAAGGTCAATAAGGTAAAATCGCAGTGGCTTCTTGAATCTGTCGATGGTGTTAGAGTAGCGTTGGTGAAAATATAAGGAGAAAAGTCAGTTTCTGTGCAACTGCGAAGTCCTCCTGGTATAGTCATTTAAAATGATCAAAGCAAGCTCAAAGCCCGAAAGACTGCAGCCATGTTCACCCGCTCTCTCTCGTTTTCCCCCCACGCTTGCTCTTGGTGAATTAGGGTGGAAAAAAAAGATTGTAAGCTTCAAGGCAGGAGACAAAACAGATTAAGCCAACTAGCAAATCGGGCTAAGAAAGAGTCGTCAATTGGATACTGAATCGGAAAAGGAGACCTCCACATTTCTTTGTTAGGCAGACAAGACCTTTCCCCCTTTGTTAAGAGCACGGAATAGAAACGAAGAGAGCATTTACAACCTCCTTAGGTGATCCAGGCACGGTAGTAAAACCAAACAGCAAAAAAAGCATCCGAACAAAAAAAGAAAACACCCCCAACATGGCTGTCAGTGCCAAGCCAATCTGTTTGTAAGAGAAATGCATGCTACAAAATTTAAATATGCGGAATTTTTTTTTGAAGAACACATGGGAGAAGATGCATTTTTTCAATGAAAGGGGAAACACAGAAAAGTGATTCTTAAGCCAGTGCTGCTGATGCTTGCCTCCCTAACTCAACATGGTTTAACATAATATCCCTCCTCCTCAAAAAGGATTTAGGCTTAATGTGTGCTACCATTGATACTCCTACATCCCCCCCTCTATATATATAGGCAATAATAAAATTGGCAACAATTACCAAGGCCTACTTAAGCATTTGGATTTTTGTACTCGAATAGTATACTTACAAGCATTTCTCAAAGCTTGTAAGCAGGAACTTATAAATACTTAACCAAAGAAGTATATTTCTTCTATTTTGTACAGAAAGACATATTACAGTACATATAATGAAAATGAATATAACTGATGTGTCACCTGTTCCGGAGATTAAAAAGGTACTTACGTGCAACTCATATTAATTAGGTCTCTGGAAAGCATAATTATTTTCTAGTTATTATAATCTACCCATTAGTTATGAGACAATCTCCAGGAAAATGACAGTCACAATTTCATTAGTCGAATAAACACCAATCAATTTTGTTTTTACTCATCTAGTCACAAAAACAAATATTGGATACCCCGAAGTAACTTACAATTATTGCTGCAAGTACTTTGGTCGCTTTGAGTGCTACTGATGGAAGAGATGCTAGAGCTTCTTCGAACTTCTGATCCTTTGATGGGCACTTTCGATTTAGGAATCAGTTTACCAGGACTAGCCAAAGATCCTGGGGTGGATTTCAGAGAGGCATGCTTTCCCTTAAAAGTTTCTACTCCTGCCAGCATAAAAAGGGAACAAAGTCATGAAAAATACTGCCATATAAAAAATAGTATGGTCTAAATGATTACATTAAATGTAGCCTTCCTTTTTTGCCCCACTGGATAATAATAATCTAGAAAATGTTATTACTACACTTGCAAAAAAAACAAAAAACCCTGGACTTACATCAGAATGGTCAGTTGGCCATACCCATGATGAACAGTGACTTCTGGTCCCACTTTGAGCAAAGTCAACAATATTTCAGAGTTTGCAGGAAACTCTGAATTATCCCATAGATTTGCGAAAGTCTGTACAGTAGGATCAGGTCTGATTTGCCTTGATCTGCTGTCCATACCCACCGGTACCTTCAGCCTCTCCCTACACTCATCACCACAGGGAAAGGGGATGGATTGTGTCCATGTTGTTGCTAACACTACTCCTAAGCAACCAAGGAATTCTCTCTGAAATTCTAGCCATTGTGGGTGCCACTGCTGAAACCACAACAGGGAATCTCCATGACAGCAAGAAGGAGAGGAGATCACTCCCCTCTTCTTCATAGCCATACTGGTACCCCATTGTGATTTAATCAGGGGTGCCTACAACAGCCAGGAGCTTGGATGCAGCTCTGTGACTAGCTAGGAATAATGGCCACCAAGGAGGTGATTCCTGGGCCATCTGAATTATGGTCCCAGATCCAAGTTATTTTGCCTAGTTTAGAAAACTCCCAAGAAGCAATGTATAAATCCCAGATGCTGAAATAAGTAAGTCTGCAATTCTTTAATATTGCTTGTTCTAAATGGATGCCATCATATTCTAGCTTTTCGACAGGAAGCCCAGGTTGACAGGCATTGATGCATTTTTATATCTGTAAATATCCTGTGAGATTGGCTAGGAGGAAATTAATTTCATCCAATACAGAATTCCGAATCTATCACACAAGGCAGGTAAATAGCAAGTACACTAGGATAATACAGACTTGGGCTGGGGCTGATCACATGACCATTTTTCTGTGTTCTCCTGTGGGAGACTATTTCCACAAAAATCCATTAATGAACTTCTTTCCCACTACTATTCTGCTAGGATATTCTTTTCATAGACACATTCTCTCTCTCTCTCTCTCTCTCTCTCTCTCTCTCTCTCTCTCACACACACACACACACACACACACACACACATTCCGTGAGAGAAAGAGAGAGTTTACAAGAAGGGGTGGGAAAATATCTTTGAGGAGGTACTGAATAGGAGTCCGTATGCTGTGTGTGATAACCCTTTACTACAAATAAACACCGTAAAAGCCTAGGTTAGTTCCAAAGGAGGAAAAGGAAAGGGAGCAATCCTGAATGGGTAGGATTTTCAGAAACAAACTTTATTGTAGTGGGAGAAGAACCTAGTGCAATAAAGTCCTGAAATCTCTCAATGCAAGTGCTCTAGCTTCTATTCCAATACACGAATGAACGAACGAATGAACAGCAACAAACAGTGAGCAGGGGCTCTAAGTAGATGATCTCCAAAGGTAATTCCAATTTCTGCAATTATAGGATACAGGAAAATAGGAATTATTGTCTTTGATAACTTGAGCATTTTCAAAAAACACCAGCTGCCAGTTCTTGTTTTTAAAACAGCTGATAAAATGCTTTGTTCTATGTTTGACATAATTGCAACAAAGACAACATTTTGGCAAAAACCATTTTAAAGTCTACTGAAAAGCAATGAAGACATCATTCTCCTCCACACTAGGTGGCACTACAGGATAGCACAGCAACGTAAATAGCTTTGCAGTTAAAACCTGCTCTTATTAGCTAGCTCTGAGTGCTTCCAGATTGGCCTAAAGAAGCATTAGTTTTCATGATAAAGCTCCCTGGGCTTTGCCAGATGTTGTCTCCTTCCCGCTCACTTATTCCTTTCTGTGTGTCTGCATGTGTTGTTGCTGGCAGGAATTGCCTGGATCTGAACTAGGGCTCTTTTCAAAGTTTTGTTTTTTTAAATACTAGGGATATGATTCGCTGTAGTAATACTAAGGTAATTTTCTCCTTTATTCTTTTCCCCCTTAAACCTTTACAGTATAAAAGAGTAATTTCAAAGTTGACTGATGCACCATAAAGAAGGAAGGAAGGAAGGAAGGAAGGAAGGAAGGAAGGAAGGAAGGAAGGAAGGAAGGAAGGAAGGAAGGAAGGAAGGAAGGAAGGAAGGGGAAAAAAGGAAGGAAGAAGTAGGAGACTTTTTGTCCTGCTTCAGAATTTTTTAAAAAATCACTTGGAAATGGGAACGTTTCAAGTGTTGCTGAACACTGCCAGAAAATAGTCTGGAACTTTAGATTTTTTAAAAATGGGAATTACAAACATTGCAGTCTTAACATATTTGTTATATCTGGAGGAGTCCCATCAGTGTACAACCCAACTGAGTTTCTGCAAGTGAACTAGAATCAGATTTGTTAACAGTGAACACTGATATCTGAACACTCATTTTTTTCTGGGAAGGAAGCTTTTCTGACCAGGCAAGACTTGAACAACTAACTAACTGATACTGTGAAAGTTTTAATTCAGGGATAGGAAACGTGTGAAATTGCAGCGACCTTTCTACACAAAGCCTCAGGTTTCTTCACCAGTCCAGTAACCTCTGCAGAGATGCACAATCATCCTATTTTAAATGGATGATTGAATTTTAAAATATTTTAAAATATTTTATTTGTTATTATGCGGATATTTTAAACCTTCCACATACGATGTATTGTAATAATATGTTTACATTTAATTTCTATGTTAATATTTGAATAATTGAAACTTCCAATTTAAGAGGTATAATTTCTTGTGTTTTCACTAGTCGCTGGATCCTGCTTTGCATCTCTGACCTGGGAGAAAGTTTGTATATAAATGTAAGAAACAAGCATTAAATCTGCATGTAGTGACTAGCTAAAACAGTACAGCACAGTGAATGCGTAATCACATTTGTATATCTATTTAAAATGTATACACAGAGAAATTACATTCTGGAACTGGTGTCTGGCAAAGGAAAGAGATGTTTAAAACATTCCTCACACACTATTTTTCCTAAAATATATCTTCCATGATGTTTCTGTTTTTTTCCCCCAGGAATAAAGCTCTGCACAGGAAAAGTGCTACAGGCGTGTTATTCAAGAGAATTGAGGCCCCTTCTACACTGCCATATAAAATCTGATTATCTGCTTTGAATTGGATTATATGGCACTGTAGACTCACATAATCTAGGTCAAAACAAGTAATGTTGATTATCTGCTTTAATACTATGGATTATATGGCAGTGTAGAAAGGGGCCTGACTTCCAGGTCAACAGGAAAGTAAATACAATTTTATAAAAACAAAATAAATCATGCAGCTTCATTTAAGCCAGTGTTTCCCAAAGTTTGGTTTTTCCAAATGTTTTGGACTTTAGCTCTCAAAATTCTTAACTGTTTGCTAAGCTTGCTGGGGCTTCTGGGAGTTGAAGGTCAAATAATAATAATAATAATCTTCATATATATTCCGCCACCATCTCCCAAAAGGGACTCGGGGCAGCTTACAAGGCACAACAAGGGTAGTATATAATATAAACAGTATATGAGTATAAAAACAATATCACATACAAGTTATAAAAACAACCACTATTGATACATCAAATACAATAAAAACACAGTTTTAAAAATGCAGATCATTTGTAGTCAAAACTGCCTTCAAATCACAAGTAAAGTGCCAAAGTGACAGCTTCATATGGGTCCATTTCAACCTATTTGAAGGCAAAATCCTGCTGAAAAATCCTTGTTTTTCGGCTGGATCGGTAGGAGTCAAGATGGGGGCTAAACTAATCTCTTTTGGGAGGGTATTCCAGAACTGGGGAACCACCACAGAGAAGGCTCTCTCTTTTATCTCCACCAACCATGTTTGAGATGGTGGTGGAACTGAGAGAAGGACCTTCCCTGCTGATCTCAAAGCCCGCACCGGTCCATAAAAAGAGATGCAGTCTCAAAGATGGGTTGGGCCCGAAGCGTATAGGGCTTTGTAGGAAATAACCTGCACCTTGAATTGAGCCCGGAAAATTGTCGGAAACCAGTGGAGCTGCTTGAGTAGGGGCATAGTATGTTCCCTAATGCTAGCTCCAGTGTAATCTGGCAGCTAGCCTTTGTACTAACTGCAGTTTCCAAACCGTCTTCAAAGGCAGCCCCATGCAGAGTGCATTACAGTAGACCATTCTAGATGTGATTAAGGCAGAAGAAGTTGGAGGACCAACGTTTGGGAAACAATGATCAGAAATTTTACTTTTTTAAACAACAACAATCCTATAACCACATATTGTTTGTGCAACACCCTAGAAATTGACATGCAACTCCTGAACTACGTATATTCCAGATGAGCTTCTATCATTCCCAGATATATAGTCATTGCTTGTATTTGCTTGGAAAGTGACAGCAAATTACAGCACACCAAGAGGATCTCTTCTTCTTCTTCGTCTTCTTCTTCTTCTTCTTCTCCTTCTTCTTTTCTTCTTAGGCAATCAATCGTTGGCTGAGTAGGATAGTCTTCCAGGATCAGAATTATTGTGGATCCGAAGATGGCTGTGGAGCCCTATTCTTGATCTGCATCTTCTTCCGCAGTGAGGGCATTAGTTTCCAGGTGGAAGGCGGTCTCAGTCGGGGTTGGCTTGACGTGCCTTCCTCTTGGCACATTTCTCTCTTTCACCCTCCATTCGTGCCTCTTCAAATTCTGCAGCACTGCTGGTCACAGCTGACCTTTAGCTGGAGCGCTCAAGGGGCAGGCCTTCCCAGTTCTCAGTGTCTATGCCAGAGTTTTTAAGGTTGGCATTGAGCCCATCTTTAAATCTCTTTTCCTGTCCACCCACATTCCGTTTTCCGTTCTTGAGTTTGGAGTAGAGCAACTGCTTTGGGAGACGGTGGTCGGGCATCCGGACAAGGTAACCAAGAGAATACCAGGTTGAGAAAAACTCAGTAAATCTGTAAATATAACGGCTAGGATTTGTGTATACTATATGGTGCTGTAGGAAAGAGAGCCTTTCTTATCCAGCAATGCAAGAAAGGTTTACCTTTTAATCTAGGAGTGACAATCATGCAACCTTCTAGATATTGTTCAGTTGCAATTCCCCCTATTCCTCACTATTAGCTATTTTTGCTAGGCCTACTGGGAGCTGCCATCCACCAATATCTATATGTTTACACTACCTTATTTCCCCACCTGCCAGATATACTCACAACAAAACCTGCAGACAAAGCCTGTCTCAGAGCCATAAGATATACAGAGCAGTAAAATATATCTAAAGAAAACAGTTCTAAGAAAAACCTAGTTTCAGACCTTGGAAATGCTATTTTGAACAATAGTTCCCATAAATTTCCAACCAACATGGCCACTGGACAAAATGGCTAGGAAATTCTTGGAGTTGAAAGCCAAAGGGGTTTTTCTTTAGGGCTATACCATTCATACATGGTTAAAGTGGCGTTCAATGCTGGAAGAGTACACAGGATCACTAGACTGAACACAACATGGTTTCCTGTATTTGTGACAGCATCATCAACTATTTGTCCTCTAATCATTATTCTTGAAACGTTTACTATTATTGCAATGAATCGTCATGGTTCAATAAAAAATGCTAAAAGATTGAACCCTTAAAGGTTTGCACTGAAATGTGATATCTTAACAAGCATCCTGTTTCCAAGCAATAATGTTTGGAGACTGACTGAAGTTACTGGTTTAGACATGGATGTGGACTCAGCTATAACCTTGGCCTAGTCATGTCCTCTAAGTCAAGCTACCCTGTAGGGATCTTGTGTGGATGAAGCAGTGAAGAACACAGCTCTTTGGAAGAAAGACAGGATGCATCTGTTACTGCTTCAAATCAGGACCGATAAGTACTATTAGTTTGATAACACTATGTCCATGGTTTGAAAGTGCTGTTTCTGTTTAATTGTGTGGTACTTACTTTGAAAGTAGTTGTTATACTCCGGAAACTTCATTTTTTGTGGATGATACAAACTATGTTGAATTTGTTTAGGCTCCATGAGATATTCATTTGAAAATCTATAGCCAAATGTGCTGCAGGATGCCCCACAAAAACAGTTTTTGTAGTTTAATAAACTTTCCCATATTTTTATTATAGAACCAATTAGGAAATTACATTTATAACCCACGAACAAAAATTATATTACATTCTGGAACCAAAGTCCCATGGATATTAAGGGCCCAAAGTATTTTTTCTTATTTTAGGAGATCCTGGGTTTTTAAAGTCCTCTTTGTGCAAACAGACAAATTAAAATCGAGCTTATTGGGGCAGAGGGTGAGACTGATGAGCCTGCTTAGCTTCTGAGCCTATTAAGTGCTTCCCACTGCTTGGAACCTCAATCAAAAGGATTTGCCATCAGATTTCACTGAAGACACAAAAATCCATTAATGAACTTCCCTATATCCATCTTTTTGTAAAATTTCCATTTCAAAACTGAAACTCAGGAACAATTATGTAGTTGTGCTCCTAACAACAACAAACCTTTATTTATACCCCGCTAACATCTCCCGAAGGACTCGGTTCGGCTTACAAGAGGCCGAGGCCCAACACATCAATAAAACAACAGCATAACAAATACAACAAGAAATAAACTCCTAAAACAAGCAATAAAAATTAAAACAATAGCAATAAACATTAGACAATAACACCATGACACATTTAAAACTAAGGCCAAATATAATGATTAAAAAATTTAAAAATGCTGGGCATGACAGGTGAAATGGATAGGTTTTTGGAGATAGGTGCGGTGTGCAGACATAATGTTGCATTCCTTTATTGTGTGATCATTTTATTATAGGGACATGGGGTCAATTACTATGTTTCCACCAATAAAATTAGGAACTGCAAGGAGAAAGGCAGTCATTTTGAAAGCTAATCTACAGAAAACAGAGAATTGATCTGAAACTAGATCATGAATGAAAGGTTGGTTTCGGGAGAGTCCTTGCCAATTTCATATCCTTCAACATGTCATATGACAACCAGGATATATGTAACCAATAACATTGGCGGGTGGACAAAATGGCAAAAGTTGTTACTCTGGAACATCACACAAACTAGGAGTAGCTACAGCAGTTTGCTTTTACCTGTGTCTACTGAGAAGGGCAAAACTCTGCCTGCTCTTCTCTCCCAACACTGAGTTAAATTACTGCAAACTACTTTTGCACTTTGAACTCCTTTTGCAGCAATATAGATAAGCTGAGGAAAAAGTGGGAGAATGAGAAGACAAAGAAACAGGACCAATTTAAAAGTAATTGATAAAAGCGAAATGACAGAAATTAATCAGGATTGTCTCTGGTAAATGGGGACCATTGAAAGGTGTGCCATTTTGAAGTAGAAATGCCAATGGATTTCTTATTTATAGGGCTTCAAAATGTACTGAATGACCTCCAACATTTTCTTTTCTTTTTTCATAATTTTTTATTAAATGGTTTTCTTATTATACAAATAAAACAGGGGGAGATCGAGCGGGGTATTGGAGGAAGGAGGGGAGGAAGGGCATGGCGAAGGTGTAGAAGTTTACCTACTTAGGAAAAACATCGAAGAGGAAAATTAGGGCCTGGGAAGGGTGGGGGTGAGGGAAGGGTAGTGAGAGGGGTAAGGTCATGACTTTCCATCCTACTTCTCCACGTGATCCACAAAACGCAGATTAGTTCTGTACAGATACTGAACTAGATTCCTTTCTGTATCTTTGGCTTCTCTCCAATTCGTAATTTAACTTGCTCTGTTTCCTAATTCCAGCTGGTATTTAATTTCCCAACTGTAGTTGTCACCCTTTTTTCATGTAATCCTCTTTGATAGTCAGGTATTCGTCAAAGTGTTTCCAATCAGTTCTCTTGATAGGTTTTCCTTTTGAATCTTTGAGATAAAAAATCAGAGTATCCATATCTCTTATTTCACTAGCCTTGCTTAGCCAATCTTTTTTAGATGGAACCTCTTTCAATTTCCACTTTTTTGCATATGCCATTCTGGCCACCGTCATCAAGTATGTAAACAAAATGTCTTTGTTCTGATTGAGCTCGATATCCTCATCAGTTATCCCTAGTAAGAAGTATTCTGGCTTCTTCTGAATCTTTATCTTTAGTATTTTTAAAGGATTTTTAGTATCAATTGCCAATATAGTCTTGCTTTGGTGCATGTCCACCATAGGTAGTAAAATGTGCCTGTATGTAATTCACACTTCCAGCATTTGTTTTGTACATGCTTATACATTAATCCCAATTTTTGTGGTGTCATGTACCACCTGAAAAACATTTTAAACCAATTTTCTTTCAGGTCTGTTGAGTAGGTGTATCTAATCTTTTTGAGCCAGATCTGTTCCCATTCATTAAACTTTATAGATCTTCCTATGTTGGCCGCCCACTTGGCCATGCGTTCTTTCACTGACTCTGCTTCCATAGCCCATTTGAGTAGTAAGTTATAGATATTTGTTATGGTTTTCTTTTCTTTTAGTATGAACCGGTCCCAGAAATTGTCCTTTTTGGTGAAGTCGAGGACTTTGTTCTTGTTAAAGTATTCTTTTAATTGAAAATGCTGTAGCAAGGAAAGAGTCTTGAATTGTTGTGTTAATTCATTACAGCCTGAGTATCCTTTATCCAAAATACTTGGGACCAAAAGTATTTTGGATCTTCCCTACAGGTAAGGGCAAGATTCTACCCACTTCTGCCCACTTTGAATTCCAGGTTACAGACACTGAAGTTGGAGACAAGTAAGGGAAACAGGAGGAAGAAAGAGGAAAAGGCAGCTGAAAAGGAGGGAGCCAACAAATGATTATTCTGGATTCTTCTTGCTCAATTTGGATAGTTGGAGCACCTACATTGTTCCAGATCATGGCTGTCTGACCTTGGTTTATACCAAGATTCACCAACTTCCTAAAGAAAGCAGTGCCAAAAACTCCTCATTGTCAGTTACCAGAGAAGAAACTGGCAGCACCATATTAAGCCAGTGAAACAGAAATGGCAATGTACCAAAATGTTACTACAAAGATTAATAAGGACCTTTCAAATAACCCCCTCTGACCAGGCTGGATTTCTATAGCTAGTGGTGGCACATCCAGAGATCTGGATAAGAGCCAAATGCAAACCAGCTCCAGCTGCTAAGTGTATCAGTCCACGCGTAAACAAGATGAGTATAACTGCTCCAAGCATTACATTCAAGGCCAACAGCCTTCTCTCTCACCTCTACCAGTAGAAAGGAGATTTATCTGAAAGTGGACACATATTGCAAATAATAAATTTACTCTTATAGTTCTTGAGGCTTAAAAGCTCACAGGTTAATATGCTTACCTTCACTATGTAACATATTAAATGCATGAAATAATTAAGTCTCATCTTTTTAAGCAAACAAAAATCATGTTCAAATCACAAGGGAGCTTGTAATTTTTTCTAAAGCACAAACCCCAAATAGAAAAATTATTTTATGTCTGCATGTGTATAAACATGGACTGTTTCTCATCATAAAGAGGATGGGAACAACAGGCCAATTAAAACAGGTTTTTCTGGCTAAGAAGTCATTAGCATGCTTTTATAATGATGGCATTCTTTTAAAGTTAACTTTTCAAGTCCAGACTAACTTTACAGTCAAAAGCCAGGGAGAGGGAGCAATATTTATTCTGAGCCTATATAGAGGTGGTTGCAGCAGGATATCTAGAATTTTATTCAAAAAGAAAGGATGAATCACAGTCCATTTTCCAACTGTTAAGTCCCAATTAAGCAAACAGTAGAGACAGTAGTTTTCCACATCTGAAAAACAAGAGTGTCTTCAAACTGGAACTCAGTGACAATGCTGGATCCGAGAGCTAGCAGGTTGTAGTGGTTTGAGCGTTGGGCTACAACTTTGGAAACAAGCGTTCAAATTCCTGCTCAGCTATGGAAACCACATTATCTCAACCTCAAGGGAAGGCAAAAGCGAACCCTCTTTTCAACAAATCTTGCCAAAAAACAGAAACAACTTGAAGGCACATAGCAACAATAAGAATACTCCAAAGCTATTTGGAGTCACAGAGGCATATCATCCTGGTCCCTATGCAGTGAATAAGTTGAGTGAGTGAGGTGTGTTACAAAGTCTTCCGCAAATAAGTAACTAGGAACCAGAACCATCATCTGCATCAGAAATAACTTCAGAACTGTGACTCAGTTTTAGATGATATTCCATCCATGGGTGGCCTTAGCTAGGAAAGTAAATAATTCTGCAGGAGATAGTGAGGTGTGGCTTAGTGCTGCCCACGGGCATGAGGAAAACCAGGTTCAAATGGTTGAAAGCAGTCTCACTGGGTGGCCTTCAACTAGTAAACAGTTTCTCAGAAGCAGCACCCCTACCAAAAACTTTTAGAGTAAAGGCAGAGAAATGTCATTACCCAACATTTATAAGTCACTTAAAGCAGCAATATACATCTCCTAGTTTCTAGTCAAGCAGTACTCTCTGACTATAGGAGAAAAAAGGAAGAGAAAGAAGTCTGTTAATAACTCAGTCTCTAAAGAGGAACTGGACAGGCATGGTGATTGAGAATTTCTAGTCATCACATGGCAACTATCCTTATATATTGTACATTTCTGATTAACCTGTTCCACAGGTAAAGTCCAAAACATATTTCAAAAAAAAAGTAGCACTTTACTTTTAAAAACATAGTGCCGTCTTGCTTCCAAACAGATTCAAGCCTGAAGAACAACTAACCTCTGCCCCTATACATACCAAGACTTTTTGAAAGTTATTATTCTCTCTGCAGCAGAAACTACAATTGGGGCCAAGGAAGCTTTATTTGGAGATAAGACCCAGATGGTGGTTTAATGTTGGGCTATGGCTGTGGAGATCAGAATTTCAATCCCCACTCAAGTCATGGAAACCCACTGGGTGATCTTGGATGAGTCACATACTCGGCCTCAGGGGAAGGCAAAGTCAAGTCCCTCTAAGTCCATTTCATCATGCCAAGAAAACATCATAACAGATTTGACTTAGGGATGCCAAAAGTCATAAATGATTTAAAATTCCAAAACAGCAAGGTTCCCTCATTGGGCATGAAGAGTAGTTGTGTGTGTGCTTGCATTTCAGAAGGGAAGGGAGGTGTCTTACTATAACTATGACTCAGAGGGAAAGGGTTATGTTCTTTTCCCACTTCATAACCATAGCTCTAATTGAGGGTCTTCACAATTGTATTTTAGACATAATAAATACATGCATGCATTTAAGATACATAGGATGCAGCAGGATGTTCATTTTTGTACCAACTATATAGGCTACCTGTCTCTAGTCATCTCTTTGTTCAACCCAAAAAGTAAATTTTGAACTACAAAGGCCTTAAATGGTTTGGGACTTGATTTCCAAAAGGACCCCCTTACGGCATAATGCCATTTTTCTCACAGAGTCCTCAGCTATTAAGATAACAATGCATGCGCTACTTTTCTGTGGAAGTTATCCCACAACTGTGCTCCATATGCCCATATCCATATAGTTCTTTCTTTGTTGACATTTAGAAAGTCAATTAGACTTTCTCTTTACATGTGTCTTCTGAGCACTTCTGAATATTTTGATTACTCTGAACTTTATTTTATTGTTTCCATCCTTTTTGTGTATGCTTCTCTGATCTCTTTAGGAAGTGAGAACAAGATACATATGTGTTCATATGGATAAACATGCACATATAGTCTGAACCGGTAAGCCCAGTCATGCCTTAGTGTACAATCCTTTTATGAAATAATTTGCCAGGCTCTTTCACTGGTTGATTGCATGGGGGAGAGAGTATATCACTTACATCGTCATACACTGAGCTACCCATAGATTGCATCAGTGTTTTCAAAACCAGTCTAATTGGATGTACGATCTCTTGACCTATCCACTTTGTGGGGTCTTAGCACTTTTGAGAAATATGCCATGGTAAGACGCAGAAGGCACAGCAAGCAAGTCTGGAGCCAAACAGCAGAGAATCTTCTGTTTTTCTGAGTGGTGGACCAATTTTTTCATAATTTGTTTCCAAGTTCTGCTTTGTGTGTATGGAATAGGGCTGAGTGGTTATAAAACCGGATAATGACAAGTAATGTTGAGTAGATGTTTGATTTCCAGTAGTAAAAGTTACATAATTTTCAGTCAAAACACTAGCTTAGACTAAACAGATCCCCAATGGATGTTTGCATCGACAATAGTTTACACCATATTCCCAGACTTAATGTACATGTATGGTCTGAGGTCAACCTGCAGCAAGGATTTAGCCTAGACATTCATTTCAAAATAATGTTAGTTGTAACATAATATCATAGCACATTCCACATTAACAAAAGTGTTTCTCACCAGGATGTGATGATCGAACTGCTCTTTGAGAGGATGGAGCTTTAGTTACAAGAGTATTTTTACTCTCACTTCCCCTCCTGGAGTGGAATGCAATCTTGGACAGTGCTCTGCTCCTTGGGGTGATATCCTTAGATATAGTCTGACCTTGTGCTATGTCTGCTTTAGGCACAGAAACCTATATTATTCGTCATGTAGAAAAACAAAAACAAGAGATGTGAATCAGACTACACCAGAAGTCCATAAGTTTTATATATTCTTAATGTTACTATAATGCACAAAATTAAAGACACAATCTGCTGAAAAAGAATGGGATCATATGTGAACTGAACATGCAACCCATGTATAACATCAGGTGAACATTTGTTTTAATTATAAACACCCACATGCTCTTATTTAAGAATACAGGGCAGCTATGTTCATAAGGTTACAGATAGCACCCTGTTCTTAAATTTATTTTTGATTTGGAGACTAACAAACCTGTTCTGGATATGAACTATCTATAATGTTGAAATACACAATGACTACTAAACTTAAATGTATACAGAAAAGGAACAGAGTTAAATAGATATGACAATGTCTTTTTCAGGTCTTGAAACCTTCTGGTTCACAGGACAGACTGAATCTACACAGCACTAGACCATCCCAAGTAAGGAAGGCTCTCTGCTCAGTAGCAGAAGGCATGTATTACATATAGAATAACTGAATTATAGAGAACCAGAAGGAACCACAAGGTTCATATAGTCCAGTGGTTCTCAACCTGTGGGTCCCCAGATGTTTTGGCTTTCAACTCCTAGAAATCCTTACAGCTGGTAAACTGGCTGGGATTTCTGGGAGTTGTAGGCCAAAATACCTGGCAACTCACAGGTTGAAAACCACTGATCTAGTCCAACCTCCTGCCATGCAGGAATATACAGCTAAAACATTTCAAAGAGATGACTATCCAAATTATGTTTAAGACACTCCAAAGAAGATTTTTATAATACACAAGGTTCAACAGTATTTTCAGATAACAGGACTTGAACTTGAGCCTGAGATTCTAGGGAGACAATGGTAGCAGCATGCAGTCTGACTGCATATAACAACTTCATCTGTAAACAGCCTTAGGCTGGAATTTTTGGTTCCTTATCTTTTATATGATTCAACTTTTCCCTATAAGATATGCACCAAATTGAGAATACCATGAAGCCAAGACAGATTTCTTATCATAGTAATAGTCAATACATCCTAAAAATTCTGTGTCATATTCTTATTCAACAAATATGTTTTCAAGTACATAATATAGTTTTAAGTAAACATTAGTAAAAAAACCAGAGTGGTAAAGTGGCTCCAGGAGACCAAGGTTTGACCAGGGCTCAGCCACGGAAACATTCTGGGTGATCTTAGGCAAGGCTCTTAGGCTACTTCTACACTGACATATGACATCCAGATTATCATCTTTGAACTGGATTATATGGCAGTGTAGAAGGGGTCTTAGTGTTGGAGGACAGTAATGGCAACCCCCTACCAAACAAATCTTGCCAAGAAAACATGATTGTTTCACCTTGAGGATACCATAAATTGGAAGTACCTGGAAGGTACACAGTAATAACATTGGTGGTATAATTGGTGAAGATGGTTTTCCCTGGCTAAAGGTGGGGAACAGAAGAAGCGTATATTTCACAAGCCATATATAACGTAGATCAAACGATAATCTTGGCAGGGGAGACAATCGATCCCACCACTACCACCAGTATAACGTAAATTAGCGTTGACCTTTCTGACTTTGGCAAGGGGGAAGACTTTTCAATCCCACCTCTGCCACCAAAGCAAGGGATGATATAGTATTATAAATGACCGATGTTATTGGTAGGTATGGCTGCCACCACCTCAGCTTTATTGGCCTGAGGAACCAAAGGTGTGAATGTGTTGTAGGTAAGGTGTGTTTGCCCTTGACTCTTCTGTAGCTTCTTCACTGGCTGACTGAACTTTAAAAGGGTTTGACAGACTTGGTTCTGAGGAGATTGATAGACTGAGGCATACACCAGTTAAAAGTGAACTAAGAAAGGTTTATTGAACTTTAAACAAACATCAACTCATATAACAAGCGGTACAGAAGCGTAATTCAGTTGTAGAGACTTAGTTACTTAAACAAGTAGTTCCACTGACAGTAAAGCTTTTATAACTGTGCATTTCCTTAAACACACTGCTCTATCCTTAGAAACAGTATCACTGGAGAACAGACCCCTATCAGTCTCACACACTGGGCAATAAGCTCCCTTATACTATCCCTAAGTATAAGGAGACAAGTCTTTCTGTTACTGATCCTCTCAATACAGTAACCCTAGCCCTTGCCTGCTACTTATTCCCTATTCTTAAGGCTCACTTTAAAGCTTTCTTTCCCTGTCCGATTCCTACTTTAGCTTCCTATCTTAAAATCCCATCCTTCTGTGTCTGATGTCAAGACACTTCTCTCTCTGTCAAAAGCTGACAGCCTGTTTCCCTCTCTCAACTGACTCCTCCCCTAATTGCTCCAACCAATCAGGAGTCGGCTTGACTCCTCCTCCTGCTTCTGCTTGTCTTTCCAAGATGACAACTACTGACATTCAGGCTCCGGCCTGGTCGCCTTAAAGGTAGATTTCATCACATCATACCACTAGGATAGAAGCTATCACTATAGAGAAAGAACAATCACCATTGGCCACCTAATCTGCAAATATCTGTTTAAGGTTTTTACTTTTATCAAATTCCAATACAAACATACATTTTTGAAAAACACAGTATATTTTAGTCATAAATATGCATTCACTGGAATATGCTTGCAAAATTTTAAGTTTTTTTTATTTTTCAAGATAGTTAACAGGCTTTATTTCTGACTTGAAGAAATGGGCTGTGGGTCTGTTAAGAGCTTTCATTGAAATCAGTATTTGTGTAATACTTTAATTACGTGAAAGAAGATAATTTTTCAAACACTGTAACTAGTAACTGTCCTATAAGTAGTTTGATACAACATTTCCACATGCTGTTTCCTCTTTTGGTGAAACAAGGTTTCCAGTGCTAGACTGTCAAGTATTTTAGCCTAGATAATGTTGAACAGAAAAGTATTTTGGCAGCTATATGGATACATATCCAAGTTGTATTGATAGCGGTATTCAAACAGACTAAATCCAGCTATGCAGGGATTTACAGTTCAGATTACAGCATTAAATGTGAGCTGTATTTTCTTGACTTAGACTTTCATCAAACAGACATATCAAAAGTTCACAGGTTGCACCCAGGCGTTAATTTCCCATTGCAAAGATGCTGAAGAAAAGTGGTAGAGAGAAAACGGTCTGTCTCAAAGAGGACACACCAAGCAGCATGAGAGTTTCATACCGCAGATTTTGTTTTGGATAATGCCACCCAAGATGATGAATGTATTTATCTGCTATTTGGAGTACAAGCAGCAAACAAGTAGCTTCATGTAGTTTGTAGTCTTCAGGTTACTAAGATATGTTCAATATTGGTAATACATTTAATGTTAGTTTTTTTTCCTTTGCTCTCAAATCAAAGAAACAATCATTATGTGCTGACAAGCTGAAAAAGCTCCCTGTTTTGTAGCATATTATCAGTGTTTTAAACACATAGCCTGAAGACAAATTCAAATCAAGGTTTTATTTTTATTTCAATCAAGTTTTTTTAAAGTTACCGGACTGCTTGTGTTAAGTACATAAATGCTGTAAACCCTCAATTTACTATTACCACCTGTACACATGCTAACAAAATGTTAAATAAAAATAAAGAGTTTTAAAAAACTTACCAAAGGAAGATATGTAGGTCTAAAAACTTCATTTGGAGTGTCTGGGAGAGAATCTTGTGCTGGAATTCCCAAGCAGTCTTTCTGTTGCTCCTCCTCTTGAAATATGGGAGAACTAATTAAAGCAGTTTCCATTTTGTCGCATGCCATCCCACCCGAGTCCTGGGAGCACGTTACACCCACAGAGCTGCATGCTGAATTAAAACATTTTGCTCTGTCTACCTGTTCCACGTTCTGCTTTAATGCTGTTGTTTTTGGAGCCTTGTGGGAAGTGCTTTCAGAATGAGTTGCAGCATGCAGAGCTTGGCTAGGAAGGTGTTTATTAAGGTGTTGCTTATGGGTCTTATTCAATGGTATTTCTGCTTTTGTGCCTCTATCCAAATCGGGTTTTTTCCTCAGTACTGCAACTGAAGACAGTGGTTGCCTTGGGGAAGAAGATGGGGAGGATGAGGAAGCAATAGACGGTTGAGGAGATCTTTGAGCAGCTTTCAATGGAGTGGTCTCTTTTGATTGAGACACAGGCCTGGACATCACTTTGGGCTTAATGTTTTTAAAGTTTGGTTTTGGAAAGCTCACTATTTCTGCCTTCCTAGCTTTGGTTATGGTAGCTGTAAGGGGAGACCGGTTTGTCGATTTAATGGCAATTCGTTCGCCATTATTTTTGAGTGAACTCGTCCTGATTTGCTCTTTTACCAAGGGGACATTCCTTCCAAAACTAGAAGGTTCATCACCAACGTCTTCTGGCGTGGCAAACACAGCAAAGGTTTCATTTTTTGACCCTGCTGCAGGAGGAGAGCTCAAGTTTTCTTCATTTGTAGGACTAAAAACCACAAAAGTTGTTTGACAATTATGTTCAGGAGGAACAATGGTTTCTAACTTTGGTATATCATTTTGCATCATTCCAGGCATGTTATCATGTCCATCTAGCAAAGCACAATCTCCTTCTAAAATACTGTGTACTTTGGTCAAGAGTCCTTTGTCTTCAAAAAACTCCTGTTCCAAATGTTCATCGAAACTCTGAATTGCAAGTGGGCCCATGCCACTGATGGTTCCAGGTTCAGATGACCATTTGGTTTCATCATGCTCAGGCGTACTATGCATATACTTCCTATACTTATTTTTGTGTACATTAAATTGTCCCAGTTCAGATGACTCCATACAACAAGGTTCAGGCCATTCAGTGTCCTGATTTTCTTGCTCTTTGTGTTGTTCACTGCTTTGTGATACCAAGTCAATATAATTGGTGACCTCTTCTCCTGTTATTGAAAGAGCAGTAGGAAGTACTCTCCTTTCTACATTGTAGGTGCCTGTCATATTGGAGCTGTTGAACGCATTTAGCTTAGGGGATCCAACATGGTGATCATGAGGAACACTTGCACAAGTTTCCCTAGAAGCATATCCTATCTCATGACACTTAGTTCTCATTGTATCCTTCAGATTTATAACTGTAATGAAAGACCCATCTAGACTGGAACATTCCTCTTCTATTTGGGTACAAGCTAATCCAACTTGAAAGTCAGCACTTGCATTCAGTTCCACAGTTCCATCAGGCATTGAATGCATGAAGTCTGCCTGGCAGTAAGGCACAGATTCCTCAGTACTGCAACCCTGGGTGTCTGTTAATGCAGGACTGTCTTTGAGAAGGCTCTCTGGTTCTGAGAAAGTCTGATTCAAGGCATACATGTAAAATGGATCTTTTGGAGAAGTGATATGTGTAGTTTCTACATCTGAAGTCCCCATGCAGATATAGTCACTGGCAATGTTCTGCTGGTCTCGTGCTTCAATGCACTGAGAATACGGAGAAGTGTTTTTTGTCTCACTTCCATCCTTAACTTTAATGTAGTCTTCATCTTCCACATGGTGGTGGCTAACAGTACCTCCATTCACAGCCACTGTGTTGCATACACATTTATTGCCATTTTCATCCTTGATGATTAAAGGAGGCTGCAAGTCCTTTACTTCTGTATCTTCAACATTCATTTTTGATTGTGACTCTAGCTTTTCATTGTACCAATTGGTAGAACTCTCAGGAAGTCTCCTTTTGATTCTTCAAGTATCTCTTCAATTTTCAATCTTAATTCATTATTCTTGATTGTAGCATTTTCAGGAATAGCCCCAACTCTGATCTAGAAAGGGACACATTGGAAAATCAATCAAGATTCATGTGACAAAGTATTGGAGATTTTTACTGGGACTTCCAGTAATCATTACATGATTATACAGCAAGAATACTTTATGTGAAAAAATGGAAAGCTAAAGAACTACCCTCAAAAGAAAGCTATATTATAAAAGGTATTAAACTGGCAGAAATAAATAAGTTCTCTTGTTTGACAAAGAAGAAGTCAGTTGACCTTTTTTTTTTCAAAGAAAGGGAACAATTTGTATTATTCATGAAGAAAAAAATAAAATGTGAAAATGAAGATTATGTAAAATATTGAGATTGCAAGAAATAATAGAGAAATTATTTAAAATTAAAAATTAGCAATATGATAACAATTTGATCATATGTCTTTAATGTGGGAAGTCAATTTCAAATTTTTAGTTTTTTATTTCATGCCTATTATTTTTAGATATGGAGAGTGGGAATTAGTTATAATGGGTGTACTGGTAGTGCACATTTTGCTAATTGTATAATGATACGTCTACTGTTAATATATTTTACAAAAACGCTGATTTAGCTTGAATTACTGGTGGCTAACATTACAGTTGTTTAAGTGCGAGTTAAGAGTTTAAGCATACATTAGGATAAACATGCATTTGTTGAAACATGTTGAAAACTGGGCACTGTCTTATTTTAAACTAAAAATTAAAATTGTAGGACTCCTAACAAAATGAAGAAGTGAAAATTTCACAAAACACACAACCATTTGCTTGCCCCCACGTTTGCTCCTCAGATTAAGAGCTCATAACCTCAGTATACAGGAGTGTATAAGATGGCAACTCTCAAGTATTTATCCAAGGTGAGATAATAATATACTTCATCTCAAAATAAAACTATCGATTCATTGCCATAGCCTGGGGAATCACAACTCTATCAAATAACAAAGGCACACAAATGGAACAAAAGATGGTATTATTATTTTTAAAATAGCAGAGAAATAACAAAAGCTGTTAAGAGAACTCAACTCAGTCTTGATTCCCTTTCCATTTTCCCAACTATAGATATGAACTTAAGTAATTGCTTTTTAAAACGTAAGAAAAAAATACTATAAGGAAATGTTTTCTTCCCTACTCTAGCCAAGAACATGGTCCACCGTAATTTTCCTCAAAGCTTAGAACAAGGGTTTTGGGGCATCTAGCACTCTAGTTGGCTACAACTCCCATCAGCCCCAACCATTGAATACGCTATCTAAGCTGAATGGAAAGCCAAACATGTCCTACAGCTAATTCCTTACCTCATTTTTACATAGATTTTTTAAAAAGTTCATTTTTCAGATTTCACAAACCTTAACAACTCTGCCAATTACACCAAGAATCGCTGTGTGAGAGAGCCACACATTCCCATGAGCAAATCCAAAATATGGGAAGCGATCATATGTCACCACCCATTTGCTTACAACCCTTACTAACATGATTTTGAAGTGAACATTATTCTATACATTTTTGCCTTGGGATCCCTCTGGGATAACAGTCACCTAAGGCACTCTGAAGGCAAGCATTTCCTTAATATCACAGTTTGGAAAGGATACCCTCATGTGGGATACCCTCATGGAGGCTTATGGCAGGAAAAAACTAGTCAAAGTAGGGTTACTATATGGTATGTTGATTCAATCTCAATCATATTACTTCTGTTCAAAAATCCTCCAGCCCAGAACCAAATTACAGTCCATTATTCAAGTGGTGATTATTCTAACTGGATATCAATCTGACAAAATAAGTAGAGGAGAGAAGAGTTGGGTAAAAAAGGAGAAACCCACATTTGTGTCATCAATGCCATGACACTAGAAACAACATGCCTATATGATAAAGACAACATTTTGGAGATTATGGAAACACATAAAGAAAAAGAACTATTTCCATGTGTAATGTTGAGATTTATAACCCAGGTAATGTCAGGAACATAATCTGGATTTACCAGAACAAGATAAGCATCATGTGATTAAAAAAAAAAACACCTGAATTACAACAATCCCAGCTATTGTCTTTTTCTGTCTGTTTCTTTTTCTGCCTGTCAATCAGCAAAGCCCCAGATCAGAAATAGGCAAAGAGCAGCCCACACACCCCAGGCTTCCTAAAAATAATTTGTGGTTTTTCAAGATTCCCCCCTCAAATCTTCTGTTTCCAAAATGTCCCCAAAGTATCTCTAAAAAGTATGGAGGTCATTTGCACCATGCTTGGAGACTCCCTGGAATCCCAGACCAAAAACAAATTATTGGAGAAACACCCCCCCCCCCCAAAAAAAACGCTCTGTAGGGGCCCAAAGCATATTTCCATGAGGCAAACTATTGTTTGTTTTGTTTCATTTTTAAGAGTAGGTAAAGTTGCCTCCTGGGGGCCCCCCGGGGGCCCCCCGGTGGCCCTGTGGGTTAAAGCACTGAGAAGCTGAGCTTGTTGACCAAAAGGTCGCAGGTTCGATTCCAGGGAGCGGCGTGAGCTTCCGCTGTCAGCCCTAGCTTCTGCCAACCTAGCAGTTTGAAAACATGCAAATGTGAGTAGATCAATAGATACCGCTCCTGCGGGAAGGTAACGGCGCTCCATGCGGTCATGCTGGCCACATGACCTTGGAGGTGTCTATGGACAACGCTGGCTCTTCGGCTTAGAAATGGAGATGAGCACCACCCCCAGAGTCAGACATGACTGGACTTAACGTCAGAGGACAACCTTTATCTAAAGTTGTCTCCTAGTCTACTGCAGTTGCCTATTCCTCCTCTAGGTGGTTTCTGACATCAAAAGATCAAAGGAAGGCAAGTATGTTTTGTGTGCCTCTGAATGGCAGATGACATTACAGGTCACAACATGCTTCCTTACACACAAAGATGGCAATCCCAGTACTCATCCTCTATAATAAGGAATAAATATGTTTAGTTTTGGAGTTCTAAGTGACCAGGACTTGGGCCAAGACGTGTGGTAATTCCTTGCTGTCTAGCACCGTACAGCTATGTTCAATCACATAACTAAGTGCTTGCCTTTCACATTAGATGAAGTTTGCCTTTCACATTAGATGAAGTTTCTCAGACAATTGATTGAGTCTGTTTTAACTTCAGATCAATGAGAACCTGAGAACTGTATAGTGGCTGCTTCCCACACACCTACCCCCTCTGTTCTTACATCTACGGGTTGAAATAATGATTATTTGCTTTTCCTTGGTATAAGCACGTGATGCAGAGTTCACACATGGAATTAATCTAAATAGTTTACATTGCCAGTATAATACGCTCAGTAAACTGAGATGCTTGCACACCACAGTAATGCCTGAAAAATCTGTATGGGAGCACTGTTGAGTCAAAAATCTCAGGAAAACACCCAGTTTTATAAGGACTGTAAATGATTTCCTGGAATGAAGTTATGCAACTGTTACGCACACACTGCATCTAAGTGTTGATCAGGAACTAGGAGTACAATGTCCTATCAGTGCAAGAGGGTCTCAACTTACATTGGCAGAGGTAGCCCTTTTTCAGCACTCAGCGGTGTCAAATTGCAAGAAACATTCAATCATTTAGAAGCTGCAGTAAAGCCACAATCTCCTCCATGAGTCAGCTAAGAAGTATTTTACATTTATCCAAGGACACTTATAATCATTTGGGATATTAATCTTGCACTACAATGTTGAAAGCAGTATATTAAGCACCGGGAAAGTTCTAAGAGCTCTGCTCAGAAATATGTTTTGGGGGTGGTCATCCGGACAGGACTGAGGGCAGTTTTAGTTGAGACTATGATCATAGCACTATCCAACATCATGCATTATGTTTTCTGGAGTTTCAGACAACCACACTCTCAGCTCATACTTTTCTTTTTCCAACAGAGTGGAATAATGCCTTCTAACTGGTAGTGTATGGAGCTACCTTCCCACCACCTGAAATACTCTTTAACCTTTAAATCTTACATGCAACACAGACAACAAATTCAACCCTTTCCACATATTGCACAAACAGAAAGTGTTCATGTGGTAGAGTGAGTAGGCATGCAAGATTTGAATAGCATAAGGAAGGGGGCATCCATTACTGGAGGGGCTTTGAGGGGAAAAACTTTCAAGCTCTGTATGTAAACAGAGCATCCAAGATAAAATGAGATAGATACAAGAAAAGTAACCTCCTTTTCCCCTTCCTTTATGGATAGTGCAACCCATGACATTCCCAATTCTCCCAAGCTTCCCAAAGACACCTCAAAAGCCTTCAGACCCTCCCAAAATTTCCAAAAGTCTTCTGAGGGCACAAAGTCACCCCTGAAGTGTTCAAGCCACAGCAAAATAGATTTAAAATTTGGTTTGTTTAATTTCTTTATCTACCCAATGTGGGTGAAAAAATATGAAATGACCAATTTCGGGTCAAAAATTAAACCAGAAGTGATATGAAATCACCTCTGGGGTGAAAGAAACATGTGACTTGTATCCATCCAGCTGGTTCGGTGGCAAAATTCACACCTCCACCACCATTGCAAGAGAATTTGAAAACATGTAAAAATAAAAGAAGATAAAGATAATCACTGATTCAGAAAGTTAAAGGCACTTTGAGAAAGGGATCACTGATAATGATGTGTGTGCTAATCCAATAGCTTGTATCTAGGAAACAGGTTTTACCTGCTACAAAAACCTGCAAAGCCTGCCTGATCAAAGGCAGCTATGTAACAAAAAGTAAATGTATGTACCCTGCGAGATCAATGATTTTTTTAATGCACTTTCTACTCTTAAATATTTTATTTTCTATCTGTAAAAGGAACTGCATGGGGAAATCAATCATTTGCTATCTGTTTAGTCTTATGAGCTCTATAAGGAGTGCTGGTCACTATTTTTATGTTTTGATTAAACTCAACATCACATGCTTCTTAACTTGTCAACTGCAATACACTATTTTGTATTTTAAGAAAGTCAAGTGTTCTTCATATGCACTTTTCTTGTATGTGCAAGTTTCTTTGAATTCAGAAATGTTTGGTACCCATCCATCAGACTGCAGTGTAAATGTTGTAGTAGAGTCTGTTGGCAACGCTGCAACAGGTAGTAGGAGTGGTAGAGGAGGGAAAAGAGGCGCTCAAGTGTTAGATGAGGAGCAGCAAAGGAAGAGGATCTGGGAGATACTTATGTCACCCACTGATGAAGAGTCCTTTGAAGGGTTCTCCGAAAGTGAAATGAGTGAGGAAGAGGAAGGAGATACGGTAAATGGGAATAGAGGGACTAAGAGGATTACTCGAGATCAGGAATCTGACAAGGAGTATCAGAGAAAGAAGATCTGGGACATAACTTACTGTTCCCACAGAGGAAGAGGATTTCATGGGGTTTTCTGGGAATTATGGGTCTGGGAGTGACGGGGATGAGGAGGAACAGCTGGATTGGACCAAGGTACAGGAGGTTCAGAATGTGTGTACTCCACCTACGTCTAGTGACATATTTGTGGGGTTTTCTGGTGGCGGGGATTGGCAATCTGGTGATACTATGGAATCCTGGGGAGAGCTAAGTCTTGACAAGAGGTGGAATAGTTGGAGGGATGGGCGTTGGCGCTCAGCTGTGGAAGCTAAGCCAGCTGAGAGTGATGGGGATGGGATGGAGGGCAGCTCATCATCGGATGATGAGCTGTAAGATAAATGTAGGCACTGAAATGGTAGAACTTTGCAGTAGGCAAAGGGTTGGTTTCGTGCCTTGGGTTTTGTCGCTGCTGCTTCTCCTGTTGGGCTTGGGACCTGGATCTACAGGTTGCTGTTTGCTTAGTGTACCGACCGGCTTGGATTCTCGTAAGTGTGGATTTCCCCTCTCCTTGACTTTGGTCTGCTTTTGATGATGACGATGCTTTGTGGACTTTGGAACCTTCAACTTCGGACTTGGATTTCTTCTACTTTGGACTGCATTTAGATGGCTTTTCTTCACAACTCCTTGTTTGATTGTTTTCTTTCTACTGTGTGATTTTGGGGTGTTTTGGATGAACTCTTGTTTAATCCGGGTTTTTTGCCAGGATAATCCGGATTATTGACTAAGTTTGTTTTACAAGCTAGAAATTGCTACAACTTTTGAGTTTTGACCAGAGACACTAAAGCAAGTGTCTCTGAGTCCTGTTTACTTTGCTTTAATAAACTATTGCTTTGGACATACTCCTGAGTCTGGCTCTTTAAGGCGTCTGGGTTCTGACAGTAAAAGCTCTGTTCAGCAGTACAGTGTTGCTTTTCCTATAAGTACTGTACCATGTTTCTATATGATGTGGAGTATATGTACTTCAACACTTTCTAGTTGCTAAAAAATCCTGCTTGCAGATCATATCAGCAGTATTTATTTTACTACAAATTAAATATCCTTGATCTGAAATGCTTGGGGCCAGAAGTGTGTTGGAATATTTGCGTATACATAATGAGATACTTTGGAAATAGGGCCCAGGTTATAACACAAAAGTCATTTATTTTTCATTAATACTCTATGCACAAAGCCTCAAGGTGATTTTATGCACAATACTTTTTAACAATTCTCTGCATGAAAAACATTTTTGTACATTGATTCATCAGAGAGCAAAGGTATCACATCCAAAATGTAAGAGTAGTTTGGATTTTTAGATTCCAGATAAAGGATACCCAAGCAGTACATCTACTATAGGGAGCTGCCAACCAATTATCTCCTTAAAAAACAAAGCAGAATCTCACCAGTTTGATTATCACTAGAAATTGGATGTTGAGCAACTGCACTACTCTAATGGTAAACAGAAACTGTCCCCATGTTACAGTCCCCATGTTACAAACATCTGATTTACAATCAACTCATAGTTAAGAACAGGAGTGAGACAAGAGGAAGTGAGAGAAATTTACTTCTCGGAAGGGAAATTCACTTCTGAAAGAGTTATTATCAAGGGGAAAAAGTTTCTCCACTGAAGCATATCACCAATCCTTGCTTTTATAACAAGTCAATTTTTTTCAAAATCCAGTTATCACGGTGACAGAAAGTGCCATGAAATCTTCTGAACAGGAGCACTGACAGCAAAACAAACGCCACAGGAGTGTTAATCCTTTCTTATGCTATCCAAAGCTAAAAGATACATATTTTTGGCTGGAGTTGCACTTTAAAAAGTCCCTGTTCTGACTTACAAACAAATTCAACTTAAGAACAAACCTACAGAACTTCTCTGGTTCATAATTTGGGGACTGCTTATAGGTATCTCTTGGTGCACCATCCATATATTATTCAGCATTATGGTTATTATATCCCTCTCACACTCAGTATTTGCAGACCACGAGGATTTCTAGTTAAGGGACCTACTTCTTTCCCATCAGATATCTAGGCTAAAAGCATGAATGTTATAGAACTGTGCTCATAGCATGAGACACTTCAGTGCCTACGTTTCAATTACAAAGAGATGCCAATGGTGCTGTTTTAGGAGACACATAAAGTTTTTGAGTTGGGGTTCTGTTTTTAAAGAGTGACCAATGTTCTGAAGTACAGGATACTATTTGAAAATCCATCCATGTTATAGCTATCACATACAACCACCACAGTTTCTGCTAATATAGTCACAATGGCATTTTTGTACCACATGATTTTTAAGAGATTCAAGGCAATTATTGGAGATGACCACAAAATGTGATATTTTCCGCTTCTTTAAATGTTAGTGATTTTTAATTGAGATTTCATACAACATAAAACCCATACACACAGCAGGGTATTATTTATGTGGAAAAGGAGATATATTCATTGTACAGAAGGTTATGTTATATTCTGGTGCAATGTAAATGTATGAAACAATATTCTGAGGGTTTTGCAATTTCTTTTTATTTAAAGACATCAAGCTGAATTTACCATTTGCACTACATCACTGCTGTCACACACAACACAGTCTACAATTATCCAGAGTACAGATTAACCTCATTTAAAACACACACATTATATGTCTGTGCAAGAAGCACTGACAAAAAACCCCCCACTAAAATTGCTCATTGTGTTTTGATCACATGCCTGAAAATTTATTCTTCTCAATATGTTGTAGTATTTTAAAACTATTTTAAATTGGCACTTAGAGCACTACCCAGTATATGTTTACTCAGTCAGAATCCCCATTGACTCCAATGGGACTTATTCCTATCTAAGGGGACCATAGAATCACCAAAACAGTTATGTAATTCTGAATAGATACACAAAGAACTGTATTGTTAAAAACAATGAATGAGGAATGAAAAAGAAGTGAGGCTGGTTGGACATAAAAAGTCCTTGTAAAAAGAAACTACTTTGTTAGAGATTTTATTAAAAGAGATATGTCAGGGATGGAGACCCCAATCCTACTGGATTTCCCCCCTCATTAGAACCCTAAGATCTGTCACCTAGAACCACATCGACTACAATGCAACCTGAGCCCTGCCACATGCACAATGGAGGACCTTCTCACAGCGACACCAGAGTCACTCCATGTGGCCAGCTACTGGTCAAAGGACATTTAATATAATTTTTTTCCAACTTCAACTCCTTGAGGTTACTTGATTCCAGCCACATGGGGGAGCTGTCACTTTAATCTATTATGACACCGAGCCTTTGATCAAAGTATTTCCTCTTTGCTCTTTGGTCTCTGGCATTTTTATGTCATAAATTAACCTTCCCTCTTTAAGCAGTCCCTAATTTTCCTGTTTCCGAATGGCTTAGGTGAACAGTAAGCTGGGCTATTAACAGTTAGGAGATCAACCCCGACTCGGGCTTTATTGCTGCTAGTGATTAACCAGCTGTGCTACAATATCCGTCTCTCTCTAGCACCCCCTAATGGCCTCTGCTCAGATAATGGAACAGTACCAACAAATACAGCTGTGCACACGCACACTCCTTTATTTTTATTTGAGGAATAAGGAGGTACGGTGGCACAATGGGTTAAACCAGGGGTCCTCAAACTAAGGCCCAGGGGCCGGATACGGCCTTCCAAGGTCATTCACCCGGCCCTTGCTCAGCGTCAACCTAAGTCTGAAACGACTTGAAAGCACACAACAACAACAATCCTATCTCATCAGCCAAAAGCAGGCCCAAACTTTCTACTGAAATACTAATAAGTTTATATTTGTTAAAATTGTTATTCGTTTTAATTATTGTATTGTTATAAAGTGTTTTTTGCACTACAAATAAGATATGTGCAGTGTGCATAGGAATTCATTCATGTTTTTTTTCAAATTATAATCCGACCCTCCAACAGTTTGAGGGACTGTGACCTGGCCCTCTGTTTAAAAGGTTTGAGGACTCCTGGGTTAAACCCTCGTGCCAGCTGAACTGCTGACCTGAAGGTCGGCAGTTCGAATCTGTGAGACAGGGAGAGCTCCCGCCTGTCAGCTCCAGCTTCCCATGCAAGGACATGAGAGAAGACTCCCACAGGATGGTAACACATCTGGGTGTCCCCTGGTCAACATTTCTGCAGATGACACATTCTCTCACAACAGAAGCAACTTGCAGTTTCTCAAGTTGCTTCTGACATGATAGAACAAATTGAGGAATATAAGCTATGTGGAAGAAAAGGACCTCATTGTTATTATCAAAACTGTTGGGAATCAGAAATAATACTATGTAACACAATTTTTGTTCCTGAGTTTAAAATGTCATTTCCTAATTGGTTTTATCATAAAAACATAGACAAAATTTATTAAACTGCAAAAACTTGATTTTTGCAGGACATCCTACAGCACGTTTTGCTATAATTTTTCAATGAATATCTCATAGAGTCTCAACCAATTCAACATAGTTTGTAGCAGTCACAAAAACAAAGTTTCAGGAGTAGAACAACTACTTTCAAAGTACACTCTGCACAATTAGATAGGAAATAACACTTTCAAAACCAGAAACAGAAAAAAAATGCAAATTTTGTTATATATATATTGGTGATAAACTTCAGCATCTGTCCAAGTACAACCCATTCTACTTTCGCCTTGACCATCCTGTGCTGCATTACATAACAGAATTTCTATCACACAGTTAAAGTAATTCTAAATTCAATAACAGTCTCACTCATACCAGCCAGATTTAAACATAGGAGTAAGCAGTTCATACTAAAATGCTAAAATTCAATGTTATTTTATAAATTCAGTCATCTAAAGTCATCAAGAATTTTAATAAACAACCAATTTCATTTAACATACTGCTGCAAACATACTGCAGCAAACAAGTTCTAATATCTCAAGACAAAGTTGTCCAGCATGCCTCAGAAAAGCCTGAATATGGTTATGACATAATCAATGTTGCAGTCCTGTCCAGCTCTCCAGTTAAACAGCCAGAAACTAAGGCATTTCTAAGCATCCTGATTCAGTTGCCAACATTACTGAACAGAATGGAAATCACTTTGCATTTCAAGTATACAAGCACAGGACTAGGCAGCAAGCCAGGCGTGTGGAGGAGCCAGTGTCACTGTAGGGAGATAATGTGGACAACACATACTTTGAACGTAGTATTTGGCAATCTTGTTAAAAGTGTGAGTAACCAATGGGTTGCAACTTTCATGTGACATTGTTTGTATAACTGTAATATAGAAAGTGTGCTTTACTTAATGTAAGATCTTCAGAAGCGATTGCTGGGTCCACTGTCTTCTCTTTGCCTAACACTCACATAGTGTAAATAACTCCTCTGCTCTTCCTGATTCTTCTTCATACACTTATCTCCCTGCTACTACTGAGTCTGATTACAAGGGATATATTTTGACACACAGAGAATGATATGAAGGTTGTACTCTTTGTGCTCCATCTAAGTAGTGGAGGGATTCATTCTGAAATCATAAAATTCAAAGTTATGTGCTTTCCAGAGGAACTTCTAGATTACTCGAATAGTTATCACCTAAAACAAAACTCATTTAAGATCAGGGCACATGAAACAATCGTACAGCTCACCCCCCACCCACCCCAAAAAGTGTATTGATTTTTAGGCCTGTTCCTGGAATTATTTGGGGACCTGGTTCAGAAAACTGTATTGGATAGACCACACCAGCTCTAGTTTCTTAGATATAGTTATCATGGTTTTCTATGAGCAAGCAGAGGACAACTGGTGTATGGCATATATTCTGTAGCTCAAAAACTAATTCTGATAGGCGAAAACCGGTACCATTTTTAGAACCAGCGAGTCCAAATTTTTGCAGAACTAGCCATCCCCTGCCACCCGTTGCTGTGGCTCAGTCTATATATATGTGCTTTGTGTGTATATATATTTGTGTATATATGTATGTTTGCGTCTATATGTGGTTTTGCGCATGTGTTGTAATGTATTTTTTTAAAAAAAATTGGCTTGTTAAGTCCCTTCCACTGTGTTTTTCACTGCTTTTATGAGTGATGATCACTTGTTGGCTTGATAGGTGTATTGTGTCCAAATTTGGTGACAATTCGTCCATTTATAGAAGAGAGCTGACATTTAAGGCACTAAAATGTGTTAGGTCAATGTTGTAGCATTGTGTTTCCAATTTGACTGTCATGGAGACATCCTGTATAACCAAAATTCTTTCGATCCTTTCACAACACACAATTGTACTGGTATGATTCCATTTTATTGGCTGTGATTTCATCCATAGCATTTCTGGAATTTGCCATTCTTGTTTTAATTTCCAGCTTTGGGAGAGTTATTTAGAGTTCTGGTCCAGAGTCTTACCAAACTACAAATCTCAGGATTACATGGCCAGGCCAAGGGGTGAAGAAGTTAAGTTACGACTTAATTGCCATGGAAGATTCACTATTATATGTGGGCTACTATTATGTCTGAATCAATTAAGCAATCAAAATGCTATCAAACAACAAATGTCATTGTAATGATATCTTTATTTAAAGTTGTTTTGATAAATTTAACCACTAAAACAACACAACTCTGCAAAGCTTGTCCTGTAGTGACCTAAGAGAATATCTAAAATACGTTCAACATTTCAGACTTTCTGAAATTATTACTATTGTCAAGTGCTATATGCATTAATTTAGGATTTAATTTTTATGGGCAAGTTTTAGAAGAGAAAAAACTGCCTTTAAAAGAAAGCAGCTAGAGGCAATAATCTGACCACAATCAAGTCACTGGGGTGCTCCACTAAAATTTACTTGGAACGAATCCATGTTGGCTTAGATTCCAATTTCACCCAAGGAAATATTTCCTCCAAATCTGATTTTCCTGAAATGATTAACTGGAGGATATGAACAATATAGATGAAATATGAGCTGCTTGGAAAAGGAAGAATTGCCCCCAAATCAGGAGCATGAACAGTACAGAATGAATGATGGGGTGCTGGGGTCAGAAAAAAATGTGCTAAAATAATGCAAATATATTTCCAGTATGGAATATTCCTGTCTAGCAGTCCATACTCCATCTCATGTAATTAGGAAGGCTTGCTTTGGGCCTTCAGAGGGACAGCACACAAATGTCAATGGGAAATGGTAATGGCAAAGCCATCTTAACTACTCTTAGGTTCTTAGCATGCATAAGGGTCAACACAACTAGACTTGTGACTTTATTGGCTCCTCACTGATTCTGTTTTTAAGATTGCATTTTATTTTCCTCATATATTTTACTGATATTTTATTTATTTTATATATTACTGCTTTAATTCTGCATAAACACAGCTGTCAGATACCTTCCTCATTTTACAAGACTCCTGTTCAGTTTTTATTTTTATTACTTGCTCCACTCTTTCTGTTCATAAATCTTGAGACAATAAAGGGAGAACCCTGAAGATCTCGCAAAATAGTTTGAATGCTTTGTAGAAATCGTAAGCAGTTTTCAAATTGGTCTTCTGAGAATTTAGCATTTCTCTTGACAAGTATAAGAGAACATCTGAAGTATAGCAGAGCACCTGATTAACCAACCTGGACATAGCATTTGAGAACACAGAAATGCTGGACCACTCTAACAACTACCATGTCAGGCTACACAGAGAAGCCCAATGAAATCCACAAGCATGTGGATTATTTCAACAGAAAGGAAGAAACCATGAAAATGAACAAAATCCGGCTACCAATATTTAAAAACTCTAAAATTATAACTGTAAACAAAGAGCAACACTCAAACATAGGGGAACTCCAGACAAGAAATGATCAGGGACAGCTAATTACCCCTCAACAAAGGATTCCCCCAGGCCCTAACAAGCCAGACCTTGAAACTGTCAGGCCATCAAATGCTAATCAAGGTGGCCAATTGAAACATTCACACCTAGCTCCAACAGACAAAAGTTCTTTCTCCCACCCTGGACTTTCCACAGATATATAAACCCAATTTTTCTAGTTTTCAACAGACCTCACAACCTCTGAGGATGCCTGCCATAGATGCAGGTGAAACGTCAGGAGAGAATGCTTCTGGAACATGGCCATGCAGCCCGAATAACCTACAACAAACCACCTGAAGTATGTTAAGGAATCCGATTAAACAAACCTAATTCTTAAACTAAACTACGAACTTTGGTTACATAATGTTTACTGTAATTTCTTTGGGGCAAAGGATTTTTTGGAAAAAAAAACCAAGTTTTACTTACATAGAACATGTAAAACAGCATAATTTCACTTTTCATTACAAAGTCAAAGACAAATAAAAGGAGCTGGATACTTTTGAAAGAGATCTTTACTCACTTTACTGCCTGCCTTCCAGTTTGACCCCAATCTAGGTTAAAACACATTTGTTCCATTTCCTTCAGAGAGATGAACCATTTTCCAGGATATTTCACTTCAACAACTCATTAAGTATTAAGCCATTTCATTCCCCTAGAGTGTTTTTTTCCTTTTGGAATAGAAGACCCTAATATTGCTTAGCAAGAAAATTATTCTCTTAATGCCTGGCTTTCATAAATCACCTTAGCAAGATTCATAGTCTGATCATCTTGAAAAATATATAGCACACTTTGGCCTTGATTAATGCATTAGATATACTTTTTAGATAGCAGTAATATATTTCCCCACCTAAATATGATACTGTAGGTTGGATAAGCTCCAAGTGAACAGTTCCAATTTGAGCATTTTCTTTAGCCTTCCATATAAAATTAAACAAAATGAAATAAGATACTCACCTCAGTCCTTAATTGCTTAACTACGCTACTGTATGTAGATCTTGTTCCTAGCATACATTTGCACAAAGAGTAAAGGAAAAAGGCAAACTTCTTTCTTTTTCTACAAAGTTTCTCTCATGCAATGACTGCATACAGAGATCAGATCAGTGGTGCAGTAGTAACAGGGCAGAGCTTGGTAACTTTTTTCCTCCTGGGCTCAAGAATTTTCCTGCTACTTGCTGCCAGCCCTCCATCAAGAGCTTGTTGTCTGCCAGCAGCACTCTGCCCAGGAGCCCTTGCCAAGCCTTTCATGGCCTTTAATGAGGGGCAGCAGCATGCAGACGTTCCAGTATCCTAGAGTCACTGCTAGCCCCATAACTTTACTTAGAGTAAAAAGGAAAACACAGCTTAACAAAGTGAGCAATTGGTCAGCTATTTAGATATGGGAGGGATTTCAGAATATTAACATTCCATGTTGCCCAGCAACTACAAAAGAACGAGATCTGCAAAAAAAAACTTTCAATCTACGGAGTATTGGATCTAAGTAGTGCCTATTCTAACTCCGCAGGTCAACCCTTTGAAGTAAATACCATGTTTTGTCCAAGAAGAGGAGACTTGCATTTAAAAGTACACTAACAGTGCATCTACACTATAGAATTAATGAAGCTTGACACTAGGTTAACAGCCAGGCTCAATGCTACCGAGTATTGGGAGCTGTAGTTTTACAAGGTTTTTTTTTTGGCCTCCTCTGCCAAATAGGGTTGGTGCCTCACCAAACGACAACTCCCACAATTCCATAACATGGTGCCACAGCAGTTAAAGTATCAAACTGCGTTAATTCCACAATGTATGGACCCTAAATTTCAAGATCACTAATGAAAGAGTCTCCTCCTACTTCACAATGATTTCACTGTAGTTTAAGATCTACTGGGGAGGCCCTGCTCTTGGTCCCACCGGCCTCGCAAGCGCATTTGGTGAGGACAAGGGACAGGGCCTTCTCGGTGGTAACCCCCCCGCTTGTGGAATTCCCTCCCCAGCAAGATTAGATCAGCGTCCTCCCTCCTTTCCTTTAGTAAAAAACTAAAATCATAGTTGTGGAACCAGGCTTTCGGCAAATGAGCACAGCAGCGCCAGGGACTTCGAACTGGACCATACGACTGTTATGATAACTGGAAACGGCTATGTGATGTGATAATTTTTAACTAATGTTATTATTTTTAAATTTTATATATCCATGGTTTTATATTGTTTTCTATTGAGATTATGACATTGAATTGCTGCCTATGTTAGCCACCCTGAGTCCCCACCCCCCGGGGGGGTTGAGAAGGGTGGGGTGGAAATGATGTAAATAAATAAATAAACAAATAAATATCTTTTCCTACATATTTTCTAGTAAGCACACTAGACTGACCTTTGGGACAGTCACTTGGAAACTCATCTGAACATAGAAGTCAAGACTGAACTTTTAAAGATGTCATGCACATAACAGACCCCTGGTGGTGCATCAGTTTAAACCACTGTGCTGCTGAACTTGCTGTCTGAAAGGTTACTGGTTTGAATCCAGGGAGTGGGGTGAGCTCCCACTGTTAGCCCCAACTTCTGCCAACCTAGCAGTTTGATAACATGCAAAATGTGAGATCAATAGGTACTGTTCTGCGGAAAGGTAATAGCGCTCCATGTAGTCATGTTGGCCACATGACCTTGGAGGCGTCTATGGGCTTGGCCTCATGCAAGCCGCACTGAGTCCATTGCAGAGATGGTAGTGGGGTACAAATAAAGATTATTATTATTATTATTATTATTATTACTATTATTATTATTATTGGACAATGCTGGCTCTTCGGCTTAGAAATGTAGATGAGCACTACCCCTCAGAGTCGGACACAACTAGACTTAATGTCAGGGGAAACCTTTACCTTGACCTTTACACATAATGGGAACATTCTGTTTTAGATGTGTTGTTCCACTCATACTCATAGTACACTCTCCACCCAAGCATTTTATATAAATAATACTCCTGTCACTTGCCAATAAATCTCACAGTTAGGTTTTGATTCATTTCCAGATTATCCTTCCCTCTGCCACTACCACGAAAGTAATGAATTTAAAAGAAATTATTTAGATCTATATTGTAAGTAACCATAGATTCAAGTAACAGGCATTTTGAGAGGTGCTTATACTACAATTGTGAATTCAGGCTGAATCATTGCTTTAAAGACACACATTTACGCATACACACTATACTGGTTTGAGAGTCATTCTTTCCTGCCAGGAAAACCTGGGAGTTGTACTGTGAGAGAAGCTAGTTAATTTTAACATTTTTCAACAGTTGTATGGTTCCCAGGATTTTGGAGTGTGACGCAGGAGGAATATGAGTTCAGCTTCAAATATTCGGTTTCAAATTTGGTTTGAGAAATTTATTTATTTTTAGAGTTATGAGACGTGGCACCTGTTACTACGTTATAATTCTTTTAAATCAAACACTGTAGTTTTGAAAGAAACCATACAACTTACTCAGTTCCATGTTTTTCCCCCATATGGAATTCTTTTTGCAGCATTTGAATTGGGAGAACAGTGAAGAAAAACAGGCTTTCAGTTTTGTGTTGGAACCGCGGTGGCGCAATGGGTTAAACCCTTGTGCTGGTTGAACTGCTGACCTGAAGGTTGGTAGTTCGAATCTGCGAGATGGGGTGAACTCCCATATGTCAGCTCCAGCTTCCTATTTGGGGACATGAGAGAAGCCTCCCACAGGATGGTAAAACATCCAGATGTATCCTGGGCAACATCCCTGCAGACGGCCAATTCTCTCACACCAGAAGCAACTTGCAGTTTTTCAAGTCGCTTTTGGCACAATAAAAAAAAAGTTTTGCAGCAGCATATCTGCAGTGAACAATGCAATAAACTGTGACCTGTACTGTCCCCTTCTAAAGTGGTTGTTTTATAGTTTTTTAATTGTCATTCCCAACATGTAAGGGACTAGAAAACCAAAAATATGATTGATGGGTGCTGCTGCAGAGGATTTGTGGTGAAACACATCTAAAAACTCAAGTTATATTTTTGTCATTGATCTGCAATTTTCGTCTGTCTAGCCATAGCTATCAACTTTATGTATATGGCTTCTTCATATTTCAAACACTGGATTGGAAAAGTTGAATAAAGAATTATGTGTATTTATTCCAGTTGGAGGACAGAGTTTCACTGCAATATTGAACTACAACAATATAAGAGCTTCAAAAAAGTCAGTAGGTGAATCAAAGGTGGAAAATTCTTATCAGCATTATTAATCAGAATACCTTGAGCACCTGTAAGATATTTTTCTCCATTACTGAACAACTGCTTCCTGTTTTCCCCACTCAAAATAAATTTAAAAAGTGATCTGCATTTATCAGCCTGAGAGTGCAAGCAGGTACTACGAGTCTTAAATCCAATCCCTGCTGTCTCCAGTTTCAAACAACACTAGTTCTCTCCCTCTTTTGAGAACAGCCTCTTTTATTAATTGGACCACAGGAAAGCTGAGCGCTGTTAACTAGCAAATTTGCTTGTTAAGCTTCATTGAAGGATAGGGAAAACAAGCCATTGCATAAGTGGATCCATTTAATTAATTATTTGAAAGCGCTCATAATCATAGCATTACCTAATACATTAACAACTTAAGTTGAGGAGGAGGACAAATGAAGTTAAATTTAACTAGTTATTTCCAAACTGACTATGCCCATTAACAAACCCATCAGAGTCTTGGCTATTTGCTAGTCTTAAAAGCTAGATGGTTTTCACTGAGCAACAGTGGGAGGTTCACTCCCAGTTGAAGTCGCTAAAATGCTACTGAACTTGTTACAATTTTTTAAATGATTCTGTATTAGCTACTGAAATACAGACTAGTGAGATAACCCACCCCTTGCAATTGACAGCTGGTATACATTGGGTGCATCTACACTCTCAAATTAACACAGTTTGACATCACTTTAACTGTCATAGCTCAAGACTATGGAATCATGAGAGCTGTAGTTTCACAAGGTCTTCAGCCTTCTCTGCCAAACACCACTACTTCAACTTTTTTGAGCATGCCCTTTATTTTAAACAAACACCACATCTAGAACAACACACACACACACATATGGAGTCCCCGGGGGGGGGGGCACAGTGGATTAAATCCCTGAGCTGCTAAACTTGTTGACAGAAAAGGCACAGATTTTAATCCAGGGAGCGGTGTGAGCTTCCGCTGTCAGCCCAGCTTCTGCCAACCTAGCAGTTCAAAAACATGCAAATGTGAGATCGATAGGTACCACTCAGGTGGGAAGGTCACGGTGTTCCATGCAGTCATGCTGGCCACATGACCTTGGAGATGTCTACGGACAATGCTTCTTCAGCTAAGAAATGGAGATGAGCACCACACCCCAGAGTCGGACACGACAGAACTTAATGTCAGAGGAAAATCTTAACCTATATATATAGAGGTCAATGACCAGCAGCAAAAATGTACAAACCTCAGAATAGGAACATATACATTTAGGTTGGCATCCTCAAACTGCGGTCCTCCAGCTGTTTGAGCCTTCAACTCCCAGAATTCCTGACAATTGAACAAGCTTGTTAGGGCTTCTGGGAGTTGGAGGCCCAAACAGCTGGAGGGCCACAGTTTGAGGATGCCTGATTTAGGTATTAAGAAACACTGTCAAAACCCAGTATTGAATACAATAGTTAAAACACTACGTAACACGATTTTTGTTCCTGAATTATAAATGTAATTTCCTAATTGGTTCTATCATAAAAACATGGAAAAGGTTTATGAAACTACAAAAACTTGGTTTTTGCATGATGTTCTGCAGCACATTTTGTTATAGTTTTTCAATAAATATCTCATTGAGTCTCAACCAATTCAATAAAGTGTGTGGCAGAGAATAACAACTACTTTCAAAGTAAGGACAGCACAATTAAACAGAAAATAACACTTTCAAACCAGGAAGAGAAACTGTTTCAAATGTTGTTACATAGTGTAATATTTGTAAATTACTTAAATTACAGAAGGCCAGATATTTAATATCATTTCCCCCTTTAACCCCATTGAGCAAGATTTATACGTCGTAAAAACAACCTGTCTGAATCGAATGTTCCTAAAGCAACTGTGAAAGTTAATTTTGTTAGGTGGAAGAAAACCTATTAAAACAGGTAATTTTATTGGGGTTGCTTCACATCTATTCTTAATCATCATGGTAGCAAATGGAAAATTCAGGCAGCTCTTAAATCAGTGTTCTGGAGTGCTGGAAAATCAACAATATTGCAAGTTGCCTGACTTCAGAAGCTGTTATTCCTGCACGTTGCACAGAAATAACTGAACAATATTAATAGTAGCTTTACTCTAACCAGAGTCTGCTATATACCAGTACTAAATATAACCTACACTGGTGTTATTGAGTGACCTCTACAGAATTTCTCTCTCATCGATATACTACACTAAGAAGTTAGCTTGATGTGACCGCAGTGAAACCCTTTGTGGCTTTTACTTTACTTATTTCTCCAACACTGAGAATCAACACTAAGGTTGAAAGGAAAGCCCACTAATAAATCTAGAACACACAACAGATTGCATTGTAGATTGTTCTTTCAGAGACACTTCTGTGAGCTTTTTCCATCCAGTCTAATTCAACTTTGTAGCACATAACTATTTATTCTCTGGCTAATTTCATGAGCTCACCCTAAATTATTCAAATAGTAGCTAAATTACCCAGTAACTATTGACTTCTTAAATTCCCACTGATTTACTCAAATTGGGAATAACAAATGGATTTAGCCCAGCTTTCCAAAAGTATGTTTTCTACTGTTGACAAATAGCATAGATACAAAACAGTTACAATACTTTCTCAACATAAACTTACAATTGGCAATAGACAATTTAGACCTAAAGAATTCACACTCATTTAAAAGTGGGAATAATCAACATTGGTTTTCAATATATTTCTCCAGATTTTTTTTTATTATTTCATCAAATATTGTTTTCATTGGTTGGTAATAAAAATATCTGGAGGAATTAATTGAAAACCAAGTACTTTTTAATAGTGATAGAGAAGGTAAATATGAAAGTGAATAGTCTAACCATCAATAATTTGAATTCCTTTCCTACAAGCAAAAAATAACCTCACTATTCTCTTTGGGCAAGAAAAGAAACAGCCAAAGGGTCATCTGCCAGCTAAAGGCAACATGCATGAAAAATGATGTAAATTCAACAACCAGGCTTTACAGTTCCAGGCATGATGATATGTCAATGGAAATGGGTGATATAATTTGCAATGCCTGGTTATTAGTTGTCTTCTTAATTTCTTTTTGAACTTTTACATAAAATATTACACTATTGTTATTAATTTTGCAAGAACCAAGACAAGAAACAAGTGTATGTGAACTGGAGGGAGTCTGTCTTCTTTATAATGTTTCGTCTCTATTTTTTTATTTTTGCATTGAACCTGGGATGCATGGTTAGAGGAGGACTCTAGGTTCCAGATGCAGGTGAGTGGGGATAGGTGCTCCTCAAAAAAGGAGCTGTTATGTGGCATCCCACAAGGTGCCATTCTATCCCCAATGCTCTTTAATATAAAGCCACTAGTAGAGATCATCTGTAGGCCTGGAGCAGGTGTTATCACTATGCTGATAACACCCAAATATATTTCTCCATACTTTCAAAAACAGTTTCAACTAAGGATAGTGTCACTCCTCTGAATAAATGCCTGGAGGAGGTAATGGGCTGGATTAGGAAAAACAAATTGAAACTGAATCCAAACAAAACAGAGGTGCTTGCCATTAAGGGTCCTAATCTGGGAAGGGAGATGTGCCATCCAGTTCTGGATGGGGTTACACTCCCTCTGAAAGATTGTGTTTGCAGCTTGGGAGTGCTCCTGGATCCATCTCTACAAATGTCAGCCCAGGTAGATGCGATAGTCAGGAGTGCTTACTATCAGCTTTGGCTGATACACCAGCTGCGCCCCTTCCTAGATTTGGAGGACCTGAAGATGGAAGTGCACGCACTAGTAACCTCAAGGTTGGACTTCTGCAGTGCACTTTACATTGGGCTACCTTTGTACCAAGTTTGGGAACTCCAACTGGTTTAAATACAGCAGCCAGACTGGTTACAGGAATATCTAGGAGTGAGCATATTATACCAATTCTAAAGTCACTCCATTAGCTGCTAATAGTTTCTGGGCAAAGTATAAGGCATTGGTTTTGACCTTTACAGTCCTATATGGTTTGGGTCCAAGTTACCTAAAGTATCACCTTCTCCCGTACAATCTGCTCCAAACACTTAGGTCCTCGGCTGGTGATCATCACCCAGAGGAACTTTTCATCAGCTGCCCCAAGACTGTGGAATGACCTGCCAGAAGAGCTCTGACAGCTAAATGAGCTGTCAAATTTTTTTAAACCATCTAAAGACCTCTCTTCTTGCAAGAGTTTTTAAACATGAATTTTAAACATGTGTTTAATCTCTATTTTGTGTATTTTAAGATGTATTTTATAGAAATACATTTTAATATGTATATTTGTGGTATTTTTAATGCTTATATGTTTTTTAATCATTCTGTAACCTATCTCAAGCCACAAGGAGTGGCAGATAAGAAATACAATTATTATTATTCAAATTAGTATTATAATTCAGAAGATATTCCACATCTCTCTTAGGAAGCAGAACAGAACAAGGATTGAATGCATCAGAAAAAGAGACAACCGTGACTTCTCCAAATGACTGATGACTTAAGAAGGGCTGGACAACTGATTCCTCTTTGCAAATAGTAGACGGGATCATGGTAACATTGCTTTTTCCCATCTGCCTCTGAGTGTCTAATGTGCATTCAAAAGTATTTTTTAAAATTAATAGTTGTCTTTCATCCTATTTCAGGCTTTTGTTCCAAATTATTTTATTATTAGTAGTAAACAATAGTAGCAAAAGACAGTAAATTAGATACTGTTTATTTAAACAACTTTTATAAAAGGTATACATTTGAAAGTGTCTTCTTTTTGAAGTACCTCAAATCTCTCTACTCTTAATTGGAAAAGCAGTCATTGGTCTTTTTCCTCCACATTTACATATACAAAGCATCCTAAGGGCTGGTTTTCTGGATCAGTGAGATGCAGATTAATGTGAGCTGCAACTCCAATTGAAGAACTGTACTGTCAACAGTGACTACACTAGTTTGAGGGTGCTTTTTCAAACTTGGGAGCCTACATGATTAAGTTGTTGTGATTTCACTTTAACTGCTATGGTTCCATCCTATGACATTTGTAGGTTTATTTGAAATTCACGCTCAGGGTGAGGTGAATGACTTCTGAAAGTAGGGGAACTGTCTATAGTTCTATTGTTATGGGTAGAGCATCACTCAGTAAGGTTTAGATTTGCTGGGGCTTGGGAATTCAGCAGGGATGGGGGATTCATTAAAATTTTTCATTTCATGAGGTTTGTGGATTCTTGAGGAGTTCCTTACTGCTTTCACAAGTGACCCAATTGAGTTCCAGTGTTCTGGCTAACCTATGAAACACTGGAACTGCTAGGGTAGTGGACACAATCACTCTCGAGTGTTCCCTCTCACAGTGATTTCCAACAAGATAGTGGAGATCAAACAAAGGTGAAGGAACACTGACTCAAACTTATCTGAGGGCCTACTCTGAAGGCAATTTTCTCTCCCCCCCCCCCCCCATATTGTATCCACTTTGAGTGATCAGAGTTCTTTTACACACAGGACCAAGAGAGAGAAATCCAGGCTACTGGACAACCCATTGTAAGCAACCTGCCCAGTACTCTGCAGATAAAATTGCTCAGATCCACTCTGACCTGAATGCTACAAGTCAGTAATTTCCAACCTTTTATCCTTCAGGTGTTTTGGACTTCAACTCCTAGAAATCTTTGCCAGTTAAGAGTTGTTAGGAATTGTGGGAACCTTTGGTTCTCCAAAACATCTGGAGAACCAAAGGTTGGGAACCACTGCTATAAGTTATACAGATCCGGTGTGTATAAAAATTTGGCCTTTATTTATTCAGTAATAGACACTTTCTCATCTCTGCATCCTGAGAATGTTGACAGGATCTTTTTGTGTTGTTGTTTTTGTACAAAACTTTGTGGCTTCTGTTCCCTTAGGCCAGAGGAAATGAAGGTTGCTCTTAATTAGTTTCTCAGAAAGCAAAGAACACACCCAAGCACTAAGTAGGTTTCCCCTCCATATACTTGACTTGTATAAGCCTTTTTGTAATAAAAACCCACTAACACTTGATGTGAGGAATATACTAAAGCTATATACTGAAGTTATTTTCTAGTCCTTTCTTCTCATCTTTATTTATATTATAAACCTAGAAAATAGCACATTCCCCATGAGTAAAATTTAACATGAAAAACCCTGTTTACTATCTATCTGAATGAGGTAAAATGATAGTACAGTACAAGGTATCTGATGGTAATGCAAGACACCTTGTTTGATGAAAGTATAAAGACTGCATGAATTGTTGAAAGCAATCTTTTGGTGAGAAAAGAAATTGGGAGACATGGTTTGTGTTCTTCACCAAAGTGGTGCTTAGGTTGCTGCTCTTGTCGTTGTTGCTGAGCACAGAGAATCCAGAATTGCTAATGCCCACTTTATAGTAGTTTGCTTTAATTATCAGCTCTTATCTCCACAGCAATAAAACTGTTACAGTCATGGCACCATACATTTTACATATGCTGTAAAGAGCTGCCATGTCTCCCAGGTTTGCTACATATATAACAGGAAGCATATGCACATATTACACACTTATCTAAATATATAAAACGTGAGTGGCATTGCCTGCAGCTACTTCATATATGCGTCTCCACTGACATGTGATTTGGCTCTCAGCCTTTGGAATTCAAATCAAAACTAAATGAGAATAAACCATATGGTGAATTGCTTCTGTCATCATTCTAAACGATCTAATAGCAGTGATTATGGAGTCATTGATCATGGTGCTCATTCCCACTGGAAGGTTTGGAAAATCATGGGGGGAAATCAATTATAGATTGGTAAAATTTTGGAAGTTAGGACTGTTATATAACAAGCTAATATAAGAGAAGCCAAGGAGTCAGAATGCATGAATAAAATGTAATGCATTGAGAAAAAGTTCAGATTCTTTAGAACTCCTGAAAATTTTGCGGCTATGTGTATAAAACACATTTTGTGGCTATGTGTAGCATCCAGCCCATGGGGTTTAATAGTTGATGGCCTGGGAGTTGTAGTTTAGCATTTTCTTGAATCCAAATTGGACCAGACTGTTGGCACTTACAATAGAAAAGGTGGTAAAGCCGTTTTAAAACGGAACCTTCAACAAAGTTGACAGCTGATTGGAAGCATATATTTGGATATGAATCATTCCTCTGATATTAAAGTGAAAATGGTCCCAATTGTTCTAGAGGAGATGGACTAAAAACAATCCACAAGGATGCAGAAAATTGCATTGGGAAGCCACAAAGGTCAAAGGGCAAAAGGGAATACTATGAACAGTGGAGGATGCAATATCTATTGGCTGCCCATATGCATCTGTGCAAAGAAATAATGCTGTACTACTTAGGCCTTTGGTCTGAAACAGGATAGTTCTTGTTCTTACTTAAATACCACATTTCATGCTGGATTTGTAGAACTAGAAAAGGGAATAATGAAACAGGGAGAGCGGTTCTTCTATCTACTGGATCACACAATGAGCTCATTATACTGTAACAACAAGTCAAAATTCCATATAGCTACAAACCAGGAAGGTCTGTTTTGATCAGTGTTTACCAACCACTGGTCCTCCAGATGTTTTGGACTTCAGATTTCACAATTTCTGGGAGAGATTTCTGGGAGTTGAAGTTCAAAATAACTGGAGGACCAAAAGTTGGAAACCACTGGTTTAGATATAAATCCAAACTAGATATATGGTTTGTTGTTCCCTGCAAAAATCATAATCATAAGCCAAATACAAACCCCGATTTATGATTCTAGCTTGTTAGACACAAACAAGTAATTGTTTAGTGCATTGCCCTTCTACCACCAATGAGATGGATTTTGGAATCCTTGTTAGCATCATGGCCAAATGTTAACAGTTAATAGCAATGTAAATAATCAATCTGTATGAATGACATTGGTGATTTTTTTTTTTTGCATTAGCTTAGCAGTCTGAAAAGGTAGGAAGGGAGGAATAGACTGTCGGGGTGTGTGTGTGTGTGTGTTAATTTTCCACTTTTGCCAATTTCCTTATACAGTTCTCATACCTACTGAAAGGAAATGGGCATGTTAGCACACTTTGGTTTTTGTTGTTTGCTTCTGAAATTTATAACCCACAGAATCCATCTGTCATTGCCCTGGGTGATGCACACTACTCCAGGAAGCCAACTTAGCCAACAATAGACATTTTAATCACAGGTCAGGGATTGTGAAGGTAGAGTTAGATGCTTAGAGGCAAGCAAGAATGACCAAGCAGCATTCTTGCTCATTTGCCAATAGGCTGGAATTCTTAATATTAGGTGCAATCTCGGTTGTTGTATAGAAAGGTGGAACAGATTATCTGTTTTATCTTCATACTTTCCAATTTGAAAGATACCTAAGTAGTCTTTAAGAGTTGTATGACAAGTCTGTGAGAGAAAACTTTACAAGAATAAAAGATGGACAATCAGCGAAGCTGGGAAATTCATGAAAGATAGTTGAAAAGCTATGTGGGATGCTTGGCTCTCTGAAATGCTGACACCCATATATATGAGCAATAAAGCACATTTTAGAATCATTAATCAAATTTTTTGTTTCAAATATTTGCGATGCAAGAATTAGAACTGTTTAATGCGATGGAACATACATTTTAATTGGTAAACAGAGAACAGCCATTTCTCCCACATTAACATTATATGCAATTCCATTTTCAAAGGCATATTCCATTACTTTGGGTAATACTTTTTCTTTTAAGATCAATTAGCAAACTTGTTCTGAGAAAGGTTCTAAATGGTGTTATACATGGCTAATCAATTTCATATCTAAAGAGAGAGAAAGAGAGAGATAACACCCAGAGTATTCTTTCTAGGAAGTAAAGTTCATCCATCCAAAGGAAAGAATGAGAAAGTTATTGAAAATTGCAATCAAAAAGGAGACTACACTCCTGAGGATTTCAAGGGATGCAGCCAAATCAACTGAAGTGACATCATAGCACTACAATGCTGTAGCGAGAAGGCCTTAAATTACAATATAATCTAGTATTCTCTACCCAAACACAATTTACCTGATAAAAGACTTACTCAAGTAATATAGTTGTAACTGCTAGTAAAGGTTTTCCCTGACATTAAGTCTAGACGTGTCCGACTCTTGGGAGGTGATGCTCATCCCCATTTCTAAGCCGAAGAGCCCGTGTTGTCCTTAGATACCTCAAAGGTCATTTGCTTGACATGACTGCATGGAGTGCAGTTACTGCTAGCTTCACTTTAACTATTTCTTGTGTGACAGGTTATAGTATTATTGTATCATATATAACAGTGATTTTCAACCTGTGGGTCCCCAGGTTTTTGGACCTACAACTTCCACAAATCCCAGCCAGTTTACCAACTGTTAGGATTTCTGGGAGTTGAAGGCCAAAACATCTGGAGATCCTCAGGTTGAAATCCACTGATATATAAGAAGTGTTATGTCCACCTCCATCACAGAAAAACGTTGTAAATCAAAGCAACATGCCATAAGATATAGCTTCAATAGTAATTTGTTTGTGAGATCGTATTACCTTCAGAAACTGATGTAAATCAAAGATCATTGTATGGATCTATACGTTCCCCGAATAAGCAAGGAAACAACGAAGGGAGACTGCCAATTCGGCCTAGAAATAGTAAAAATTCAACAACTCAAATTCGGCCTAGGGACAGAAGAAGAAATTTAACTACTTGTAATCGGTCTCCTGACATGGTAAGTTGGCATACCCAGGATGGCGGTCCCTCTGGGTTGAAGATGGTGCTGCTGAACGCCAGATCTGTCAACGGGAAAACATCCTTCATCCAAGACTTAATTTTGGAGGAACGGGCAGATCTGGCGTGCATTACGGAGACCTGGCTGGACGAAGCTGGAGGAGTAAATTTGACCCAGCTTTGTCCACCAGGCTTCTCCGTACAGCACCAATCGAGACCTGGAGGGCGGGGAGGCGGAGTTGCGGTAGTCTATAAAAATTCCATCTTGCTGAGCAGAGGCCCCATCCCACAGTCAACTAATTTCGAATGTGTCTACCTGAGGGTGGGTGACCGGGACAGAATAGGGATTCTGCTAGTGTACCGCCCACCTCGCTGCACTACGGTCTCCCTACCTGAGCTAGCAGGGGTGGTCTCGAGCCTGGCATTGGAGTCCCAACGGCTTCTTGTGCTGGGGGACTTCAATGTACATGCTGAGACTACCCTAGGAGGAGCGGCTCAGGACTTCATGTCTTCCATGGCAACCATGGGGCTGTCCCAACGGGTATCTGGCCCCACCCACAGTGCTGGACACACATTAGATCTGGTTTTCTGCCAGGGATGGGAGCAAGGTGGCGGTGTTGAGGAGTTGTCCACCTCTCCGTTGCCATGGACCGACCACTATCTGGTCAGATTTAGACTCACTGCACCTCCTAACCTCTGCAGAGGTGGGGGACCCATTAAGTTGGTCCGCCCCAGGAGGCTTATGGATCCGAACGGATTCCTGACGGCTCTTGGGGATTTTCCCGCCACCTCGGTTGGTGATCCTGTTGATGCCCTGGTGTCTCTCTGGAATGGGGAGATGACTAGGGCAATAGACACGATTGCTCCGGAACGTCCGGGGAGATGACTAGGGCAATAGACACGATTGCTCCGGAACGTCCCCTCTCAAGTAGCCGAGCTAAACCAGCTTCTTGGTTCACCGAGGAGCTGGCAGCGATGAAGCGAAAGAAGAGGAGACTAGAGCGTGTGTGGCGTTCGGACCCAAGCGAGTTAAATCGAACACAGTTTGTTGCCCTTCTAAGGGCATATGCCGTGGCAATAAAGGCGGCAAAGAAGTTGTTCTTTGCGGCCAATATTGCGTCCGCAAAGAACCGTCCAGCGGAGCTGTTTCGAGTTGTCAGAGGTCTATTAAATCCCACCACTTCGGATGGGAACCCTGACAACTCGACGGCCCGCTGTGAAGCATTTGCTCGGTTCTTTGCGGACAAAGTCGCTTTGATCCGTTCTGACCTGGACACCATGTTAACGGCAGTCTCAGAGGATGTAACACGAGCATCTGCTTATCCGATTTTGTTGGATTCATTTCAATTGGTGAAACCTGAGGATGTGGACAAGATACTTGGAGGAATGAGGGCAACCACATGCATCCTAGACCCCTGCCCATCCTGGCTTCTAAAGAAGGCCAGAGGGGGATTGGCCGAGTCGTTGAAGGTGGTGGTTAATGCCTCCCTTCAGGAAGGCAAAATTCCAGCCAGCTTAAAACAAGCTGTGATAAAACTGCTGTTGAAAAAACCATCACTGGATCCCACTCAATTCGTCAACTATCGGCCTGTTTCCAATCTCCCCTTTTTGGGCAAAGTCCTGGAACGTGTGGTGGCCTCACAACTCCAGGTATTCTTGGTAGACACTGATTATCTAGATCCGGCACAGTCTGGTTTCAGGCCGGGACATGGTACCGAGACAGCCTTGGTCGCCTTAGTGGATGATCTGCGCAGGGAGCTAGACAGGGGGAGTGTGTCCCTGTTAGTTCTGCTGGACCTCTCAGCGGCCTTCGATACCGTCGACCACGGTATCCTTCTGAGACGCCTCGCGGGAATGGGCCTTGGTGGCACTGTTCTGCAATGGCTCAGGTCCTTCCTAGAGGATCGTACTCAGAAGGTGTTGCTGGGGGACAACTGCTCTTCCTCACAACCATTGTCTTGTGGGATTCCGCAGGGTTCAATATTGTCCCCCATGTAATTTAACATCTACATGAAGCCGTTGGGAGAGATCATCCGGAGTTTCGGGGTGCGGTGTTATCTGTACGCAGA